>CM030856.1:7906652-8171652 GCA_018105865.1 Metaphire vulgaris
ATACTCTTTCAAAATATTTCATAATATGTTACTACGCTTGATTATCTTTCGTATAGGGTACACTGTATTGGATTTTGTGTGTCTTTTTTGCGTCCTCTGAAATGGCAGACGTTTGCTTTAACACAAACCTTTAATCCTAAACCACTTTAAAACTGTAATCATCAACTTTAATAAACTTTAATCCTAAACCACTTCAAATCACATTATTATTATTATTATTATTATTATTATTATTATTATTATTATTATTATTATTAACGTATGCAAAGATAAAAGTAAAGGTAGTCCATTGAATGAGCGTAGGATCCGGCTGATCTCCGGGCACTAGGCAAATAGCGACGCAGATGGCGTACGCCATTAATCTAGAGTAGTTTGCCATTGCTTTGTCTAGAGTCTAGACCCGCTTTTAACCAGACCAGCTTAACGCTGCTACTAATTTATCGACCTCAAGTGATAAACGGCTTGGTTGGCAGCCGGCACCACGACTAGATTCCGGGACGGTCACCCATCCAAGTAGTAGCCGCATTCGACGTTACTTAACTTCGGTGTTCTGACGGGAACCGGTTGCACAACGCCAAGTAGACCGACATCTTTGAACCATGCGTGTCCTTTTTGGGGAGGGCGAAAATTGAAGAGTGGGTTACGCGCTGGAGCGGTAGGCTGACGGAGCGGGCTCAAGCCCCGTTAGCGCCCCTAGTGGCTTTCACACAGGCAGTGATGCATCCTAAGCAACTTTAAATAACGCTAAGTTTTTAAAGTTTTTATATCCGAGATATGTTATAATCCATTACCATCCAATGCGATAGTGCATCACACGGGACCGTATATTGCGGTACGTTATAGCAGAGGATACTTTATAGCCGAAGTTCGTTACAACGAAGTTCTACTGTACTGCTACTACTACTACTACTACTACTACTACTACTACTACTACTACTACTACTACTACTACTACTACTACTACTACTAAGTCTTATGGCGAAATACTTACTATAGTCAGCATTCTATCCACCGCAAATCTAGCTATCATCCTCCACAAAATTAGAAATTTCGTCTTACTTACTTACCTACTTACTTACTTACTTGCTACTACTACTACTACTTCTACTGAAATTAGACTGAAATACGCCGTTGTATACCTATGATGGGGATATGAAGGGAGGTTCGTGGCACGTTCTCGGCGACCATGAGCAGGAAGACGGTGAAGGCGAGCAGGACGGAGATGCCGAGCGAGATCTTCTCTCCGGCGTCCGGCGGCAGACAGAACACGATCATGACGAGTATCGACAGGAGCGTGCACGGCAGGATGATGTTCATGACGTAGAACGTGTGTCGTCTCCGTAACAGCAGCGTAAATTCGACGTACGAGTACCTCATGGTCGGACAGCACGGAAGGACGTTCTCCTTCCACCGGGACCGGGTATCGTAGATGTCCCACTCCCCGTTCAACCGGAAGTCGTGCGTCTGAACCTCGTGGGAGGCGTTCGTGATGTTCATGCGGGCGCTGTAGTACGCCCAGGCGCCGAACTGGATAGGGCAGGACTGGTCGTCGAACGGAAAGTAGCGGATGTCGATGTCGCAGGTCGTCGTGAACACCCCTCCCGGTTCCCAGTGGACTCGTCCGTCGTGGTGGATGAGAACACGAACCTTGCGAAAGTCTGGAGCCAATTCTTCGGCCCTGAGTGGCACCAGAATAGTACTTGTCTGAACTCGGTACAGGTCATTATCATCATCATTATCATCATTACTACTACTACTGCTGCTGCTGCTGCTGCTACTACTACTACTACTACTACTACTACTACTACTACTACTACCACTTTTACCATCGATTGATACCTTGGGTATTAGAACTGGTGATATAGAAGTGCATAATTATTATTACTACTACTACCACCACTACTACTACTGCTGCTGCTGCTGCTGCTGCTGCTAAAAAACCATTTTCATAAAGATTAGGTGCCCTTCGTCTAACTTCTGAGATACTCAAAATGCATGTCTGCCTTTCGAATTAAGATTTTAAATACATTGCTAAGTTCCCTTTATAAAAGTTTTGAACATAGGTTTCTTGAAGTCATTTCAAATGCTCTTATTGAATCACTTCTCTGTTGTTTTCAAACTGTTGAGACACAATGTAGATAGTATGGGTCTAGACGGCAAAAATAGCAGTGTTTTTTAAATCCAGAAACTCCAGGCCTTTGGGTAGATACTTAATATGATGCTTTCGGTGAGGGGGTTAAATGCATTGCTTGTTTGATAGGAAAAGACACAGTTCAATGCAAAATTTGTGTAAATGATGGGATTTGGGGGATTTTGAGGTTGGGGGATTCTGTTCCTTTTTCAGGCCTGCATAAAACACTGACGGCAACGCCATTACAGTATGCCTACCTATGGTCATATCAATAACTGTGTTATTATTGAGGAACATTTGATGCATGGATATGGAGGGCATTTAGTTTTATAACACAGAGCTTGTCAGACCCGTTCATTAGCGCCAGTTCCGGCAGCCAGATTCTCTCCGGTTTGATGACGATGTCATCGAGATATTCGTATTCTCCTGGATTCCATCGAAGTCTTTCGTCAATCCAATCCTATTTTAAGAATAAGCAAAGTTCAGTGGTGTAACTAGGATTCCAGAATAGGGGGCACGTCTAAATTTCCGGACCATTTGACGAGCAAAAACGGCAACTGCTCAACGGTTCTCCGAGAATCTCGCGCCAGTCCTGATCCGAATAAAAGGGGGTGGCCCACATGAATAACCGCGACTGCGCCAGTGAGATAATAATTTTTATAAGAGCGCTTTTTCCAAAATTGTTTAAAAACGCTAAGGTAGACTACGCAAAAATGCTTGCAAACCGTTGTTTTAATTAGACCTAAACTCCCTTCCATTGTGACAAAAGCAATTTATAAAACACGTTGCTCATAATCATTAATTCCTGAAAGAAAGAGGGTGTTTTATCCTTCTCAAGATGAAATTTCTTTCTCCAAACCCGATTAAGGCTACAGCCATAGACACCTTAAATTGGTGTCTATCGCTACGGTGGATAAAATCTGTTGAAGTTATATTGATTTCTAAAATTGTGCCATCTCAATTATGACACAGCGTAAACAGAATATCAACTGTCCAATCCTCAAACATTTTGAATGTCAATTATCGAGCATCGGTACAAAACTTACGCAAATGATTAGTCCCGTCGTTGTTAAAACTTGACTCCTTTCGTCCTAAATAAATAAAATATAAATGCATGTAGATGGAAGTTATATAATAAGTTACATGCATATATGTACATATATACACACATATGGTGTATATATTTATGTGAATATATATATATATATATAATTATGACGGTCATACCAGTTAATTCTATAGGAGTATCCAGAAAATCTCTATGGTCACTGATCTATGCCCACCAGCAAGAAATCTGCTTCTGCCATCGGCGTCTATTAATATACAACAATGGTTTCTATGGTTTCTGCCCACCAGTGGGCGGAGCAACCTGACCTTGTTGGTAAACACTGGATACCCCTATAGAATAAACAACACACTTGACAAGGACCTATTTAATTGTCAAAATCGTTCATGCGATCGAATTGACGTGAATCATTTTCTTCATGTTCCTTAAGGCAAGGTTCCCACTCGAATCGATAATATAATCAGTCGATTCTGGTTCATTACGAGAGCCTTGTAGGAAATTATCACTCGGAAAATTCTCGAAATCGCCGGTCGGAGCTTATCTAGCTGCCTCTCTATCCATCATTTCATATATTATATTATTAGTTTATGCACTGCAGAGAGATAGAGAAGTCTTCTTCTGCGTTTTGCAGCTACTGTGCATATCGGCGCAGGATCGGCCGTAAATAGCAACGTTCCTTATGAAACTTTCCAAGTAAAAAGCTAAAAGCATTGCACGTCATTTTTCGAGTCCTGCGCAATATTATAAATAAAATTGTTTCTATTTGTTGAATGGTTGGTGTGAATTACAGTCAAATTCGGATAATCGTGTTGAGAGAAAGATGGAGAGAGAGAGCTTAACTGCGCATGCGTGTGGAGTAAAATCATACTCTAGAGATGCAGCAAAGTATTTCCGAAAGAACTGATGATTGCAATGTTGAAATAAATGCTTAGAAATCGAATCTTCTGTGCGAATAGCAGCGCCCCAGTCTTTGAAATAAGTAATGACGAATAAATTATTTTATTTGCAATAAATTCGGAAATGACACGCGAAAGACCAAAAAATATTGTACAGTAAAAGACATATTTCAAGCGACTGTCAATATCGAAAATTCTATATACACCATTGGCGCAGCCACGGAGGGAAGGCCCGCCTCCCTATTCGGACTGGGACCGGCGATGAGATCCGTGCAAGACCTTGAAGTGAACAATTCCCAAGGCCTCTGAGGGTCAACCACTTCCAAGGCCCCATTTAGTAGCCCAATAGGTCCCCCGGACTGAACAATTTCCAAGGTCATCGAGGTCACCCATGCATGCACTTCCAGGGCCCCATTTTGTAGCCCAAAAGGGCATTGAGACTAACCGCCACCATGCACTCACCAGACCCTGAATCCGCAGAAGTAGCAACTGTATGGTGACCGTTATGGTAGCGTTGAGTTTCCGAACTCCTCTGGCGTCTACGTCGTAGTCGCGCATGAGACGACGGAGCAACCGCTGCTCCGTCGAACCCGCCCGGTGTCTGGCGAGGGTCATTCCGTCCGGACTGCTGGACCCTTTCGTTTACATCCACAACATATCACATCGTCCGCATATAGCAGCAATTTTCTTCATTAACGCATAATAATAATAATAATAATAATAATAATAATAATAATAATAATAATAATAATAATAATAATAACACTCCAGAGATTTAACGCAGTCTTTCCACATAACTTTCACATAATAACAATAATAATAATAATAATAATAATAATAATAATAATAATAATAGCACTCCAGATAATAATAATAATAATAATAATAATAATAATAATAATAATAATAATAATAATAATAATAATAATAATAATAAGATAGTTTTAAAGAGTGAGATGAATTTCTTCGCCAACGACCCACCTGTGGAGAAGTTGGCACGAAGGAACAGGTGAGCAGCAAGTGCGAGACTGAAGATGAGAGAACATTTCCAGGCGTTTGGCATGACCGCTTCCAATGAGGTCTTGGTGATCTGTGAGGGCCAACGACAAAGAGTATCGACTGTCTTTCCTAGTTGCGCTGGCGATGAACCACTGGCCTAGGAAACTCTCTGACGTGTAACACAGTTTCCAATCAAGTGGTTTCCCTGCTCCCCCCCCCAAGTCGTCTAAGCGTGAAAGTACAATATTAGTACCTCGTGTACGGTACTTCCAGGACAGGAAACAGGAATACGGCAGAAAATCCAGACATAGCAACACTTTCGCTCGTATTACGAACAAATTTTCGGTTCATCCAGTGCGCATTCAAGAGATAGATACATTGTGGATACTGTGGATAGATAACAAGTCTTCCGCAATTACTCATTTCGCTAGAAACTATTTTGTCCGATTAGCGTAAGGGAAGAGAGAGAGAGAGAGAGAGAGAGAGAGAGAGAGAGAGAGAACGGATGAAAACTGGAAGCTTCTCGCAACCCTTTGTGACTTCTCTCCATTTCAACTGTCCGTGTTTCTTAATGTTTTGTATTTCATATTACCGTTAATTCCACCAATGATAGCCAAGTCCTCGTATATTCGCAAATTGCTGACAGCGTCTTGAAAAACTAACGTTTATTGCGGCTCGTTCTGTAAATCGTCGCTACTGTTATTAAGTCCAGTAGTTTCAGCAACAGACTCAGCTCCAAACTTTGAAAGCATTCTTATATAGAAATTCAAACGATCGTCGTTTGCAACTTTATCAGAATGCGATCGAGTCCTGGTCTGGTTCAACAGCAGCGCGTTTGAAATTCGCAACCGAAAGGAATGATGCGGTTTTCTACTTCCCACCCTTACTTCCTTCCTTCCTCTCCCCTCTTCTCTCTCCCTCTCTCTCCCTCTTTTGATAAGTCTAACTCTCCGAAGTTCAGCACCGCAGATAAACACTCCATCAAAAAGTGCCAGGAAATTCGAGTCGGGCATTATCGACTGGAATCGGAACGCGCCTCCTCCTTCTCTGAAGCTCTAAGTCGGATCCCACTTAAAGCCGCTTCTCTTCGTCGGGCGGCGCAGAATCGACAGCCTCCCGCCGCCGCCGCCGCCGCCGCCTCTGATCGCACCGAGACGCGTCGGTCCAGCGGCGGTCCCTTGGAGTTAGTCCTTTCGTCTGCCTAGACGCGCCTAAATGCCTAGATTTCTGGTCCTATCCGGTCGATTTTAAACAATGCATGACTCGGGCGATTTTTGTCTATCGCTGTCTAACGACGATTGTGTCAGTATATATGAATTTTGCAGTTATTGCAACTGATAAGATCTTCTGTTTTCGAATTTTGGATCGTTATCAAACGAAAGTAATTTCTTTCTTAATTTCGTCGCAGAGTGTTTATCTAGGCTGAGAGATCTGAAATCTGCAGCAATAGATTACAAAAATCACAAATTGTATGATCGGCAGAATACATGTACTGTGAAGAGTTGCAATCAAATGCTAAACAGCAATATGAGTTAATATGCAGTAATAAAGTTTCACGTCAGGTTTTTAGGGCCTATAATGCATTCGTGTTGAAGTTTACTGTTGCTAACTACAGTATAAAGCGATTTAAAGTGGCTTAGGAAGGCATTACTGTCTGTGTGAAAGCCACTGGGGCGCTAACGGGGCTTGAACCTCACTCCGTCAGCCTACCACCCCCGCTATGCTAAGCAGGGCTTTTACAGTGGGAACGCACGGGAACGGCGTTCCCACACCTTTTTTGCCAGATTGTATATATAATTATGGATATGTAATAATGCGTTTGGGAACGTACAGGTACGGCGTTCCCACACCTGTTTTGTTGGTGAGTAAAAAAGGAAGAGTTCCAAAAACCTTATTTCCTAGAAAAAAGCACTGAAGCTAAGTATATACATCAAAACTCAGTATGTGTCCAAATTTGTCCAATTATTTTGTAAAACTATTTGTTGAAGAAACACGATATCGAGTGCCACAAAGCTACTGCAATTTAGAATGGCTTTTGGAGATGCTAGAAGCGTAGCAGTTTGAGTATTTTTAAACAGACCACACAAGGTCATTCCGTACAAAGTGGATTGTTGCAGCTAGGGCGATTGATTGATTGCACTCAAAATTCGACCCCCGTCTTCAGAATTGATTCATCTCGTGCACTGAAAATGCTTGCGTTAGAGGGGTGGGGACCGGCCAGGTGACTGGTCTTGATGCTAAAAGCGCGGAATGGAAAGTGCGAACGAACAGCTGTCCTCACTTATCGATTCCATTAATCCAGAGGCAATGCCTGATTTTCTCTTGTGGATGCCGTCCTCGGTTATTGCAAGCATATTAAACGCTTGATATGCGATCCATGTCATGGTCTAATTTATTTCATGGCGCAAACGGGCCCTGCTTAAAGTTTAGAACGAACTAGTTATCTCGATATCAAACTTATTACTTGGCTTTCACTTTCTTTCTGATTTTCTGGAGCACATAGGCTTAGTGTGTGTATAAAGGCAAAGTTAGTCCCGTAAACCCCCCTTGGGGCTTCTGACCAAACTTTTTAAGCGCCATTTTTTCTTGTCAACATCTGAAAGGAAAAAGCCACTGATTGGACCACAGTGTTATTATAGTCGTTATTGAATAGCGTGCTTTGTAATACAACAAATAACTCCCGAGAGGCGAGCGTAGGATAGATACATCGCGCTGAACGAACATCATATTCAAACACAACGGAGACCTTCTCAGCGATATTTCCGTTTCCGTGCTATTCTGATGAGCGTTGGAATTGGACAGCCTTTGTTGAAACAACACGCTCTAACGTCAACAGGAATCGACGTCGCCCTTGGTCACGACCGGCGCTTCGAAATCCTACTTCCTGTCTTCGTGAGAAAGCAAGCTTCGATTTTGACTGTGATGAATTTGACCAATGTGTTTTCGCTGCAAAGTGGATTTACCGGTGGACGAATACTGAAAGTTGGTTCTGTGCCAGGCAGGAATATTTTTACACCCTCCTAACATCCCAACAACCCCAATTTGAGACCGATGCCCCCTCCCAAATTCCCCCAATTTCAGCTATGCGATGAACTTTTTTTGCCTGTCTGACTTTTTAGCAGGGGACTCCCAAAATTCACCGACACCCCTAAATCGATAATCTTAGAAATAACCCTGGTGCCAGATGCGTGTCGAACTAGCGACCTGGTGGTTCTTAAACTTTTATGATTACGTACCCCTGCAAAAAGTAGTATAAGAGTGCAGTGCCACTAACAGCCTACCTTATATAAGAACAGATTAAGCTCAGAAAAATAATGAAAAAATAATAAAGTGCAACATGCAACTTGTGCACATTCCAGGAAGTGGATCTGTTTTAGAATTTAAAATTTAGTACAAAAATTGTCCCAGTACCTGTACACAGTGTACAGCGTAAAGAGTACATTTAAGTAGCTTAACAGTCTTTAAACCTGACTTTATTTCCGAATGGTTCTGTGCAGCCCCCCCCGCCTTGAAAAAGTTCTTCAATTACCCCCAAAGAGTTCGAGTAACCCGTTTAAGAACTATCCCTCTCTCCAAAAAAAAACAAACGTTCTTCAGGTACCCCATAGGGTTCGAGTACTCCCGGTTAAGAACCACAGGACTAGTCGGACAGATTCCGGGTATACCGATGATAGGTCGGTACCGAGTAAGCCCAAGAGCGAATCTTAAGAACGCCCGAGAGAGAGAGAGAGAGAGAGAGAGCGTCGATCGATCCGGGCATGTCATCGTTGGAGCAGGGACGGATTGTCGCCGCCGCCGCCGCCGCCACCGCCGCCGCCGCCGCTGCAGCCACCGACGGCGCAGAACTCAAAGCGATCGGCAAAGCCGAATGCAAATCATCGCAGCGTCCGGCGTGTTTACAAATCAAATAAAGGGTTGACCCGTAACCGATGACGGGAACCCTTGGGGCGATCGATGCGAATTATTGGCTCGACTCCCCGTCCAGCCCACCCCACCCCACCCCACCCCCGCGTCGGTTAGAACTTAGAACTTCTCGTTCCTTCGCCCGTTTCAGCGAATCTATCATTTGCGTCACTGAACACGAACGCACATGTGCACACACACACACACACACACAGCAGGACGATGCTTTCTCGCAGAAGAACTATGCAGGTGTCGTATAAAATTATTTCCCCCATAAAGTTATTTCCTGGTCAAGTTTTGATTGGTCGGCAGATAGCCTGTCAATCAAGATTAGAACCGCCCTCCCATAGCAACGACAACTATAATTTTATTTCCTCCTTGGGAATTCTTTTGCAGGCAACCAATGGCAATGCTTGAAAGCAATTATATGGGTGGAGCCATAAGGCATAACACATACGCAAATCTCATGCATATACACAAGTTCATAAATATTCATTACCTATAACCACGGCGATTGGCTGCCAATTGCAGTCAATCACATCGTCCTATCCATCATTTGTTTTTCGAATGCGGTCAATCGCGATTTTGACAAAGTAGTTTCAAGTTTCCATTTGACAAAATAGCTTCAAGTTTACATTTAATGAGATAGAAATTGCAATAATCACTTGGTGTTAAATGTTGTATTACGCTCACTGTTATATTGTTCTGCAGTGGTTTTTGTTACTCATCCTCGTACTGTACATTCATTGGTTTGTCAATAAACTTCTACGGTGCCACAATCATATCAGTGGTTTACACACAGGTTTGCTTAGCCTCAGAAACCACTAAAAAATCACATTATTATTATCATAATGCCCAGGGCTTCAGCCGATGGCGCACAAAACCCAAATTGAACAATTTTGAACAAATTGAACAGGTCAATTATTAACGGTATCTGTAAAAAGTAGAAAATTTGCATTATCCATTGAGGAAAAATATACTTTATGGCCGCCTGAACTGTATATATATAATTGTTTAGCGATACCAGATCAGTTGGAAAGATTTTAAGGTCTAAACTTTCCTGCCTATCTACACGTAACTATATAGTGAGGAAATGAAATTATAGTCAGTTATAAATTTATTTCCTAGTCTACGGTCTATCTATACCTGTGTATAGCATTGGTTGGAAATGATAACCTATGGGTAATAAATTTATTTCTAGGAAATAAAATTATAGCCAGTTATAAATTTATTTCTAGTATACTGTCTATCTATACCTGTTTATAGCATTGGTTGGAAATGATATTCTATGGGTAATAAATTTATTTCCTAGGAAATAAAATTATAGCCGGTTATAAATTTATTTCCTAGGTTATAAATTTATTTCCTAGAAATAAAATTATAGCCATTTATAAATTTATTTCTAGTCTACAGTCCATCTATACCTGTTTATAGCATTGGTTGGAAATGATATCCAATTGGTAATAAATTTATTTCTAAGAAATAAATTTATAGCCAATTATAAATTTATTTCTAGTCTACGGTCTATCTATACCTGTGTATAGCATTGGTTTGAAATGATGTTCTATGGGTAATAAATTTATTTCCTAGGAAATAAAATTATAGCCAGTTATAAATTTATTTCCTAGGTTATAAATTTATTTCTAGGAAATAAAATTATAGCCAAACCACAAATTTATTTCCTACTCTACAGTCCATCTATACCTGTTTATAGCATTGGTTGGAAATGATATCCTATGGGTAATAAATTTATTTCCTAGGAAATAAAATTATAGCTTATAAATTTATTTCCTAGTCTACGGTCCATCTATACCTGTTTATAGCATTGGTTGGAAATGATATCCTATGGGTAATAAATTTATTTCCTAGGAAATAAAATTATAGCCAGGTTATAAATTTATTTCTAGTCTGATCTACTATACCTATGTATAGCATTGGTTGGAAATGATATTCTATGGGTAATAAATTTATTTTCTAGGAAATAAAATTATAGCCAGTTATAAATTTATTTCCTAGGTTATAAATTTATTTCTAGGAAATAAAATTATAGCCAGTTATAAATTTATTTCCTACTCTACAGTCCATCTATACCTGTTTATAGCATTGGTTGGAAATGATATCCTATGGGTAATAAATCTATATCCTAGGAAATAAAATTATAGCGGTTATAAATTTATTTCTAGTCTACTGTCCATCTATACCTGTTTATAGCATTGGTTGGAAATGATATCCTATGGGTAATAAATTTATTTCCTAGGAAATAAAATTATAGCCGGTTATAAATTTATTTCCTAGTCTACGGTCTATCTATACCTGTGTATAGCATTGGTTGGAAATGATAACCTATGGGTAATAAATTTATTTCCTAGGAAATAAAATTATAGCCGGTTATAAATTTATTTCCTAGTCTACTGTCTATCTATACTTGTTTATAGCATTGGTTGGAAATGATATCCTATGGGTAATAAATTTATTTCTAGGAAATAAAATTATAGCCAGTTATAAATTTATTTCTAGGAAATACAATTATAACCAGTTATAAATTATTTCTAGTCTACAGTCTATCTATATCTGTTTATAGCATTGGTTGGAAATGATATCCTATGGGTAATAAATTTATTTCCTAGGAAATACAATTATAGCCGGTTATAAATTTATTTCCTATCTATCTATACCTGCATCATGTAGCATTGGTTGGAAAGAAAATCATGTCCTAACCATATACACATATAAGCAGGGCCGGTTGAAAGTCTTCGTAGGCCCTGGGCACTCTCATAATCGTAGGCCCTCCTCAACTTGAAACCTCCAAGTTGCCAACTACAAACCAACTGTGGGTTAAACTTTAAGTTAAACACTTTCGCATTATTTTATGACTTCATGTTTAATAATGATTTTGGAATGCACCCCTCCTCAGTTTTCGATGTCAAAATTCAAATCTAGTTCAACTTTCTTCTGTCAACTGATGAAACAGTTTCTAAAGCCAAGGCACTAATTATGGTTTATCCATCAGATCTGGAAGAGGCAATTACTGACGACTTTCTTCTATTTTCACAAATATTTGGCAAGATTAAAAAGAGTGGCTGAAATGCTTGGCCTATGGCTCAAATAAAGAATAGGATGGTGATACGTTTTCCAAATGTTAATATTGCTTTCCGAATCTACCTTTCAATTTTTGGAACAAGTTGTAAAGGTGAACGTTCATTTTCAAACTGAAACTTATAAAAACTTATCTTCGGTCAACGATAAGATAAACATGACTATCCTCCTGGCACTACTTTCATTCGTAAAAGACGATGCGGGAAATGACATTTGAGGACATCATAAGTGACTTTGCTTGCTTATGAAAAGACCCAAAAAGGTTTACATATCGTAACTCTGCTCAAGTGCTCATATTAATAGATATTATACTGTTTGTGACTGCTAGAGTTAAACGTTATTAAATTTGTATCTGCAAGACTGCAATTTCTGCCATGGCCTATTTTTTACTCCTTCATGTTCTCCATATACATCTGACTTTCCTCCTGAAAAGGTCGTAGGCCTTGGGCACAGTGCCCACTGTGCCCAGTAGATAAAACAGCCCTGCATATAAACTTATAGCCTTCTGTTGTGGTTAGGTTTTTGAGTAAGATATAGTAGACTAAGGGCTCGTCTATAAATTACGTAACGCGGTTAGGGAGGGGTCCGGCCATTTGTGACGATGTGTGAGGACGGGGTTCCGTAAATGTGACGTCCCGCAAAATTTTTTTAGGTGATTACCTTTGACATTTTTGTTTTGTAAGGGATTTTGGAGAGGAAAAATACAATTATGACCTTTTTTTGCTTGTCATGGTTTTTCGAGAGGAAAAAAAATACAAGGATGGCCATTTCTTGCTTGTCAAGTCTTTTCGAAAGATGAAAATTCGGGGAGGTCGGCCCTGTGACGTCATATTTTAGGGGTCCGACGTTTTGTGACGTCGCGTTACGTAAGGGAGTGCCAAAAATCGCGTGACGTAATTTATGGACGACTCAAAAGATGAATTTAGGCTTAGTCGGTGCTTATGGTAGTTGCTAGTATTGTTCATTAAGAACTGGAATTATGTAGCACCAGCATTACTTGAATATTGTGTTTAAAAAAAATACTTTTGTGGTTTTCTTCCCTTCGCCTCCTCTTCTTCACTTCCTCCCAATCAATGCTTCATATGAAATCGTATAGTTATTATTATAAGATAGCCATTATCAGCATTATTGCTTGCTAAGTCTAATCGTATCTGCATATAATCAGCGGCTTATCAATCGCAAAAGAATCGCATTTTCCGGTAAACTCACTACGGGTGGTCTTGAGTATGTTTAACAGTTTAAGTCGATATTGATCATCTACAACAGACCGCTTACACTTATTTTCAAATGCGGATGCTACTAAAAATTGAATCATGCATTTCACTTCAAATATGCCAATGATTTGCCATTGTTCTAGCACAGCTGATCTTTATTTAATGATCGTTGTTCTGATAATAATTGTTTCGACAAATGTCATGTTTTTCTCTGGCGCTTCGTCATAAATCGTCTTTTAAATGTCGACTTATACACAGAGGATAAACTGATAGGCCTATTGAGATTTCTAATCCGGAAACGCATTTTATCGTCTGTTGGTAGTATCTTTCTCGTCACTTTAATGAAGGCCATCTCTTGTTGCTAAGGATAGCATTCAATATATATTACTCTACTGAAGCATTTTTCAACTATGCTTTTTCGTGGGAAATTGAAATCCGTTTTCAGTTAATACCATCAAGATAACGCCAAAATGCCAAGTGCCAATGAAATAGATAAGTAGGAAATACATTTATTACCCATAGGATATCATTTCATTCCAACCAATGCTATACACAGGTATAGATAGATAGAAAATAATTTATTACCAATTTCCTAGAAATAAATTTATTACCCATGGCATATCACTTCATTTCCAACCAATGCTACACAGGTATAGATAGATAGAAATAAATTTATTACCGGTTATAATTTTATTTCTAGGAAATAAATTTATTACCCATGGCATATCATTTCATTTCAAACCAATGCTATATACAGGTATAGATAGACAGTAGACTAGGAAATAAATTTATAGCATTATAATTTTATTTCCTAGGAAATAAATTTATTACCCATAGGATATCATTTCCAACCAATGCTATATACAGGTATAGATTGATAGGAAATAAATTTATTACCGGTTATAATTTTATTTCCTAGGAAATAAATTGATTAGCCTACCCATGGGATATCATTTCATTTCAACCAATGCTATACACAGGTATAGATAGATAGGAAATAAATTTATTACCAGTTATAATTTTATTTCTAGAAATAAATTTATTACCCATGGGGATATCATTTCATTTCCAACCAATGATATACTCAGGTATAGATAGATAAGAAATAAATTTATTACCAATTATAATTTTATTTCTAGAAATAAATTTATTACCCATGGGATATCATTTCATTTCAACCAATGCTATATACAGGTATAGATAGACCGTAGACTAGGAAATAAATTTATAACCGGCTATAATGTTATTTCCCTGCCATCAGTAGGCTATATAGCTATGTGTAGATAGGTAGGAAATAAATTTATCATCCATAGGATATGATTTCATTTCCAGCCAATGCTATGCACAGGTATAGATAGACAGAAGATAGGAAATAAATTTATTACCGGTTATAATTTTATTTCCCCACCAACAGCAGGCTATATAGTTATATGTAGAAAATAAAGTTATTGCCTGCTACTAACCGTATGCATTAAAGTGATTAAAGCTATTTTTAGATATTATGTTGATAGGCGGAAATAAATTTATACGGAAATAAATTTATACGTATGCCACATAATTTTATTTCCCTAGCAACCGCAGGCTCCGCCCAGGAAATAATTTTATGGCGGAAATAAATTTATACGACACAGGCATACTTGCAACAAGGTATTGTCATAATAAAACTGCTTGAAGAAGACTTGTTTTGTAAACAGGATGCAGGAACAACTGAATAAATACTACAGCTATGAGTTGTAAAAATTGTAAATAAAACCTCGGATAGATATATAATTTACAAAACAACATTCGACACTTCGAAGAGAGGTTCAAAGAATACTTGTCTAGTTTTAGAAGAAATCCTAATAAGGGGTTGTCCATTAATTATGCCAACAATTTTTGGGCAATTTTTGACGCCCTCTTCCCCTTGTCAACAGCTGTCAACTATCACTTACCTCCTATAATTACGTCAAAAACTTTTGAGCCCCCCCCAAGATCAATGACAGGTCCCAATAACAAGGTTATTATTTTGTGGTGATGACCATTTTTCTCTTTTTTGCTCATCGAGTGTCAAAATGAGGTGGTGATGACCTTTTTTGCCATGTTTTTCCATTGCTATAAGAAGTATTCCATGAAATTTCCTATTTTTGATTATTTGTAAAAAGTGAAATAGTTGACGACAACTTCTCTTGACCCTCTGTCAACAACTGTCAAACTTTTTCAAACTCCCTCCCCCTAAATTGTTGACGTAATTAATGGACAGCCCCTAACCCAGCAACTATAATAAAAATAAAAATAATAATAATAATAAATTATTATTATTAGTTTTCTCTGGATGTAATTTAGTGACGTGAATAAATCTAACGTTTTTAGATTCTGTAGTAATAAATAGGCTTTAAGTATGATGTTGTTAGTTTTTTGCCAGGTCAGGTCAGGTCTTCGTCCTCCAGCTGTGTCCAGCTATCGACTTCTCCATGACATCTCTCCAAAGTTCTCCGTCCTTTGCTATTTCTTCCAAAGTCATTCGGTGTCTTCCGTCAGTTTTTCCATTGAGATTCAGCCCTGCCATGTGCAGATCCTCTTCCAATCCGTCCACTCATCGTCTTTTCGCAGTATTCGGTCTCCCTTTAGATCTTCTCCCCTCTGGTTTGTAGTTGAAAATTCGTTTTGGGTTTCTTATTTCTTCCATTCTGAGTATGTGTCCGGTCCATTTCATTCTTCTCTTTCTGATTACTTCCATGATGTTCGGTTGCAGAGTTCTCTCTCTCTCTCTCTCTCTCTCTCTCTCTCTCTCTCTCTCTCTCTCTCTCTCTCTCTCTCTCTCTCTCTCTAACTTCTTCATTTGTTATAATAGGCTATGTTCTTTATATCCAATCCTTAGTATTCTTCTAAACCATTTATTTTCTGTTGCTATTATTTTTTTCTCCAATACTTTTTTCTTTGTACGTCATAAACTAATAGAGTTATAGAGTTTCAATCGAATAGACTGCTTTTTATTGGCTCATGACTTTATAGTTACCAAAGCAACGTGCAGATTATTATTATTGGTTTACCAGAGTAAAGTAACGGCGAATAATGAATTTATTATACAATATAACTAAAATTCTCGTTTAATGATCATTCAGTATTTAATTAAAGTAAGCAAGTAACAATCTCGTAAATTTATATAGCGCTTTTTATAGTGATAGGCTACTCCAGTAGATGCTTATTCTTACGCGCTTTGCATCCGGTACTATAGTGTGTTGCTGTGTTCTATCTACTGTATTTGCTCAATTTTAAAGTTTGAATGCCTAAATTTTGTCTTCATTGTGTACAGCGTATGTCTAGACTACATCAGTCAATAGTTCCGATAGGAAATTCAAGGCTGTTGCAAAGGAATGCTGCAAACGGGCGTAAGACGAGTGCCATTTGGTGTTAGAAACTCCTTCGTTTACAAATAAATGGCGCAGGTTCCACGCTTCGCAGTTTGCAGCCAATCGCGTGATGCTGCGTTAACTGCACATTTCATTCGGTCATTAGAAGATAGAAGTCGGTCTTTCTTTCCTTCCTTCCGTCCTTGCTTCCTTCCTTCCTTCCTTGCTTCCTTCCTTCCTTCCTATCATCTCGGATCGTTTCCCGAAGTCATGGATCTGACCATTAGCGTCGCCACCGGGGGGGTGGCAAATGGGGCAACTGCCCCTAACCTACCCCAAGACCACCTATCAGATTCGCGCAAATCCGGTGAGAAAGTTTTTTGTGGAGGGTGTGTGTGGGGTGGGGATAAGGAATCTGACCGCAAACTCCCTTTCGCCCCCCAACCCCAAATTTCTGGCGACACCACTGATGCTGACTCCCGGCTCTTCCGGTAGAATCTTAATTGCCATCACTAAGAAAGATTGTTTGTCCTGCATCGGTAAATCTGGAACAATATAGCGGTTGAAGTCCAGTGCTAATTATAATGGCTGGGTCGTTTTAACCCCTTAACTGGGGATCCCTGATATATCTGTCCATTTTACATTGAGTTACAGTTAAATACACGATTAAGGGGTTAAATTTCCGTCCGGGTCGAGACATTTATTTGAGACCCAAAATTTCGGATGGCTACTGGCATAGGAGTAAACTTCCATTGAGCTTTTAGGCATGAACGCCCCCACTTTTTGAGAGGCTACCACATGGGATGGGGAGGTATACGGGTTGGGCCCCACTTTTTCATCTGGTGGCTAGTCTACTAAAGCGCCCTTGATTAGAAGCGTTTCAAATTTGGTAATCATTCAACACTTTTAACGAACAAATTTCAAATCCTTAAAACCAATAGAAAGAGACGTTTCACTAATGTATTGTCGCGCATAACTTGCGATAGAGGGGCCATTAACAATTCGTGGTTATAGAGGCTGCATTTTCTATTGTACTATAGGCCTACCCAGAATTTCAGAGCTATTGTAGCACTATACCGACGCTTGTAGCGCCTATAGTGTTATAAGAAGCCAGCGTGCCAGAGCGCTTAGCGTTTTAGTGTTTTCGGCCTAACTGCGATTTTAGTACACCCAATGGAGCGAGAAATACATTTTATTAACGCCAACGGAAAGGCAAGTTGTGTTTTATGGGCCATCGAGGTGCAACAAGTGCTATTTGAAAGTATTCACGCAATTGCGACTTTGGTGCAAAAAGTATTATATTATATCTGGAATTCCTATTATTCCATAAAAACATCCAACGCACATCTAGCGCTATAAGAAGTTTAGTATTAGAGTATTTATGCTGCCATAAAGGATACGCGCCATTTCTTAAAGTAATCGCTAAGCATTGATAAATCTTCAGCCAAGGTTTCCTCGAGTTTCCTTAAACCAACTGTCTGCGTCGCACAGAGTAGGCAAATTTCCGTGATGATGTAGGGGTAGGTCTAGATAGTTGATATAGGCCTATATATAGTCTATATATATATTTATATATTTATTTATATCAACGTATTTATATAGGGCCCTTTGAGATCATTTTTCATTTGCTCGCTCTGTTATCCAGGTGCACTCCAACGCTTCTATCCTATTTCTATTATATTCTTGATGAAGTCGTAGTAACGTCTTATATAGCTTGAATCTGGAATTACCTTGTTGAGACTGAAAGTACGTGCCAACTATAGTATTAAACTATCGATCAAGTCTCGTTAATTCCCATTCATCTTCTCATTCTCTAAACCAGTGTCGGGCAACCGGTGTGCCGCAGCACCCTGGGGTGCCGCGAAAAATTTTGGAATTAAAAAAATATTTCTAGCCTTAATTTCGGCTTTAGAATACAAATGATATATGCTCCTTGAAAAAGAGTATGAATTTCTTCAGCTATAGGCCTATAATGAAAGTTTCTATACTGACTTTAGACTAGACTACGGTCTAGACTCTAGACGATTTTATAGTTTTTTATACTATCGGCCTACTAACTATACTAGTTTTACTAGGGTGTTATGGAGGATTTTTTATCAGGGTACCTGGACTCAAAATGGTTGCCCGACACTGCTCTAAACTAATTAAAATCAACTATATTCGTGGTAACTTTCTTAGTTTCTTTGCACACATCACGAACTAATTATCGTATATGAATTCATCTATTGATGAAAGATGGTAGGGAGGCTATTGGGCAGGAAAATGCTTGTCTCGATCGACCAAAACGTCTTACTTTAGTAAATATAATCAAACGTCGACTAGGGTCTACAGAAAATCTTATTTCGTAAATTTCATTATCTTAAATATCATTTTCTTTCGAATCAAAGGTAATTTTAATTTTCTCTCTGAGATTGGAGAACTCTTCCAAGTTATGGATCGGCAGCAGCAATGAGGGCAGCGACTCCGTTCCAGATCTCTTCGAAGGATGGCTGAATCAGGTTCTCTGAAACGATGAAGCTGTTGCCTCGAAGCTCAACCGTGAACGTGTACTTGACACCAGACGTGGCCTTCGAATAGTCCTGCGCTGTTCCGGAAGACGGATCTGAAAGCAAAGTATTACAAACCGAGATCATCAGAGATGCTGCCCGATCGATTGAAGGCGTAGTCACCCTAACCCAGGAGGCGTGGTCCATCTCACGGCAGAGTGGTTTGTGCTCTGGAGCGGTAGGTTGACGGAGCGAGGTTGAAACCCCGTTGGCTCCCCAAGCGGCTTTCACCCAGGCAAGTATGCTTCCTAAGCCATTTTAAATTACGCTATGGTAACACCTAGTATGGTTGTATCTAGCATTATATTATAGGTACGAGAGAGAACATTATCATTTTCAATCAGCATCAAACAATTCAATTGCACAATTAAACAGTATATCATCGCTTATTGAAACCAAACTTCCAGAGAAGGATTGTTCTATCGAGCTGGCCACTTGATAAAAGCTCAATAGTAGAAATAATAGATAGCAAGCCTATCAGTAGCACGAAATCAACAGCTTGATTAGAAATGACAGCTTACTGTAACTAAATAGCAACAAGGTGAAAATCAGTATGTGATAATCAGGATATATGTAGGTTCCTTTAGTGAGTAATAATACAGACCAGTATTAATACCAGTGAAATCACAGTAATTGTAAGAAAATTATACTGGTCAAACCGCTGACGAAAAATCTTAGCTAACAAACATCCATTTGTCTTATCTTTATCTTTGTCTTCATGCAATTTCTTGTTAGTTTAGTTTAGTTTAGTTTAATTAGGTAAGTTTACTGCGTACTAAATTTACTTAGTTCTACTGTTAACTAAGTTTACATGTTTAGGTCTACTATATTCCTTACGGGAATAGATATTACTATTTGATTTTAACATATAAATTAATTCGTATTTAGTAGTAAATTAATTAGTATTTAGTATAACCAATCTGGGTTAAAATGAAAAGTTCAAACTCTAATTGATCTCGTATTGGGAGTTTGCGATCGACACAAATTTCTTTCACGGTTACATACACAGCACATCGCACCAATTTCCTCTTGGCCAGACAGTGTTATGGGTGTTCTCGGTAGCATCAGCAGCGGCGTTAGCAACGACCATCTGAAAAACACGACATCCGTTACAGAACATGACTACAATCATTACAGGGGTTCTTTCAAAACGTATGCAATAGTATGTAATAAAATGGAATTGAACTGAACTGAAGAGAAAAGAAATGCAGAGATCATATATCACATACCGATTAGTTATACCGAATTGTCTAAAATAGCGTCAGAAGTAATAGAATGCACTGTAGTATAAGACTGCAAAAATAGCAATAAAGAATACAGGGAATCGAAATGGAATCAGAAGAGAGAACAGGAGACGAAGATTAAGATAACAAGTTAGCGAGTTAATAAAATAACAAAGACTGCGGAACAAATTAAGGGAAATACGTGTGAGTTACACGAATAAAAATGATGAGAGGATGAATGAAATCAAGAGATCGAACTAAATCTAAATCTAAACTATAAAAATGAAATTTAAAAAAATAAAAAAATAAATCTACTACTACTACTACTACTACTACTACTACTACTACTACTGATGCTGCTGCTGCTGCTACTGCTACTGCTACTACTACTACTGCTACTACTACTACTACTACTACTACTGCTACTACTACTACTACTACTACTACTACTACTACTACTACTACTACTGCTGCCGCTGCTACTACTGCTGCTATACCACCACTACTACCATTATTACCATTCTGCCTTCTCTGCCACCACCACCACTACTACTTTAACTTCCCACCCACTGCCACCACCAATGTTGGCACCACCACCCCTCCCAAAAAAACCACCACCACTCACCACCTTGTCCCACCACTACTACCACTTCTACAACCATTACTACTGCTACTACTACTACTGTTAATGGTGCAGCTAATGGCTTCAGCAACAGATGTTCTACCATTTCCGCGTGATCGTCCGCATAGTCGCAGTTGCCTAGAACATCGACCCAAGCCCATGGAATCAACCAGATCTGACTGTACGTGTGCAGGTGAATGCTTGTGAGGAGGTTTGCTCCGAGGCTGTTGAGCGTCGACTGTTCCGCTTGGACCTCTAATTCCGAAGCGACCGCTGAACCTCCGTACGTCTCGCTGCACGGCGAAGCGCTCGTTCCACCATCTGCAAGTTTAGAACAGAATCGGGCAATTTCCGACGCACCGGACTGTACGAACGAAATTAGGCCACCAGAGCTTTCTGATAGGCTGCAAACGCAAGAAACATCATCAGCTACGCTTGTTACGAAAAACAACTCCTACAGGCATACAACTTGCTGCCGGACGATGTGATTAGTACATATTCTGTTGGCTGCTTTGAGAAACTCCTACACACACATCTATTTAACGTATCCTAAGTGATTCTTATGTAAAACGTTCTGATTTTAGCTCCAGTTATGTTACAACCCTATATAAATTGTCGTACCAAAAATAATAATATTATTATATAATATATAATATATAATAATAATAATAATAATAATAATAATAATTATTATTATTATTATTATTATTATTATTATTATTATTGACATATTTCATATTAGGGCCTTTATACTGCAAAACAAACTCATAGTAATATCTGTCCTTACTATTCACACGCATTCATGTTCGATGAGACGGCAGCGGTCTACTGGAATTGTTCACTAAATTGTCTGAAATCTGGCTGTAATTCCGAAGTAGAAATTCTCATAAGTTATAATACAGTAGACTGCAGGTCAACGTCAGTCAAGTTTTAATGCAGTTTCGGACACACGAATATACAGAATATATTTCATGTTATAATATTGGTCTTGTCAAAATTTATAAAACCGTCTCCTTTATGGGCCCTGTATAGGTCCATGGATCCCTGAACAAAGCACTGGCTGCACCCGTAAGGCATGGAACAGGATAACTTGTGCAACTCACTTCCCCACAGATGATCGAAGTTTATATTGAGATCGGTGCCAAGGCACGAAGATCCAGGGTTCGGAGAGCGGTTCTTTCTCCACAATCGATCCTAATTTAATCGGTAATCGAGTTGTAAGACAGTAAATCGTTACAGCTGTTTAAAGAAGTCAAAAATTTTCTATGAAGTCAGTTTTAGAAGTTAATGGTGAACTGCCAATCGTTCGAAATACAAGTCAAGCGTCTATGAGAATAAATAGTGAAATTAATAGGGGTCGTCTATAAAGTACGACATGCCATTTTGGGAAATCTATGACTTAAACTTTTATGTATCTCTGGTTGAAAAAGTGTTATTGAGCAAAAACGTCCTCTCTCAAACGCTTTTACCATACCTCCTATCAGGTATAGGCTATCTGAGGTTTTATTTATGCTAAAAGTGTGGCGTCGAGGTGGTCTTTACCCTCCTCTGTCAAAAACGTACACTTTCTTAGACCCTTCTCTCTAGCGTGACGTACTTTATAAACTGTTTTGCGCACTTTACGTACTTTACCTACTTTATTAACTGCCCCTTATAGACCATAGTAGGTCATAGTTATCGCTATAGTTGTTTTGAACGACACAGAGAGGGGTTTCAACACTGACGTGGGGATCCGAAGGTCGCGTGTTCGATACCCGCATGAGCACTAAGGTTCACTCAGCTTTCGCTAGTTAGAGGGCAGCGACAAAATGAGTGGCAGTTTTAATTCTGCGCAAGCCAAACAGGCACGCTACGCGCGCGATACACTATTTTGTATCCGTTGTATTGCACGCCTGGTTGAGGGCTTTAAAAAATTAACTTCAGCGTCGCCCTATGAGCCCGGCCTTCGGGTAGGAGCTCGATAAGGACTTTGAATTTGCAAGTGCATTTAATTAACGGAAAGTGATGAAACAGTACACGCCAACGCTATCAGGGGACAATCGGATTTTTCTTATATAGACAAGGCCTAATGGATGAATGATGGCTAGAATATAAATTCAACTGTCATAGAGTTGAACTTAAAACAATTTTTGTAATTTTAAGAGCTGGTTGGATGGCAAGCAGCTGGCGAAGATTAAACTTGCAGTATAACAACGGTCAGGCTAGATAGACAGGGTTCGTCAAGTATATTTACACCGGTCCAAGTGTAATCGTAACCATCTGGATTGACGATAGGCAGCAAGTAGAATTGATATTTGTCAACGAGGGCCTGGACCTGTGCATCTGTTACGTAGTCGTCCACCAACTGCACAAAACAACCAAATATCCCAAAACAGTTTTGCAATGCTACGTTTAATCAACGCGTTTATAACAGTCCTTGTATCATATTCATGCAATATTCAATAGGCCTAACTATTCAAAGAGTCGGGGCGGGAAGATGGCAGATTTGTAACACGCTAGAGCGGGACATGCTGCTGACGGGAGGGTTCGACTCTCGCAGGAACTCCTAAGGTCGACTCAGCCTTCATTCGTTAGAGGGTAGTGGTAAATGAATAGCAGCTGTGGCTGCGTAGGTAAAACGCGGTTCTGGATAAGTCTGGATAAAGCAATAGCAAACTACTCCAGATTAATGGCCTAAGCCACCTGCGTCGCTGCTTGCCTGACAGGTTGGGGCGCCCATCAGCAAGGCACAAGACCGGCTTTAAGTTTTAATTGCCTCCTGAAAAGACTGACAAGCAAAAAAGGGTCGTCACCACATTAGGGGCCCCGCAACTGTTCTTCCCAGAGGCCCGAAATTTCTCTCGGCGGCCCTGCTGGGATTGGGCTCTAAAAAAATGGACCCATGGAGTCTCTGCTTGCATATGTCTAGTTCTATGGATGCATATGATGTTCAAGCAATCACCGCATCAGTATTGCACAAAGCTAATTGAATGTTCGTACGTGACTGAGGATTTTGAGATGAGTCGCTGTTGCCAGCCATTCTCGAGCATGGATCGTTGCGTCTATCCAAACTGCTTTCTGAGTTCTATCGGTTCGGAAGATCTAAGCAAATACCTAATTCATGTTATTTTGTTAGAATTATAAAAATTCCAAATATAATTACTACGATATAATTCTTGTGTTGCATTTGATCAGGGAAGAGTTCTAGGCCTAGTGGAGACAGTGAAACGTCTGAACAGGCCTACTTATAAATAGATTAAAAGTGGATCATGCGATTTCAAGACAATCTTTAGCAGATACATTAACCAAAATTTTCATCCTTTAAGAAGAAGAAGAAGAATTTATTTCTCAAAAACATACATATATACATGGATAATCACATTATGAATGTAACATATGGATGTAATTAATGCGACAAGAAAACACATGGTTTATATGAGGTATTAGAAATAAAACTTATATCTAACTTACACTAAGTAACAATGAACTAAAATGAAAAGAAAATAGTTGAAAAATAAAGTTCTATACGAATAAAATAATATACATAATAAGTAGTACATTGAGCTGTATGTGAGAAAGAAATAAAGGACTACCGAAAGAATCAAAGATCCCGAAAAGTGGTAATCCTAAGGGCTGGATACATATAAGTTACATACATTCGACTCTTAACTCACAAGTACTTCTACAATGAGTAGGCATAAGTCTACAACTGTATTACATTGCATATATGATAGTAAGTAAATAAGCAAGTAAGTAGTAACTAAATAAGCAAATAAGTAAGTAAAAGTAAGTATGTAATATCTCGTGAATTTTTATAGTACTTTCGGACGTAGTGCCGCAGAAGCTATTCATTCTTAGGCGCTAAGTCTAAATTTGAAATAGCCATAACCTAAAAGTGTGTGTAGGCCAGGCAGTGTCAATTTACCCCAAAGGGTCATAATGATTGGGACGTTACAACTATGGTGGAGATGATAGATATTTAGGTACCGGTCGGTTGTTTACGTTGTTAACGCTTATTTACTGAGAAGACTGAATCAAACAGACCCTTAGGCCTTTCATCTCACGACCCTCGTAGCTTAGACCAGCTATGAATGTCTCGCAGCTGATGCCTTGCGCAGTGGGACATCTCGCAGCTGCAATGTCCAATTCACTTATAATCTACAAACAACAACTCTCTCATACATTAAACACGTTTATGAGTTCGACACTTGTTAAAAGTGTGGATCTTCTGACTAGTTATTATGACATAATTCTTGTAGGCCTAATATATTTAACGAGGAAGGGGTTGCAAACGAAACTCGGAGAGTTGCTTCATTGGTTTTCACACAGGCTTGCTTAGCCTAACACTTAAAACACATTATTTGCTCTCGTTAAAGGGCAGTGACACAGTGAGTAGCGTCTAAACAATGTGCTTGTCGACATGTCCGTCAAATAGTGGAGACCTGATCAGACTGCCAAAGACAATCTGCATTGCTCTGGTGATTTCGATATGAAATTATTATCTATTGGAGTAAACCCTAAGTCCTGAATCGAGTTGAGAGAGGGTAGGAGCCATTCTTTTCAGTGGATTGTAAAACAGATGATCATATGCCATAATGCCATAGACGGGAATGCAGAAGCTTATAATTATCGCACAAAATCGGCAATCAGCTAATAAGCAATATCTTAATTACAGTTTTGTGTCACTTGAAAAATCACTGTTTTTGAATTATGGTATCACAGAATTATCTTAAAAATCAATAATAGCAAAATGGATACGATAAATAAAACATGTCTCAAGCCAGCCACACAGGGATATTTTTACACACCCTAACACACCCCCAAACCCCCTCAATTTGAGGTCGACAACCCAAAATTTGGTAATGTGACAATGGTATGCATACAAAATGCATGCTAATTAGTTCAGACACCCCCCAATTTGAGGTCGACACTCCCCCCAAATTCATAATCTTAGAAATATTCATGCAGTCACATCCTAAGAGGTTCGGCCGGAGACTGACCATTGATAACACTGGAAGCTAGTGAAAGGTGTAGGCTACACTGTAGATGGAGCAATGGGAAGAGGGCGACAGAAAAGAAGCCGGATGGACGACATCTTTGACTGGACAAAAACAAAAAACTATGGGGCCTTCATGGGAGCGGTAGAAGACAGAAAGAATGGGGGGGCAATGACTGTTAACCCTTTGATAGAAGAAGACACATAGAAAATTCATTTGAAGATATGAAGCCACCTTGCAAAAAAAACAAAAGGTTCCCTTAAATATGTAATTTCTGTCATATTGATGAACTTGTTATATAAATATAGATCTTGCAGTAAAAAATAATATATCAAGCATAAATATGGTTTGAGCAGAGCAACTGACATCTCTGTAGGTGTTAAAAACGTTGTAGTCAAGCAGCGGAGATGGATTTGCTCTGCTTCTGATCAATTGCTGCTCCTCCCTCTCAATGTCTCTGCAAGGCAAACAATTTTATTCTAGTAAATATTCGATTACTGTATCAGAAACATATCGACGAATTTTTTTAAAACTCGGGTCTGCTTGCGATCTTCTTAATTAAGATAGCGTCAAGGGAAAAGTTACTATCAAACATCTGTTTTAAGATAAAACGTTTTAGTGCAACGCTCACGTTTAGATCTGCAGCACTGCTCAAAAATTGTGAACACGCGTGAATTTCCAAGCAAAGCGAAGTTTAAGGCTTGTTAAAACATTGCAATCACAACCAAGAACACCAATACTGTATTTTTCATTAATTATACTATTCTACGATTGATGTACAGAAGTCTATAGATACGTATGCAAAAATTCAGAAGAGTGTTGAAACGAATTTTATTCACATTTTCTTGTGTCTCCATCTTCATTGCATCAATCTTCGAATTATATTTTGAATGAAAATTATTTCTTCGTCAAAATAGAAAGAATGTAATAGCTATAGTAAATTCCTTTTTAATATGGATTCTTTCCATAATAAATATAATGTTAAAGCCAGTCATCTGTCTTCTGGTAAATCAAGAGATTGTTACACTAAGTACTGTGTGATAGATTCGTCAGATCGTGGAATCACTTTTACTTACTCTTGAACATTCGGATGCAGAACAGTAAATTTGGCTTCATAGTTTGCCAGTTTGGTTCTGATTTCAACGAGTTTCTTAGGTGAGACCATGATATCAAGGAAATCGAAGCCTTCGGTCCATACATCAACCTGTGTTTACATAGAAATCAAAAGTTGCACATCGTTTACTTTGATCCTTGCAACGAAATCGCTTCTGATAAAAAAAATTGAAATCCCAAAACAGTGTGGGAAAAGGCGTGAATAGGGAGAAAGCATCGATTAATATATAGAAAGCATTGTGGCTATGCACTTAAAAGTTTTCCGATTTCTTCTTACCCTTTTACTTGTACAAACGATGATGCTTAGGCATTAATTGACCTAAGCAATGTAATTGGTTGAACTTTGGGAGATAATATCAATCCTTATACTTACTTCGCCATCTTTCTCCAAATTTCGAATTAAGCTTCGTTGAGGTTTAGCTATACCATCTAGACTCACTCGAAGAACCTGATACCTGAAACATAGTTGGTTTGGCTAAGATTACATTAGACTCATATAGTCACTCATTAAAGGAGGACATACAGTGTTGTGTATTGTGTAGAAGTGTTTTTAGGTTAAAACGCTTATCGGCATGTTATGCATATAAAGTTGTTACTAGTTCGTATCAATTGATAGTTGTAAAATAGTTTTCTATAGCATACAACCTCTTTTTTATAACAATGTCATAACTTTGCCAAGTAAGCCTATTTATTATAGCCGACCCTTAGTTAGTAGATAGCTACATTTTTCAGCGAAGCTTCGTTGACAGTGACCGTTGCCTCTAACTTGTCTAGAATATTGACGAAAATGGCAAAGAACAATCGCTCATTGATCTGCAGCTATGTATGAACGCATATGAAGCGTTTATCATTTTATATACTTAAAACTTTATTATTAACTTCATTCATGAATTTATGCTACTATAATTGATTAATTATTGTTGTACTCTGTTATTGTGTATTATTATTTTGTAGGTTAAACATTATTTTGTTTCTTGATTACTTACCCGTCATATCGTCGCTTTGCAGATGACAGCGTCAGAGACGCCACTGCGAGAAACAAGAAGATACGAATATGCATATTCTGTCGTTCTGCCTAATATTCCGCCTATGTATTACAGCGGCGGTTTTTGGCGCCCGTTTGGCCATCCTTTATAAATCTTTTATAAAGACGTTGCTATCTGTTCATCTGACAGTTGGCATTCTCACTTGGCCAGAATCTGTACTCTCTCTCTCTCTCTCTCTCTCTCTCTCTCTCTCTCTCTCTCTCTCTCTCTCTCTCTCTCTCTCTCTCTCTCTCTGTCTCTCTCTCTCTCTCTCTCTGTCTCGCTCTCTCTCTCTGGTCAGATAATCGGCTTGTCGACTGAGATAGTGGAGTCATCGACTCTATGTACGTGTAGATAGCGCAATTGCTGCATAGCCGTAGCTAGGGGAGCAGAGGGGGCAAGCCGCTCCGGGCGCTGACCGGTAGGGGGCATTTTGGATGAGAAAAAATATAGTAATAAATAGCTGTGCGGAATTTTTAAAAAGATCTTTTGTGAGTTTGTGACGACTAAAAAAGGTCATCAGCCCGAAAATAAATGGATAAGTAAATAAGTAAACTCTGTGACGACGACTAAGAAAGGTCATCAGCCCGTTAAGGGGCGCAAAATCTAAATCCTGCCCCGGGCGCCGAAACCCTAACTACGGATCTGAATTGCTGACATCTGACTGAGGTGTAACTTAGTGTTCTCTGTCTCGAATAAGAAATTTCGGCCCAATAATATTACAGCCGAACAATTCAAGTCTACCGAAAACATTTGAAACAGCAAACGGATTCAAATGTTATCACGGAAAACTACTGTAGGTTATTGAATGTGGAGAGTTACTAACTTACTACAGTTGTTTCCACACGGACTTACTTAGCCTCCCAAACCATTTTAAATCACATTATTGTTATCTTTTAGGGAGCAATGGCAATTTATTGCCTATAGTTTGCCAGCATGTGCACAGTGACAGAAGTCTTGGCACACTGGCTCGCCTAAAAGTGCAGTTATGTTAAGGTAACTAAAAATATCCTATTAATGGAGCGTAGAAATACATTTTATTAGCACCAACGGAATTTGTTAATATATTTTATGAGCCACCAAGCACCATCCAAGTTGTGTTTTATGGGCCATCGAGGTGCAACAAGTGCAACTTGAAAGTATTCACGCAATTGCGACTTTGGTGCAAAAAGTATTATATTGATTCTGGAATTCTTATTATTCCATAAAAACATCCAACGCACATCTAGCGCTATAAGAAGTTTAGTATTAGAGTATTTATGCTGCCATAGGATACGCGCCATTTTTAAAAGTAATCACTAAGCATTGATATATCTTCAGTCAAGGTTTCCTCGAGTTTCCTTAAACCAACTGTCTGCGTCGCACAGAGTAGGCAAATTTCCGTGATGTTATAGGGGTAGGCCTAGATAGTTGATATAGGCCTATATATAGTCTATATATGTTTATATATTTATTTATATCAACGTATTTATATATACCACTTTGAGATCATTTTTCATTTGCTCGCTCTGTTATCCAGGTGCACTCGAAAGCTTCTATCCTATTTCTATTATATTCTTGATGAAGCCGTAGTAACGTCTTATATAGCTTGAATCTTGAATTACCTTGTTGAGATTGAAAGTATGTACCAACTATAGTATTAAACTATCGATCAAGTCTCGTTAATTCCCATTCGAATTCTCATTTACTAAACCAGTGTCTGGCAACCACTGTGCCGCAGCACCCAGGGGTGTCGCGAAAAATTTAGGAATTAAAAATATTTTCTAGCCTTAATTTTGGCTTTAAAATACAAATGATATATGCTCCTTGAAAAGATATATGAATTTTTTCAGCTATAGGCCTAAAATAAAAGTTTTTATACTGACTTTAGACTAGACTATGGTCTAGACTCTAGACGATTTTATAATTTTTTTATACTATCGGCCTACTAACTATACTAGTTTTACTAGGGTGATATGGAGGATTTTTTATAAGGGTACCTGGACTCAAAATGGTTGCCCAACACTGCTCTAAACTAATTAAAATCAACTATATTCGTGGTAACTTTATTAATTTCTTTGCACACATCACGAACTAATTATCGTATATGAATTCATTTATTGACGAAAGATGGTAGGGAGGCTATTGGGCAGGAAAATGCTTGTCTCGATCGACCAAAACGTCTTACTTTAGTAAATATAATCAAACGTCGACTAGGGTCTACAGAAAATCTTATTTCGTAAATTTCATTATCTTAAATACATGTATAATTTTGATTCGAATGAAGGGTAATTTTAATTTTCTCTCTAAGATCGGAGAAATCTTCCAAGTTATGGATCGGCAGCAGCAATGAGGGCAGCGACTCCGTTCCAGACCTCAACGAAGGAAGGTTGAATCTGGTCCTCTGAAACGACGAAACTGTTGCCTCGAAGCTCAGCCGTGAACGTGTACTTGACGCCGGACGTTGCCTTCGAATAGTCCTGCGCTGTTCCGGAAGACGGATCTGAAAGCAAAGTATTACAAACCAAGATCCAGTGGCGTAGCCAGGATTTCCGGAAAGGGGAGGTTATGACCATTCCCAATTTCGATCAATCTTGACAAGCAAAATAGAAGGTCAGCACCTATTATTTCCTTTCATTGCATAGCTGTGTCAGCGCGTCCCACGTAATATAGGCAATAAAAAATGTTGTCGGGCAACTAAATGGCGGGTTTAACCCCAAAGCTTCCACCCCTTGCCTGCGTCACTGCCGAGCTCATCAGAGATGCTGTCCGACCGATTGAAGGCGTAGTCACCCGAACCCAGGAGACGTAAGATGAGAGAGTGGGTTGTGCGCTGGAGCGGTAAGTTGACGGAGCGAGGTTCAAACCCCGTTGGCGTCCCTAGTGGCTTTCATGCAGGCAAATATGCCTCCTAAGCCATTTTAAATCACGCTATGGTAACACCAAGTAGGCATATATTTAACATTATATTATAGGTACGAGAGAGAACTTTATCATTTTCAGTCAGCATCAGACAATTCAATTGCACAATTACACAATATACAGTATCATAGCTGAATGAAATCAAGCTTCCAGAGTAAAATTAATCCAATTGAGCTGGCCATTTGATGAAAACTTAATAGTAGAAATAATAGATGACAAGCCTAGCAATAGTACGATATTAGCAGCTTGACTAGAAGAGACAGCTTAACTAAATAGCAACAAAGTGAAAATCATGATGTAATAATCGCGAATAAAGATTATTATTTGATTTCAATATATAAAGTAACTAGTAGTGTATATAGTATAACAAATCTGGGTTAGAATGAATAGTTCAAACGCTAATTGATCTCGTATTTGCCGTCTGCGATTGACACAAAATTTGCTTCACGGTTACATACACAGCACTTCGCACCAGTTTCCTCTTTCCCAGATAGTGTTCCATGTGTCCTCAGTAGCATCAGCAGCGGCGTTAGCAACTACCATCTGAAAAACACGGCATCCGTTGAAGAACGATGTCACGTGGTTCGTTCAAAATGCATACAATAGCATGGAATAGAATGGAATTCAACCGAAGAGAAGAGAAAAGAAATGCGGAGATCAGATATCAAAGACTCAATTGCTTTAAATAGCGTCAAAAGCAGCGGCGGTTCCAGGAATTCTTGGTGGGGGGGATGAAAAAGTTACAAGAACTTGGTGGGAGAGATGCAAAGTGAAGAAGAAGAAAAAGAGAAAAAGGTCACTGTTGGTGTTTTGTCCACTAAATGTTAATAAACCTTGCCAAAAAAGGCCGACAAACAAAAAAGGTCATTCGCAGTATTTTCCACTATTTTTTTAAAACTCGCCGGAAAATAGGTTGACAAGCAAAAAAGGTCACCCGGAACCCCGGTGAGGGGATGCATCTCCAGACATCAACATGATGGAACCGCCACTGGTCAAAAAGTAATAGAATTCACTGTTGCAAAACTATAAAATGACAATATCTCTGAGAATCAAAGTGAAATCAGAAGAGAGAAAAGGAAACGAAGATTAAGATAACAAGTTAACGAGATAACAATATAACAGAGACTGCGGGTAAAGCTAAGGAAAATACGTGTGAGTTGCACAAATAAAAATGATGTGAGGATGAATGAAATCAAGAGATTGAACTAAGTCTACAGTAGATGGTTGTACAAGAACGGTTTCTAAATTCCCCAGCCATAAACGGTGGCAAGCCCGCTGCCCGCTTGAGAAAGAAAAAGCGAGACGTCCATCGTATTTCGACGGACGCGTCTTTAAACCGACACAACAACAACAACATCAACTACTACTACTACTACTACTACTACTACTACTACTACTACTACTACTACTACTACTACTATACTACTGCTGCTGCTGCTGCTGCTGCTATTACTACTACTACTACTACTACTACTACTACTACTACTACTACTACTACTACTACTAGGCTACTACTACTATACTGCTGCTACTATTACTGCAGTGTTTATTCTAGGCCTTCTCTAGGAGGAATTTACCCCCAAAGTTTTAAAATTCCCTCCCAAAATTTTTTAAATGTTGGCTGGGAAATGGAAATCCCCCCTCCCAAAAAAAGTGTGGAGACTCAGACCTTGTCCCACCCAAACATTACAAAATCCCCAATGTCAAGGTGGCTAGAATAAACACGGTACTACTGTTAATGGTACAGTTAATGGCTTCCAGCAACAGATGTTCTACCATTTCCGCGTGATCGTCCGCATAGTCGCAGTTGCCTAGAACATCGACCGAACCCCATGGAATCAGCCAGAATTGACTGTACGTGTGCAGGTGAATGCTTGTGACGAGGTTTGCTCCGAGGCTGTTGAGCGTCGACTGTTCCGCTTGGACCTCTACTTCCGACGCGGCCGCTGAACCTCCGTACGTCTCGCTGCACGGCGAAGTGCTCGTTCCAGCATCTGCAAGTTTAGAACCATACGAGCATATACCAATATATATATATATATATATATATATATATATATATATATATATATATATATATATATAAGAACTGAAATTGAAATACGTGTGCTGTTTGGCATTGTGGCATTGTTGTATACTGCGAATTGTGTTTTGTAGTATCAAAGATAACGGACAAACAGACGTTGAAATAGAAAGGTGTTGTATGAGTGCCAGTGGTTTTTCAACACAAGAAAATCTTACTAAGCCACTTAAATTCTAATATTATTATTGTAATTATTATTATTGTTGTTGTTGTTATTATTATTATACACTTCACTTCTGCGTTTTATCATTCACCGGTGCTATTGCGCTCCTTGCAGCAGGTCACTAGCCTAGCAAACTACCGTATTCATCTAATCTTGCGGTGATAAAGCTTAGGAAAGAAGTTTGTAACTGTTAGGTCTGCGACCATGGGTGTCAGCAAGGACAGACAACGGAACAAGGACAGCTTTGAAAAATTGATTATTAATGTCATTATCTTTATTTCAACTTATGGAACCTCAGTCGTGTTCAGACCACCAAGAAAGAAAAAATGGCTTGCATCTGTTGAACAAGACAGGACCATCGAGAGAAGATATGTTAGCCCTTATACAAAGTTCAATACAAGTAGGTGTATATTTTTCTTTCAAAAAATTTGGCTTTGTCAAAATGTTTAAAAATTGTCCCCTTCATGTGCCTCTTAGAGGTCCATGGGCCCCTGAACAGTGTATTGACTGCAACCCCTCTCCTAAGGCTTGGAACAAGATAACCTGTGAAACTCACTTCCCCACAGTTGATCGAAGTTTCTATTAAGATCGGTGCCAAAGCACAGAGATCCAGCGTTCGGGGAGCGGTTCTTTCTCCACAATCGATCCTAATGTAATCGGGAATCGAGTTGTAAGACAGTAAATCGTTACAGCTGTTTAAGGAAGTCAAAGTCACTTTTAGATATTACTAGTGAACTGCCAATCGTTCGAAATATAAGTCAAACGTCTATGAGAATAAATAGTGAAATTATTAGGAACCGTCCATAAAGTACGTCATGCCATTTTTGGCAATTTGTGGCCTGAAATTTTATGCATCTTGGGTTTAAAAAGTGTCAATGAGCAAAACGTCCTCTCTCAAACGCTTTTACCATAGGCCTACCGCCTATCAGGTATATATGAGGTTTTATTTATACTAAAGTGTAACTTCAAGGTGGTGTTTACCCTCCCTTGTCACAAACTTACACTTTCTTAGACCCTTCCCTCGAACATGGCGTATTTTATAAACGGCCCCTTATAAAATATTCGGGTAGACCATAGTTATCGCTATAGGCGATAATAGGCCTAATTGCTTTTAAGGCACAGAGAGTGGTTTCAACATTGGCGTGGTGATGCGAAGGTCACATGTTCGATACCCGCATGAGCACTAAGGTTCACTCAGCTTTCGCTCGTTAAAGGGCAGTGACAAAATGAGTGGTAGTTTTAATGCTGCGTAAGCCAAACAGGCACGCAACGCGATAAACTGTTTTCATATCCGTTGTATTGCACGCCTGGTTGAGGGCTTTAAAAATTAGATCAGCGTCGCCCTATGAGCCCGGCCTTTTGGTAGGAGCTCGATAAGGACTTTGAATTTTGCAAGTGCATTTAATTAACGGAAAGTGATGAAACAGTACACGCCAACGCTATCAGGGACAATCGGATTTTTCTTATATAGACAAGACCTAATGGATGAAGGATGGCTGGAATATAAATTCAACTGTCATAGAGTTGAACTTAAAACAATTTTTATGTAATTTTAAGTGTTGGTTGGATGGCAAGCAGCTGGCGAAGATTAAATTTGCAGCATAATGACGGTCAGGCTAGATAGACAGGGTTCGTCAAGTGTATTTACATCGGTCCAAGTGTATTCGTAACCATCTGGATTGACGACAGGCAGCAAGTAGAATTGATATTTGTCAACGAGGGCCTGGACCTGTGCATCTGTTACGTAGTTGTCCACCAACTGCACAAAACAACCAAACACCCCGAAACAAGTTTACAATGCTACGTTTAATTAATCCACGCATTTATAGCAATTCTAATAATCATGCAATATTCAATAACTAGGCCTACTTAAATAGTCGGGGCGGGAAGATGGCATATTGGTAACACGCTAGAGCGGCACCCTGATGGAATGGGTTCGACTCCTGCAGGGGTCCTTAAGGTCGACTCAGCCTTCATTCGCTAGAGGCAGTGGTAAATGAGTAGCAGCTATTGCTGCGATTGTAAAACGCGGCTCTGGAGAAGGCAATGGCAAACTACTCTAGAGTAATGGCCTAAGTCACCTGTGTTGCTGCTTGCTTGTCTGACACTGGAGATCAGCGCCAGGCCCAACGCTTGCAAGCGAGTACGGACGTCTATTTCTGTGGATGCATATGAGGTTCAGGCAATCACCGCGTCAGCATTGCATAGTGTTTATTCTAAGCCTTCTCCGGGAGGAATTCCTCCCCCCAAAGTTTAAATGTTCCCAATTTTTTTGACATTTTGGCAAGTAGTATGACCTCCCCAATGTCTGTCCACCCCACCCCTCCCCCCAAAAATGTAAACTCCCCCAATGTCTAAGTGGCTAGAATAGCCACTGAGTATTGTACAAAGCTAATTAAATGTTCGTACGTGACTGAGGATTTTGAGATGAGTCGCTGTTGCCAGCCATTCTCGAGCATGGATCGTTGCGTCTATCCAAACGGCTCGCTGAGGTCTATCGGTTCGGAAGATCTAAGCAAATACCTAATTCATGTTATTTTTTAAATTATCAAAATTCCAACTATAATCATTACGATATAATTCTTGTGTTGTATTTAATCAGGAAAGAGTTCTGGGTTTAGTAAAGTCAGTGAAACGTTTGAATACTTATGGGGCTTATAATAATAATAATAATAATAATAATAATAATAATAATAATAATAATAATAATAATAATAATAATAATAATAATAATAATAATAATAATAGCAACAAGAAGGCTTAAAGTGGTCCAAAAGAGTTTGCCCTGTGTGAGAACCGCTGTAAATTCTTCCGATGTATTTTGGCCTTTGTGCATTATTTTTCTTCCAATTTTGGCTAAGACGAATTAAGCCCTCTGTCCGCACTTTACAATACCTGACATTGCCTGTAGTCCTTTGCCTACTTTGGAAACTTGACCGTGGCTGCTCTGCATTTAGTTAATAAATAGATTAAAAGTGGGTTATGCGATTTCAAGATCATCCACTAAACAGATACATTAACCAAAATTTTCATCTTTGAAAGTGACATCTATTAGACTTTTAATTTACATGTACTTCTACAGTGAGTCGGCTAGGTTTATGTCTAGTCTACAATCGCATTACATTGTATGTATGGTAGCAAATAAATAAGTAAGTAAGTAAGTAGTAGGCCTAACTAACTAAACAAATAAGCAAGTAAAAAGTAAGTAAGTAAATCTTGTGAATTTATATAGCGCTTTCGGACGTAATACTCCAGAACCTTTTCATTCTTAGGCGCTAAGTCTAAATTTCAAATAGCCATAACCTAAAAGTGTGTGTAGGCCAGGCAGTGTCAATTTACCCCAAAGGGTCATAATGATTGGGACGTTACAATTATGGTGGAGATGAAAATTTAGGTACCGGTCGGTTGTTTACGTTGTTAACGCTTATTTACTGAGAAGACTGAATCAAACAGACCCTTAGGCCTTTCATCTCACGACCCTCGTAGCTTAGACCAGCTATGAATGTCTCGCAGCTGACGCCTTGGGCAGTGGGACATCTCGCAGCTGCAAGGTCCAATTCACTCATAATCTACAATCAACAACTATTTCATACATTAAACACGTTTATAGGTTCGACACTTGTTAAAAATGTCGAACTTCTGACTAGTTATTATGAGATAATTCTTGTAGGCCTAATATATTTAACGAGGGAGGAGTTGTAAACGAAACTCGGCTTTGCTCTCGTTAAAGGGCAATGACACAATGTCTTGTCTTGTCTTGTCTTTAACCGTCTTCGCTCCGAAGATTGGCTGCATTGTGGACTGCCTTCCTCCAAGTGTTACGATCTTCTGCTGTCCTTGTCGCCTGCTCTTGTCGCCTGCTCTATAGTGAGTCCTGTCCATTCTTTTATGTTATCTTCCCACTTTTTCTTGGTCTACCTCTTTGTCGTGATCCTGGCAGTGTGCCTTGTATTATTTCTTTCTCTAGACAGTCCAATTTCTGTCAAATTGATGAACTTGTTATATAAATATAAATTTTGCAATTAAAAATAAGTAGATCGGGCATAAATATGGTTTGAGCTGAGCGACTAACATCGCTGTAGGTGTTAAAAACGTTGTAGTCAAGCAGCGGAGATGGATTTGCTCTGCTTCTGATCAATTGCTGCTCCTTCCTCTCGATGTCTCTGCAAGGCAATCAACAATTTTATTCGAGTAAATATTCGACTACTGCATCAGAAACATATCTACGATTTTTAAAAAATTCGGGTCTGCTTGCGATCTTCTTAAGATAGCGTCAAGGGAAAAGTTACTATCAAACATCTGCTTTAAGATAAAACGTTTTAGAGCAACGTTTACGTTTAGATCTAAAGAGATAAGCCTAGAGATAAAGCATCAGTCAGAAGCATTTTGAAAGTGGATGTCAAACGTATCTGATAAAAATCCTGTTTAAAATTAATGTGATAACAGCCATCAAGACTAAATCGAAACTGGCACGTATTAACCTACATTTGAAAGACCCACACCAGCGATTAGGTAACTTGTAATCTTGTCTTGGGCACAATAGCAACATGTAATACTGAAGTTGTGGATACAATCTATCTTTGATAGCTGCATTGCACATAGAAAAGCATAGTAGTAAAGTAAAGTTAAGTCCTTCCCGAGCTCTCAAAGGTAACCTCAAGGCTCATAGGGCGGCACTGATATCCGTTTCCAAGGCCCTCAGCCAGGCTACTGGTGCAAGTTATATGCTTACTCTTCGGATTAATCCGCTACTCTTTTGCCATCGCCATCTGTAGAAATGAGGCTGAGTCGACCTTAGGGGCTGTCCATTAATTACGTCAACAATTTAGGGGCGGGGGTTTGAAAAGTTTGACAGTTGTTGACAGGGGTAGGGGGTTCAAGAGAAGTTGACGTCAACAATTTCACTTTTTACAAATAATAAAAATAGGAAATTTCATGGAATACTACTTATTACAATGGAAAAAGCATGGCAAAAAGGTCATCACCACCACGTTTTGACACTCGATGAGCAAAACAGAGGAAAATGGTCATCACTGCAAAATATAATAACCTTGTTATTGGGACCTGTCATTGATCTTGGGGAGGGGTCAAAAGTTTTTGACGTAATTATAGGGGTAACTGAAAGTTGACAATTGTTGACAAGGGGGGTCAAAAATTGCCCCAAAATTGTTGACATAATTAATGGACAGCCCCTTAGGGCTCCTGTGGGTCTCGAACCCGCGACTTTCTTCTCTATCGCCCAAAGTTGTTACCACTCTGCTAATTTCCGAATTATATTTTGAATGAAAATTATTTCTACATCAAAATAGAAAGAATGCAATAGCAATAGTAAATTCCTTTTTAATATGGATTCTTTCCATAATAAATATATTGTTAAAGCCAGTCATCTGCCTTCTGGTAAATCAAGAGATTAAGTATTGCATTATAGATTCTTTAGATTGTGAAATCACTTTTACTTACTCTTGAACATTCGAATGCAGAACAGTAAATTTGGCTTCATAGTTTGCCAGTTTGAACCTGATTTCAACGAGTTTCTCAGGTGAGACCATGATATCAAAGAAATCGATGCCTTCGGCCCATACATCAACCTGTGTTTACATAGACATCAACAGCTGCACATAGTTTACTATGATCATTGCAACGAAATCGCTTCTTATGGAAAGAAATTGAATCCCAAAACAGTGTGGAAAAAACGTGAATAAGGAGAAGGCGTTAATATAGATAGCATTGTGGCTATGCACTTTAAAGTTTTCCGATTTCTTCTTACCCTATTACTTGTACAAACGATGATGCTGAGGCATTAATTGACCTAAGCAATGTAATTGGTTGAACTTTGGGAGATAATATCAATCCTTATACTTACATCGCCATCTTTCTCCAAATTTCGAATTAAGTTTCGTTGAGGTTGAGCTATACCTTCTAGACTCACTCGAAGAACCTGATACCTGAAACATCGTTGGTTTGACTAAGAATATATTAGGCTCATTAAATGAGGACCTATTGTGTATTGAGTAAAAGTGTTGTTTGGTTAAAACGCTTATCGGCATTTTATGCATATAAAGTTGTTACTAGTTCGTATCAATTGATAGTTGTTTAAGCTTCGTTGAGGTTGAGCTATACCTTCTAGACTCACTCGAAGAACCTGATACCTGAAACATCGTTGGTTTGACTAAGAATATATTAGGCTAATTAAATGAGGACCTATTGTGTATTGAGTAAAAGTGTTGTTTGGTTAAAACGCTTATCGGCATTTTATGCATATAAAGTTGTTACTAGTTCGTATCAACTGATAGTTGTAAAATAGTTTTCTATAGCATACAACCTCTTGTTTTATAATAATGTCATAACTTTTTCAAATATTTATTATAACCGACCCTTAGTTAGTAGATAGCTACATTTTTCAGCGAAGCTTCGTTGACAGTGACCGTTGCCTCTAACTTGTCTAGAATATTGACGAAAATGGCAAAGAACAATCGTTCATTGATCTGCAGCTATGTATGAACGCATATGAAGCGTTTATCATTTTATATACCTAAAACTTTATTATTAATTTCATTTATTAATTTATGCTACTATAATTGATTAATTACTGTTGTTCTCTGTTATTGTGTATTATTATTTTTTAAGGTAAAACATTATTTTGCTTCTTGGTTACTTACCTGTCATATCGTCGCTTTGCAGATGACAGCGTCAGAGACGCCACCGCGAGAAACAAACAGATACGAATATGCATATTCTGTCGTTCTGCCTAATATTCCGCCTATGTATTACAGCGGCGGTTATTGGCGCCCGTTTGACCAGCCTTTATAAATCTTTTATAAAGACGCTGCTATCTGTTCGCCTGACAGTTGGCATTCTATTGTAAAATTCTCACTTGGCCTGAATCTGTATCTCTCTCAATGCTCTGATAATCGACCTGTCGAATGAGATAGTAGAGTCATCGATTGAATGAACGTTTAGATAAGCACATTTACGGACATCTGACTGAGATGTAGGCCTAACTAGTCTTAGTGTGCTCAGTCTCGAATACAAAATTTAGGCCCAATAATATTATAGCCGAACAATGTAAATCATCCCTAAACATTTGAAACAGTAAACGGATTCAGATTTAATGCTATCACGGAAAACTAGGTTATTGAATGTGGAGAGCTAGGGGACTACTACAGTGGTTTGCACACAGACTTACGTAGCTTCCTAAGCCACTTTAAGTCACACATTGTTGTTAACTTTTAGGGAACAATGACAATTTATTGCCGATAGTTTGCCAACATGTACACAGTGGCAAACGTCTTAGCCCGCTGGCTCGCTTTGTTAAGGTAACTAAAAAGAACCTATTAAGTACGTATTAATAGCGTGGCTCTATCCATCTATTCATAAAATTCATCCAGTCATATAGTCCTATGTGAATATGCACTCGATATGGCTGTCCTGAATTAATGTGTGCGAGTGAAACTCCGCCACTTGTTAAGCACGTGATGCACAGCGCTGATGCGTCGCTTTAGGATTTTCCTTGATGTATATGTGATCTAGTTTCGTACGTCTATGGCTGAAGTAATTAAAAGTACTGTAGGCATTAGAGACTTAGACCTTCGCACACCATTGCTGTGCATATGATATCGTTATCTGTAATCTGACAAAGACAGTTGACCTTCCCAAACGTCTCATGTCAAGCTAAAAAAACAACGCTTTGAAGCAAAACAGACGGACGACCCAGACCTATATTCTACAACCTTAAACCGAATAAAAATAATTATATGCTTAAATCAATAAATTCTGGTTAAAATCAAACGCGAATATTGTCAATAAAAGATAGACTACTCTAGGAGCTTCGTTTAAGGTGAAATAATCTGAAATAGACTAGCTAGTATTTCGCACTGCAGAATTCGTATTGTATACATATTGGCTAAAATAGTTTTACATAAAATAAACTAACTTACATTTCAATTGCCAATTCTACAAACAATAATAGACTTATCGCAGATTACACTGTAAATTCCAGGCTTTTCCACGAGACATATTTTATTGTCCCATCCCATACCACGGGAATCCCATTATAAAATTAAAATGGAATATTAATATAGAAATGAAATTATGATATAAAATTTATGAAAGTTTAGGTTTAGTGTCTACTAAATAGGACTAAATGTACAAAGAGACATGTAAAACGACAGAATTTAATAACTATATTAATGTTAATGTCTCACAACAAATTATATAAATGCAAATATATGAAGAAAAAGAAGGGTAGAAAGCTTTAAGAAGATTAAAAAACTAGAGTAGCTCTGACGTAGCCATTCTCATGGACAACCATGGTAAATTCTGACTGATAATTATTGTTTTTCAGCCTTGCTTCAGTTTTGGATCGATCGATTCAGAGAGACGAAGGCATCTATTTCTAACGAATCGCAATAACAAAATCAGAACAAGTACGGCTACAGAGGAAGTAATAAGCAGTATTCCAAGTACGTCCAACATCAGAAATTCATAGAGTGGCATGTCCATAGCAAACGAACGCAGATGTTTACCTTCCATATTTCATCACGTGTTCGATCCAGAAAATTGTGCGATTCAACGGATGCATTGGCTGGTTCCTAAAAATTTCAGATGCCTTTTGAATCGCCGATCGATATTTGGGATTTGTCATCACTTCCTGAATGTTACTCAACAACTGGTCAGACGTGAAATCATGAACATCCATACATAAACCGAATCCTTTCTTGTTACAGCGAATACAATTCAGGTGTTGTTCGGCGAAAAGAGGAATTCCAACGATTGGGACTCCGTGGTACAGAGCCTCGTGCTGTCCACCATTTCCACAATGAGTAATGAACAGTTTCATGTTTGGATGACCGAGAAGATCATTCTGAGGTAACCACGAAAGAGGATGTACATTCTCTGGAATTACATAACCATCTGGAATATGAATTTTGGCCAAGATGGTTTGATTCAATTTCCCAAATGCCTCGAGATATTTCACGATCACGTCTTCAGGAAAATATCGACAAATTGATCCACAGCTCATAAGAATAACTCCGTCTTTCGCATGTCTCATTAATTCATCCAGATCAGGTGGTAATTTCTTGGCTTTGCCGGCTGATATGCCAGCCATCGAGATATAATTCGGCATCTGAGGAACAGTGTTGCCGAGATGATGATCTGTCCCCACCAAGAACAATTCTGAACGATGCAACAGCTCATTCCAATGCTTGGTTCCTGGAGCAAATTTCTCTAGGAGACTGTTATTTCTCGGCGCCATCGCAGCGAGTATTGACTCACTTCTTAAGAAAATTAAAAGATTCTGTAATCGAGAGAGAAAAGTGATGTCGGCTGAATCTGTCCAAGTGAGGAAGAGAGGCGAGAAGGAAGGAAGGGCTGGAAAACGATGTTCCCAAGGCATGTAGAGCAGCGATGTGGAAACATACGGTATGGCCAAAAATTTCGGAAGAATAAAAAAGCAAGGAGAAGGAAGGAACGCTTCAACAATGGCCAACTCAGGAGACGCCTTCTTCGCTGCTTCCAAAAAGTCTTTGTCGTTCATCATATAAGCACAGTCTCTGTAAGAAAGCTGTGAGGCTACTTTATAAGATACGGCCATTTTGTCTTTTTCTGCTCCAAATATGATGGTCTCCATGAAAAATTTATCCATATCGCTTGAGAAGCCATATATCTCAGTATTGGGGATTTTGTACTGCAAAATCTTGATTCCTTTCGCCTCTGTATTCGCTTTGTTTAGATAAGGAGTTCCCATCGCTATAAAGACCTGATGACCCCTCTGAGCTAGTTCCTCTCCGATGATGATCTGTTCTAGGATATGACTTCCAATTTGAGGAGGTACCAGTAAAATTCTTGCTGCAGATGCGATCCCTGCTACTCCCATCAGGAGTTGTATCATGCATAGGTAGAGCATGTTTAAAGAACTCGTTGGAAATCTTCGTTTCCTTTTAACAAAATTTGAAGACAAAGAATAATTAAGGCATACCTTTTTAATTACTGTATTTAAGGCCTTCTGCAGTAATCTTCCGTGTATATTGATTTCAATTGCACAAAAATGTCTATCTAGATTTGGAATTTAAACCTCTAAGTCCATCTTGGATATAGGCCCCCTATCAACAGGCTAATTGTGGATTCAAAGTTAAATCATCTGTAGTTTGGAGTGAACTTTTGACAAATTTGTAAGAAAATCTATATCTAGCTTTTAGGACAGCTCTTTAATAGGGCTATTATCTTCAAAATTGAACGTGAACGTCGAAATCAGAATGTTTGCCATCGTCTTCCCCTTTTGTCCGAACCGAGGAACAAGCAAGATTATAACCCTTAGTTGTCTATAGTCCATTAGAAGTTTTTGCATTTTAAAATGTCGTCGGCAGTATATTAACGGTGACACATTCTTCATTCGCTATAGGGCAGTGGCAAAATGAGTAGCAATAATAAAAAAAGCGTATAAAGTCAATCAAGCACGCTACACCATGCACTAACCCCGTATGCGTGGTATAGTTGACGCGTTATATATTACTGAACTAAAATAGAAATAAAAGCGTCACCTTTTGCATTTAGTTCAGTAAAACTGAAATTGACTTTGATATAGTGAAACTTTAAAGTAGAAGTAAAATAAGGACACCAAAAACGAAAAAAAGTTGTAGTAATTTTTGGTGAAGTAAAATTTTAACTTTGTCTCCCATTTATTTGAACTCTATACTTTGCATGTATGTTTTCACACCGAATTTTCTGTAAGGGTCTTCCTGTTCTTACAAACATTTTATTTATCTCGACTCTCTATTTTTAAATAGAAAAGTATGAGTTTAATTCATAGTTTGCTGGTAGAAAAAGGGAGAGTGATCTAACAACTGGACAACGCCGATTGGGCAGAAAACTGGGTCCAATAACTGGGTAAAACATCTGGATAACGGGACATCTTGAAAACATCTGGGCCTCGCTAATCGAACTCGATTATGCCTAATAATAAATGAGGTTGTTGTAAAACTTCAGGTGGGCTGTCTTTTTTAGCCTGTCATCGGCTACAAATTGATCAAATTCTTAATGGGAGGATCTGTTTCTTTGATCGTAAATAAACCTATAGACGATATATGGACTTAAGATTAAGAAGCACTGAGCCTTCGCTGTATCACTGCAGACATTTATGATGTTAAAGCATAAAACCGGCAAACCAAAATTCGTTGCCTATTCCATTCATCAACACCATTCTCTCTTTCTCTATCCGGTACGGGGCCCAGATTTCCCGTTATGATGGGGTGAGGTTACCCAGATGCCCCGTTATCTGACAGTTGGCGGGCCCAGTTGTCCAAAACCAATCAATTACCTGGTTGTCGCGGACCGGAGAGTGATATTTGGCAGTTTTTTTAAGAATGATCAGGGCGCCAACAAGAGTATTTGTCAAGCGGCGTTTGCGAAAAACAAAACATGTGGCTTTTGAACTCTGCGGGAAAATACGTCTAACAAAGATTAGTCATTCAATCGTCATAATTATCGTAATAATAAATTTATTTTCATAAGCGCTAACTGAGAAGTTTACCGACAAAAGTCTAAGACAAAATCACATATAAACAATCTTAGCCCAACCTAACTTTCTAAAACCAACCCTAAAGTTTATTTGGGGTGTGGTGAACTTCTCAGGTAGTGCCAAAATATTTAAGTCAACAATCAAGATGATACAAACAGAAACATTAATTTCAACAGAACAGTGTTACTTTTTTAAAAGACAGAATTAGCAAAAATAGCTATCCCTTTTGATCTTTAATCCGTTTATGTTTAATCATACAGACCCACATGGCAGGGTGCCATAAGGAACTGTATGTCGGGTGTTGAGACAGCAAAAACTACATCTTCAGTTCATTCAGAGATCAAGATCGTTCCAAACCAGTTGGACCAGTTGTAGCAGAGGTTGACAGTCAAGGTCACATGCTAATCAAAATCCACTGAGGTTCTGAGTCAATCGTCGAGCTTCATTTTCTCTACTATCACCCATTGCGGCAGACTTACTTTCAGCGCCAGCATCTTTGGCTTACGTAGAGCGTATTTTCTCAGTGTGCGGCTGGCTTACCGCAGGACAATGAAACAGGCTCACAAAAGTCTTGAGATGCGTGTCTTCATGAAGCTCAACAGCAGCATTGCATATTGAATCATATCCAGTTGAATGCAGATATGCAGTCATTGCACTCATATTTTGAATTTGTTCCTGTCTGACAGGGACAGCTTAGGTATTACACTAAATGTTTTTGTGCATGCAATGGCAAGTGGCAGTCGGTCGTATTCATTATATTTTGCACTGCATAATAATGCTGTACATTCAGCATCCTAGCCCAGTGACTGACTGTTACTGCTGTTAATTTAAATAAATGAAGTGGAAGCCTGCAAGGTATGATGATATATAAAAAACTGTAATTAAAAGTAAAAGTAAAAGTGAAAGTAATTTTATTTTGGAAAAGTAAAAGTAAAATTAACAATTATTTACAAAGTAAAATTAAAACTGAAATAGAAATTAAATGACTTTGAAAACTGTAATTGAAAGTGAAAGTCAAATAAGGAAGCCAAAACTAAATTAAAAGTAAAAGTAGTAATTATTTTTGGAAGTAAAATGTCACTGGGTTGAGGGCTATAGAAATGATCAGCGTCACCTTTTTGCCTGTGAGACTCGGGAGAACATCGACTTTGACTTGAATGCTTTAAATTCCTTAATTCCACTGTGAAAAGGGAAAAGATTTGGCGACGTGACAAAGTACAGTATTTTCCTAGTGAGTGACAATTTATCAGGCGACGATTGACAAGTATTTTGCATGCATGTTTTTGTGAATTTTAATAGAAGGGAGGGCTGTCGATGACCACGACCATTTATGTTGCCCTCTATTTAAGATTGAAGCTGGACTATGGGTCTAATTCATAGTAAGCTCGTAAACGTCATTCTAAAATTCGACAATCTTCAGTGCAGAAAAACAGGAACAATAAGTAGAAGATAGTACTGAAAATTCTACTTCGCTAATCGATATTGCGAGGGGATAGGCGTAGCTCTCTTTTCACAGGTTCAGTTGCCTATATTTTGACTCGTAAGTCGGTCGAGAATATCAATCTCTTAAATGCATCGACTTGCCAACATTAAACAGACAATATGAGACAGAGACCTAGTCATTAGCGTCGCCACGGGGGGACAAATGGGGCAACTGCCCCCAACATTCCCCAGACCACCTAACAGATTCGCGCAAATCCGGTGAGAAAGTTTTCTGTGGATGAGGGGTGAGGGGTGGGTAAGGAATCTGACACGCTAGACCCTTTTGCCCCCAACCAACAATTCCTGGCGACGCCACTGGACCTAGTTACCGCAATGATATTGACGGTAGCATCGAAAAATTCGCGGTCTGATGAACTGAAATCAGTTGCAACGTTTAACGTATCGACTTTTGAAGTCTTCGGGTCTGGTTACCTTGAATTACAATTCTCCTTTGTTTCAATATAGTTATCTTTAAAACAGTTATTTTTTCATACGCGAAGTGATATTATGACGAAGTCTAAGACAAAATCACAACCAAACGTCTCACTTACTGTATCTTTCTTATCGAAAGTCCCTTTATATATAATTCCGGCTTCAGTGCATTAGCGCCGCCGCGAGAGAGCACGAAGGCCAAACCTTCGCACGAAGAATACTTGTCGTGAGATTTCTTTTCAAAACCGATGAAAAAATTCTTTGTAGAGGGAATTGAGGCTGCGTTGATTATTGTCGCATTCGATAAACTTAACGTAAAACAGCTTTTGGCCAATCCACGTATAATAAATCACATCTTTAAATCCTAAAGACTTATTTTACTCAAAAGCTCTGCGGTTAGGGCTCCGCCCCAGACACCATTGAAAACAGTGGCGTAGCCAAGGTGGGGTTTTGGGGGTTAAACCCCCCTCGCCGCCGAAAAATATTTGTTAATGAGTTTCCATGCATTTTTTTATTTTTGACGCGTCTTTGGTGGTCAAAACCCCTCTTGGCTATAGACGGTAAAGGTTGAAGTAAGAGGCGAGGACCTTTTTTGCTTGTCAGCTTGTGCCTTCACTGGATGGTGGCATGACATTTGAATTGGATCTTTTGCGGATTGATTTTGAAGTACCATCGATTGATACCTTGGGTATTAGAACTGGTGCTATAGAAGTGCATAATTATTTTGAATTTGAAGTGTTGCTAGCAGCTTGGTGTTCCGATATGCACGTTTTTGTTAATGCAGTAACTCAGTCAGCTGTATTATGCAAACGCTTGAAATGCAATAACAGTAACTAGATACAGTAACTAGTAGCTATAGCGTTACTAGTTACTAAATATTGTAACTAGTTACTGACAATAGTTCAGGTCTTTACAATTTAATTTATCTGTCTTTCAAATAAACTCTTTAAAATTTGAAACTCATCTTTACCGAGGGCGTTTTTCTTTCTGACGACCGTGTCGATGTTGCTGCTCAGAAAGTCAATGAAACTTAAAAGTTTATAGACTATTGTCAAAAGTAGGCCTATGTGACAGGTCACCTCGCCTCTAGTAGACTATATCAATAGGACGCAAAATCGCTGCCTTTTTAGATACGCCTGGGAAGACTTCTCTATCTTTAGTTAGGTTTGAGCTGAGGATTTATTGCCCGGCTGGCTTCAACCCGAATCAGATTCTCTGAAAGGAAAGGCCTAATCGGACAGGCTTGTGCTCTCGGTGGCATCTGTTTTTGAGCGGCTTTCTTGTGCAGCCCCGTAGGAGCCGGCCACGCAATACATTAGCAGCTAAGAGGCTACGTTCGTTAAGGGACTGCCTATGGATGTACAACTGTACAATGTACATGTATCTGCACTGCCATGGCATAAATGAGGAGGCGTAGCTACGTTCACACAAAAAATAGCTGCAATTTTTTGCTTCAGTTTTTGATTTCAAGTTTAAGCTGAATGCTCTGAATTGTGCATTTACTGATGAAAGCCAAGGGGAAAACTGCAAATTTCCAGTTTAGTGAAATCCCTCTCAGAAAACCATCCGGCGAAAGGCAATGACCATTTAAAGACCATTGACCAATATAAAACCATTGACCAATATAAGGACCATTGACCAATATAAGGACTATATTGACCAATATAAGGACCAGTGACCAATATAAGGACCATTGACCAATATAAGGATCATTGACCAATATAAGGACCATTGACCAACATAAGGACCATTGACCCTATTCTTCTCGAAGAAGCGAATGAAATGCGCCATAACCAGAAGTTTGCTACACTGCCGAGGAAACTACGAAAGACGATCCGCTATTTATTATAATATGTACGATCAGGACTCTGTAGCAGGGTCATATACTGTAAGGTCTTCGTAGGTCTTTGGCACTCTCATACAGTATTCATATTTCGTGTAGGTGCATGTGTGACTTTGCTAATGCAAAGAACCAAGAAGTTATACTGTAACACAGGTGCTAGTGCTAGGCTCAAGTGCTCATCTTAAAATGTTTACAGTTTAGCAGTTACAGTACTAACGTTATTAAATTTGTATCTGCAATTTCTACATAACATATTTTCTAAGTGAAAGTTTTGTGTTTTCGATACTTTATTTTCTGGCTCTCGTAGGCCCATTAAAACTCCATAGGTCCTTGGTGCAGTGCTTACTGTGCCTACCGGATAAGGCGGCCCTGTTCTGTAATGTGCCCTTGCTCCGCTATTTGGTAATATGGTGCACAAGAAATTTTCAATTTACACTGTAGCAATACTAATAATATGCAAACATGAATAAGATGGAGAAACTATTGATCTATACCGTAGTGAAATTTACACTCTGCCATATGCCTCACCGAGTCTTGGAATATCCAAGTTCAATATTAAGTTCAATTTTTTTGCAATTAGGCCTACTGTACTGTTTTTAGGTCTACTTTGATCGTTCTTCCTTTTAGTCTCCATATGCTATATGTAATATTTGCAAGATAGGCTGTGATAGAGGACACAACATGAAACTGTTTAAGGTTGGGAGATACTTAACAACACTTTTTAGTGCAAGAGTGGTGGGCAGATGGAATGATTTGGACGGGAAGACAGTAATGGCTACGAGTGTGAATGATTTCAAAATAAACCTCAGTAGGCTACTATAGGACTTCTAGATTTGATGAGTACAACAGTGGTTCTCACGCAGGGCAGACCCTTCTGAACCACTTTAAGCCTTGTTATTATTATTATTATTATTATTATTATTATTATTATTATTATTATTATTATTATTATTATTATTCATCATCATCATTATTATTATTATTATTATTATTATTATTATTATTATTTACCATCGTCATCATCATTATTATTATTATTAGGCATACTAATGGATGCTAAGGCTTTTCTGCACTGGAGTAGTCAGGTTCCGGAATGGAATACACCAAGGTTTATACAGATCGACGTTTTCTGATCCCATCAGAGGTTTGGGGAAGAGTCGGGAGCACCTTAACGGGTTCTGGAACTCCGCCATAGAGGCATATAGATTTAGTGTAATGTTATGATCAAATCTTGATATTCCGAGCATATCTTCAGACTATATGTCATCACATTGGCAATCAGTCTCTGCTGATGAAAATGGTTGGTCGGTTTTGCAGGAATCTCACTCACATTTCTAAACTTCGACACTTCTACGTGTAAGCCTTAACAGATTCAGCGTAGTTCTGCTGTAAATGCTTTAGCGATGTGTAGAGAATTTTTTTGTGTTTGTGTTTATTTTGTATTTGAATTTGAACCTGAAATAAACGTATCCATATCCGTATCTGTAACCAGTCAAGGACCCAATAAGGGGCAGGGTTTAATCTAGGCCGTTTCCGGTGGGAAATTGCCCTTCCCAGGAAATTTCAAATTCCCCCCGGAAATTTTGGCATACTACATCAACTAACAGCAGCCCCTAGCAGAATTCTCCCCCGGCTTTGTCAGTTCCCCACCCCGGAGTCCAGGAGTCTAGATTAAACACTGATAAGGGGTCCGATACCTTGTGTACTTCGTGGCATACTCTATTGAGCTTTGGATTGACGTCTATGAGAAAGAGAAAAGAGCAAGCAAGACTGTCTGCAAAAGCAGATGTAGTCCTACTTTGATCAGCAGCTGCGAACATTGACTGAGTGAATTGCTTATCGTCTGTTCGTCGAGATGCGCGCGAAAGAAGGCATCTATACGTTAGTAATTTACTATTAGTAATTTAAGTACTTTTTAAAATTCTTTCTATTGTTAATTTTCCTCTTCTTTTTCAAACTTTTTTGCAAATGTCTCAGCTCAGTTCGTTGTCCCGTTCTGCTACGAATCTCTCCCTCAGGTCCCGCCTAACCTCTGAAGCTTTGCTCCAAATTGAGGACGTAAATCTATAGCATGTTTTATCTATTATGGTTTCAAAGCCGCAACACACATTATTAAATGCTAAACTATCTGAATACGTCCAAACACGTATGCATCATTAGGAGCTGTCCATTAATTGCGACAACAATTTTGGGCAATTTTTGACCCCCTCGTCAACAACTGTCAACTTTCAATGGCCCCTATAATTATGTCAAAAACTTTTTACCCCCACCCTCCCACTAAGATCAGTGGTGACGAGTACCCTTAAAAAGTTTAGAAGGTTGTTATTTTTGCAGGAATAAGACCTTTTCCTTTCTTTTGTTCATAAGTGTCATAATGTGGTGGTGATGACCTTTTTTGCTTGTCAGGGTTTTTTCGTTGTAATAAATATTATTCCATGAAATTTTCTATTTGTTATAATTTGTAAACAATGAAATTGTTAACGTCAACTTCTCTTGACCCCCTCCCCTGTCAACAACTGTCAAAGTTTTTCAAACCCTCCCTATTTTGTTGACGTAATTAATGGACAACCCCTTATAATATGTACTACTTCCCAAGCGATATATACAGTAAAACCATGAGATTTTGCTTATTTCCTTTAAGTAGCTCTGTTGCGTTCGTGGGTTGGGTCTGAATCACGATGGGATGGGTCTAATAAATGGACCAATGTCCATGTCTGATGGTATAGAAGAAAGTGGAGTTTTCTCCAAAATAGGCAATTTAGGCAACATGCTACGTACTTCAGAAGGTCAGAGACTCGGCCATAAGAGACGTGGGTGTCACATCACCCTCACTATCGATTAGTTGTCGACAGTTTTGTCCGCAAATTTGTAACATGTATTCTGTCTAAATTTTAATTTAGCCACTAAATTTTCCGACGACTGACAACCTGTTGGCTAAGTCATAAAATATCTGAGAAAATTGATTGACTGACTGACTAATTAAATGAATGATTAGATTGTTGGTCGATTGATTGATTGGTTGAGTGACCGATTGGCAAAAGAAAAGACATAATAATAATGTTATAATTCGCATATAACTTTGATTTATTGATTCGAATGTGTAGTTACTTTCAAAAACCAACAGTCTACAGGTATATTGGAACATTATCAAACAGAACGTTCATAGATTTCATGCAGGTAACAGATTCTCTAATGTTTGGAGAACTACAGTGGTGGAAGTCACGATTTCATCAAGATATTGTTAAGATGCTGAGGCAGTGTTTTATTGTTGAAAATCACGGTTTCTTGAAAGAACATGATTATTGATGTCCATCAGTTTAAGGGATTGTGTCAATCGCAGCAACCAATCCATTCCAGACTTCCTGGAACGACGGCTCGATCTGGTCCGGAGCAGCGACGAAGCTGTTGCCTCTCAACTCTGGAGTGGCAGTGTACTTGATGCCAGCAACACCCTTCGAGTAATCCATGGTGATTCCAGACGCCGGATCTGCAGAAATCAATGTAACAAGGTTTAAAGTGGTTCAGTAGGGAGGGACTGCCCTGTGTGAGAACCACTGTAAACTTGTCTAAATCTAAAGGTCGCTACGCAGATTCGAACCCACTACCTTCCGGTTGAGTGTCAAAAATGCTACCACTACTCCATCCCGCCCCCACTTCAAATACCTCGATGAATAATTAATTATTTAATTCTAAGCAGGGATGGCCAACCTTTTCGTAGCCTACATAGAGGTCACTGCGAATTTTGACCAACATGCGGAGGGCCGGACGTTTTTGTAGTATTACACTGCGTCGGAAACTGGCCAATTAGATCGACATTTCCAACCTACGATCTTTATCTAAGTTTTATCGAGTATATTTACAGATTGTGGCGCAGCTGTTTCCTCTTTCCCAGCGGGTGTTGTAGGTGTTCTCGATGGCATCAGCCGCTGCGTTGGCAACAACCAACTACAATGAAGCAAGTCGACATACATTGTATCGGTGATATCGGTCTCAGATTGCCTTATTGGTTATGCCATAATGAATCACGACTCTACTTCGGACGGAACATATTCTGATTCTGATGCTAAATGCAATATACAAAAATGGACCCAGAGAAATTTTTCGCTAAATTTCTCTTGGCGTAGGCTATAGTCGTTCTGCTTAGACTAGACAAGTAATTGGCATTCGATTTCACGGCAAAACAGTGGAGCGTCGCACTATTCCCAAGTTCCCAACATAAATTTTCAACCTATATCTCTGAAAAAGTGAGGCTCAGGGAACCCAAATAGGAACCCAAAATCCGGGAGTCGACGTTGACCAGTGGGGGAAGGATAGACCTCCAACTCCCAGGCCCTGTCAGAGACAGTGTTTAATCTAGACTCCTGGACTCCGGGGGGAACTCACAAAACAGGGGGAAACTGACAAAGCCGGAGGAAAATTATGCTAGGGGCTGCTGTTAGTTGATGTAGTATGCCAAAATTTCCGGGGAATTTGAAATTTCCGGGGGAAAAGGACACTTTCCCCCGGAAGCGGCCTAGATTAAACCCTGGTCAGAGAGAACACTGCATATAATAATCTCAACTGTTGCCGCAGATTTCATTGACTTCCATACCGTGAAGAAGCATAAGTAACTAACTTCTATTTTTAAAAAAATTCATAATACCTGATGGTATAAAGCGAGAGTATCGGTCTATTCAAATGGCGGTCCGCGGTCCAGATCCGGCCCGCCAAGGGTTGTGAAATGGCCCACGATGACAATAAAACGATAAATATTTTTCTAATATCTACTATATTTTATAAAAGTCTTGTTTTCAACATACCTGTCTTCTATTATTTGTGAATTATAGTTTATCAAAAATATCTGTCACACAAAAGTCACACAAAAATTTGGTCCGTCGTAAAATTTTACTGAACACCCTGGTCTAGATTGTCAGCCTGTCTCATGTAGACCCCGTTAATTAAATATAGACTTACCATCTCGGCGTGATCATCGGCGAAATTGCAGTTTCCAAGGATGTCGACGGAGCCCCACGGAATCAGCCACAGCTGGGCGTAGGTGTGGATGTGGACGCTCGTGTGCAGCGTTGAACCAACGCGGCTCAGCTCGTTCTGGAGGTTCTGGGTTTCCACCTCAGAGGCGGGACCAGTCCCGCCGTATGTCTCACTGCATGGCGAAGTGCTGGTGCCAGCGTCTTCAGCAACAGGGCAACAGCTGCTCTCATTATGCAGTCGCGTATAAGAATTATTGTCACATACATCATTTCAAAATGTCTGCGACTAAAGCCGTCCTCATTTTTCATTGGGCGAGGCGCCGTTGTCATTTATAATCATTGCTAAGCAACGTCAAATTTAAGAATGGGCGGAGCTTGAAGACGTCGCTATTATTTCCTGCTGGACTTTGTTTATATTGGTGCGCGGTGGAGCAATGGTTAGCGCCCTGGTCTGCTAATCAGACGTGGTTCAAGTCCCGGCCGCGGCAGAAACTTTTCGGTTGTTTATGTCCCAAGCGCTCGTCGACTCAACTGATAATGAGTCCATCGGGCGTTAACTCGGGTAACCCTTCGGTTCTCCGACGGGCCCACGCTGGCCTACGAGTGTACCAGTTCTGCCGGCAGCAAGTGTAACTTTTGAAGAACAGGCTTAATATGATCATTGATCATGCTTGCGAATTTTTGTAATGGCCCGGGCAATAGAATTCTGGATCCCTTGGAGCTTTTGCATATTAGATTTGGCCATACCACTGTAAAGGGAATTGCAATAATCAAGTCTACTGCTGACAAGGGCATTGGCAAGAGGGATCAGAGAAGGTTTGGCACAAGATCACGAATCATTCATCGAATGTCTTAATCGAATATCTCAGAATATCTCAAATACAGGCAGAACGTTGACTTACTTCCCCACTCCTCGGCAAAGTTTCGGTTGAGATCAGTTCCGACGCATGCAGACCCTGCGTTCGGACTTCGGTTCTTTCGCCACAATCGGTCCTAAAGCCGAATTAACGAAGAAACATTAACGCAGCGTGATGACTCTTAAGCGTCTCAGTAGCCTAACTGCCCTAACACATACTTCACCTACGAGCGTGTAGTCGACTTGCGTCTGGGCTAGCGTTCGACTTTGTTTCAAAGAAACAGTGAGAGTCAGACCAGACATGGACATGGGTTGGGTCCACCCATGAGTTACTACTTATTACACTGGAAAAAAGCATTAGAAAAAAGGTCATCACTACCACATTTTGACACTCGATGAGGAAAAAATGGAAAAATGGTCATTACCACAAAAATAATAACCTTGTTATTGGGACCTGCCATTGATCTGTGAGGGGGTTGTCAAGAGTTGTTGACGTAATTATGGGGGGTTAAGTGAAAGTTGACAGTTGTTGACAAGGGGAGGGGGTCAAAATTTCCCAAAATGTTGACATAATTAATGGACAGCCCCTGTACAATAAATACATGTACATAGTAGTTGTACCGCAAGCCTAAAAGAGAAGCATACGTTTATGAAGAATGCTGACTTTACATGAAACCTGGCGATGGCCTATTTTGTCGAAGGGAGAGGAACGGATCTGATTTAATCTTCTTATCTGCTACTTATTTCGGAACAAGCACTTTAAATTTGGCGAACAAAATCATTTTACTGGAGATTTATGCGCGAAAATTCAGTTTCGTAAGGTAACCCTTTGATCTGCGTCTTCCACTAACGGACATAGAAACAAACAAACTGCGACCATACAGTGTACGTACGTCGGTCCACGTGAATTCGTATCCGTCTGGATTCGCGACAGGGAGAAGGTGAAAGTCGTAAGTGTTCAGAAGGCGTTGAACTTCTGCGTCAGTGGCGTAATCTTCGAACAACTGCAGTTAATCACCGATAAATTAAACTATCGAATTGCTACTGTTATTAATGACTACCAATAAAAACGATAATAATAATAATAATAATAATAATAATAATAATAATAATAATAGTCATAATAGTCATAATAGTCATAATAGTCATAATAGTAGTAGTACAATTAGCAGTAGTTGTAGTAGTGACGTAGTAGTAGCTGCAGCAGCAGCAGTAGCAGTAGTAGTAGTAGTAGTTGTCGTTGTTGTTGTAGTAACCTGTAGTAGTAGTAGTAGCAGTAGAAGTAGTAGTGTAGTAGTGGCAGTAGTAGTAGTAGTAGTAGTAGTAGTAGTAGTAGTAGTAGTAGTAGTAGTAGTAGTAGTAGTAGTAGTATAGTATTAGTAGTGTAGTAGTAGTAGTAGTAGTAGTAGTAGTAGTAGTAGTAGTAGTAGTAGTAGTAGTAGTAGTAGTAGTAACAGTAGCTGCTGCGATAGCAGTAACATACTCATGGCATATGTAGGTCTACTGTATGTATAAACTATAAACATTTTGCAAGGAAGTTTAATCATTTTTGTAAGGAGAAGATTCTTTATCTGATTTTCTCAATCAATATGCCCTAAATATCGAGGCTGCTCTTCGCCGATCACCTTGAAATGAATTCCACAGTTTGAATGCGGTTTCGTCAATAGATCGAATGCTTTAAAAGGCAATGATGCCTTCTTCCACCACGTCCACGCTCCATAAAAACCTATAGCCCCTGTCTAGGTCTACAGGTCGTATACGATTGTAAATACCTTATGTACAGTGTAGGTCCACTTACGTGACGCGTAATCTTGAGGTGCGTTGCCGTTCCGAGCCATTCCCTGGCGTGGATGGTGGCGTCCAGCCAGACAGCGGTTCTTCCGCTTCCACCGGAAATCTGTATCGTTAGAAACACGCAATGACCGCTCAACTGCGGACCCATAGACCCTCGAGATCACAGAAAAGCAACAGACGCCGTTTGGCCCAGTGCTATTTCCTGGCGTATAGCCACGCCCTCGGGCCCCGTTTTCTTGTCGGGCTCTCGATCTCGTGCATGGGATTTCAGCCAAACCGTTGAGAAATTTTTTCGAGGGGCAGATGTGATGATAGAAACAGAATATATATAACCTATGTATATGTATGTATATACATTTATATACAGTATATATATATATATATATACTTTTATGCACGCGGTACTTCGTTCCCGAACGTTCACGTCGGATATATATCGGTCCCGTCAGATATATATATATATATATATATATATACAATATTTAGAAAAGATTTTATATTTATATATAGGCTATATTATGGACGACGTGAATGTTCCAAGAACTCCTTGACGACTTTTTTTGCTTGTGGGGTTTTCACTCCAAAAATAATGGCGATGTGCCTCTATTCAAGAACCTGGCCACGCCACTGGTGTTATTGCAGTGACCAACCAACATGTAAGCTTATCTTTAAATCTGGAGCGAACAACCCATGATCACCGTATGAATGTTTTGCAGAAGAGAATGCCAGTCGACAAGGGCGTAGCCAGCATTTTGATTTGAGGGGTATAATGTGATTTGGAGCGGCGGTATAAATCTTTAAAACGTTGAAAATCTTAAAAAGCACATTGAAAACTTCAAGGTTGCCTGAATATTTTGGGGGTGGTGGTGGTATATATACCGATATAACCCCCCGCGGCTACGCCCCTGCCGATCGTTGAGTATTATAGGTTGTTGCTTTCCTACTCACCGTGATCCCTTTAGTATCTCTTCCTTCGTACGAGTTTCCGATGGTGAATGTGTTGCACGAGAATCCAGCTGGACAGCGCAAGACCAACTCGTCAAGTTCCTGCATGATCTACTCACAGCAGAAATTTTTCAACGGTTTCAATACACCGTTACAAATACATTACTGTAGCTGTAACTAGTTTGTGAGCAGCAGCAGCAATATCAGCATGGTTGACCTTATATAGGCTCATCGCTCGCCCGTTGGTGACACCTCTAGATAGACCTGTGCGCCGACGGTCTGAGGGTCGGCGGCGGCGTGTGACCGCTTTATCACCGGCGGCGGCGGCGCGCCGAACCAATTTTATCGGCGGCGGCGGACTTTATTACCGGCGGCGGCGTCGGCGGCGTACAAACGGTTAATACAGTACAATGCGACATACCATATGATATCGTCGGTTTTGTCTAATACTCGTGTTTTTGTCACCCGTTCATTTGAAAACAATGTAACAAACTTATAATACTAGTAAAAATAAAATTATACAGTTTAAGAAACATTTTATCAACAGAGCCGTAGCTGATTTTCAGCTCAAAGGTAAAAATTTTGCGCCCCTAAATTCTGATGATGACCTTTTTGCCTGAGCTCCACTGGCAAATCAATAGCCTCTAGCAGCCCCAAAACCGGTGATGACCTTTTGTACTTATCTCTGATTTTACGCCGCAGAAAGTGGATAGTGGTGTAAAAACTTTAAAAAATAATGTCCAAAATCCGTTTCCCCACTAAGACGGAAGATGGCGCAGCTTGCCCCCGCCTCTAGCCACGGTTCTGTTTATCAAATTATATTGCTTCATTATATATCCCAAATTGACCATAAATGAAAACTTTTAAAAGTTTATGTGCCAACTTAGAAAACAAAGCACCGCCGACATCAGACTAAGAAGATTAATTTTAAACTAAACTAAGAGGATTTAAGCAACAAACACTATCAGTTATGATGTTTCACTGCTTAAATCAACTGTGCACAGTTAATTTTAGCATCACTTTAGCATCTGTTTACTTCTAATATTTTCTTCGAAAACATTTGCCGTTTTTGCAGAATGTAAACAATTAGATATCATTCGATAGACGAATTAATTATAACGCGTGCTTTGAATTATTTTGAATTAGCTATTGACTATTATTTTTATCTACGTATTACAACAGTGTTGGCTTACTTGAGAAAAATAATTTCATTCACGCCGATTATTCGGCGGCGGCGGCGGCGGCGCGCCGATCCTATATTACCGGCGGCGGCGGCGTCATTCGGCGGCGGCGGCGCGGCGTCGGCGGCGCACAGGTCTACTCTAGACTTTGTTACCATTCTTGTTAACAACTTAACATACTCATGACATGTGTACGTATGAACAATTCGCAAGAAAGTTTAATGATTTCTCGTAAGGAGATTCTTTATCTGATTTTCAGTCATATAATTATCGAGACTTATTATCCACTGGAAATCAATTCCGCTGTTTGAATGCGGCTTCGTCAATAGATCGAATACCGTACTTTAAAAGTGGTTTCCGGTCCGTTCGTTGGGGCGGAAGATGGCAGAGCGGGTTACGTGCTAGAGCGTCAGGCTGACTCTTAATGCCCCCAATGGCTTCCCAGGCAGTAATGCCTTTTTAAATCATACTATTTAATGACTTAATTTCCCAGTCATTATTTTAGGTAATATTTAGATTATTTATTATTATTTATTTATTTATTTATTTATTTATTTATTTATTTATTTATTTATTTATTTATTATAGATATTCAGATGTTTCCGGTTCATTGCTCAATGACTCTACTTTCCCAGCCATTATTTTGGGTAACATTTTAGAAGCTAATCAGCGTTTGATATCGCTTACAGCAGCGTATGTGTTGTAGTCGTCATAGTTGATTGCTCTTCCATCGACTCGCTTGCGAGATGCAAGTCTCTGCACTTCATCATCGATATCCCTGTTCAATACATCTCTCCGTTATATAGAATCCGTACCGGGGGCGTAGCCAGGAATTTGATTTGATTTGAGGGGGTTATTGTGATTTGGGGGTATAGACCTTAAAAACGTTGAAAATCTTTAAAAAAACACATCATTTAATTAATTATTGTGATGTGTTTGATCGCCAGCCAAACGTTCAGATGGAATTTTCGAATTTCTACGTCCACGGACAATTTAATTTGATATAGGCTAACTAAAGTCAAGAATTTCACACTTGCGCAAATTAAGCAAGTTAAGCTCTGAAAAATTCTTAGTGCTGAATGTAGTCAAAGTAGACCAGAGACCGTGGGAGTTGAGCCCTGGAATTGGAGGAGGAGGAGGATGATTCTGGAGGAATCAGTCCTACTGACACAGGGGCGGCGCTAGGGGGATGGGTCCGCGGGTCAGGACCCACCCAGCCTCGGGCAGGGGCACCCAAGCAAATCGTGCAAATACGCAGAGAAATTTTGATTGCGGGGAGGGGTGAGGGGTAGTCTGTGAGCCGGGTCCTGGCTGTGTAGATTGCACTAGACCCACCCAGTCAACAAAACCCAGCGCCGCCCATGTGTAACTGACAATCGATGCTCTGTAGCCCACAACCCTGTGTCTTCAGCGGTCTCTTGGCACCAGCAAAGTCCGCAGATGCAGGTGTCGCCGGCGGTCAGATGCCTATCCAAAAGATAACTTATTTAAATTTACAGCTATAGGTCTACAATCCCACGTCTTCCGTCCTTGGAGGTCCGACTATTCATCCTGTGGGAGGGAGGGAGCACAGGCTAACCCCGGACCTGGGTCCCGCGCCTAAACTGCCGAGAACTTACTGTTCAGTGTTTATTCTAACCACCTTGACATTGGGAGGATTTTTAAATGTTTGGGGGGGACAAGGTCTGAGTCTCCACACTTTTGGAGGGGACATTTCCATCCCCAGCCAACATATAAAAATGGGGAAGGGGATTTTAAAACTTAGGGGGAATTCTCCCCAAAGAAGGCCTAGAATAAACACTGCTTACTGTTGGATTCTGTCGTTCTTCAGGGCAAATGCGATCTCGTGTTGAGCAAGCGCGAGACGGAAAGCGGAGAGCTTGTGAGGAGCAACGAAAACGTCGACCACTCCGTGACTTTCGGCCCAGACATCAATCTATGCAGACGACGGTCAATTGTCTCACGATAAATATAACTGCAATTCAATTTAACTTTTATCATAATTTCTACACAGACCGCAGTTCCGTTAGAGTTTATTGCTACGCCCAAAGAAACACATCGGCTGCAGGTTTTACCGTCGTCATTAGTGGTCGTGCTTTATATAATATTATTGTCAGCGTTAACTTCATTTATTTTGCTTTAAATCGACTTATAAAGGCCAACGTTAATTAAGGAACAGATGGAAATGCAAGTGTAGGCCTATAAGCCTAAGTTTTCTTACATCCAAACCAGATCTTTCTATCCCAATCAGGGTTATTTCTAGTATTGCGAATTGAGGGGAGGGGGTGTCGGGAAAATCTGGGAGGGTGTCGGAGTTTGGAAGTTTCTACCGAAAAAAGTCTGACGAGCAAAAAACGTTATCAAAAAAGATCTGACAAGCAAGAAAGGTTCTCCGTGGATAAAACTTGGGGGTGTCCTTTTCCATGTGGGGGTGTTCAGGGCTAATTAATATGTATTTTGTATGCGTACCATTGTCACTTTACCAAATTTTTGAGGAGTGTCGAACTCAAATTGGGGGGCTTGGGTGTTAGGGGGTGTAAAAATATCCCTGATCCCAATTTGGGGGTCCATTTGAGGGAGCTAAATCCCCTCTCAAATCTCCACCGACAACTCGATCATTGGCGTACTTAGGCCTAACGTACTAAATTAAATAGCTTCTTAAAGCAGCAATTACCGCTTTATATAGAACAATTTTGGGGTATTCGTTTTTAAGCCTATAAGGTTAGGTAATAGTAGGCTAAAGATGAATTCAAAGATGAATTTTACCTCCATGTCGTCAGTGAGGGTTTGGAGAACTTTCCCCAATTCTCTCGTCGCTGGGCGCACCTCCAGTAGTTGGTACCTATAATTACAAGATCAACTACAAAAATGAGGACAAAAGACCCGAGAAGCAGCTAACGAAGTTTGAATACCGTTATCCAGTGGGGCATTGCGATGATGCGACAGAAGAAATGCAATGCGCTTGCCCTGGTCTTTCACGAATTCACGCAAGAACTTGTTTGCGCTTATAGTTGAAATATTCGGGTCGAACACGTATTGAACTTACTACTCTTCTTAACGTTAGCTGGCATTAAAATGCATCTGATCACGTGCTCAATTAAACTGTGCTGATCATCATCATCGTCATCATCATCATCGTCATCATCATAATCCGTCATCATCATCATCATCGAGCTTCTATAGCGCCATTTTAGTAATGATGTGACGTCTTGGCCCGTCTAGTAGGCCTATCTAAATGCTATTCGTATATACAGTACGTAGAGATACCAGATCAGTTGGAAAGAGTTTATTTCAAATGACTATATTAATGACTATACTGGGTAGGAGGACTCACACAAAAACAATAAAATCATGCCAAATGGTAGGCCTAATCATTCATCTGGAACAGACTGAACAGTGAAAAGACAAGTTCTAAACAAATCTCCTACGCGTATAGGGTCTAGTCTAGTTCAAGAAGTCTTCAACTACGCGTAGTAGATCAATATATAATCATTACCGATATCAATCAACTAATAGTCTAATAACGTCTTTTAAATCTAGTGTAATGTCTAAAATCTGTAATCACTATTTTAAGGAAATTTAAGAACATTTTGTGTCCTTATATTAACCCCTTAACTGGGGATCCCGGACATATCCGTCCATTTTACATTCAGTTACAGTTAAATATACGGTTAAGGGGTTAAGAACAAACGCCCTTAAGGACGGTGTCACGGAATTTAAGTATTGTCCTCCTTATCATTCAAGGACGTCTGGTATTCCTATTTGAATAGGAAAATGTCACCCTTGGACTCATTATACAGAACACGGTAGAGGTGTATGCCTAGGCTATACGTTTCTATTTATAGCGAATTTAACAAAAGTTCTACCGAAATAGTTATTGATTGATTATGATTCTACCAAAATAGTTAAGGCCTGGATATCATTACTACAACTACTAGCCTACTACTACTACTACTGCTGCTGCTACTACTACTACTACTACTACTACTACTACTACTACTACTACTACTACTACTACTACTACTACTACTACTACTACTACTACTACTACTACTACTACTACTACTACTACTACTACTAGACTACTACTGAAATATTTAAAACCCATGTATCATTAGGTCCTACTACTAGTATAATAATAATATTAATATTAATATTAATATTATCATCATCATATCAGCATCATAATTACCCATCATATCGCTTGAGAGCGACACAGGCCGCTATCAAAGCGGCGACGATAAGAAATCGCATTGCGTTTGTTTTGCAGTTTTTTCTTCTTCAGAATCTGAGGCAAATTCTTCACGCCGACGGCTGCTTATATAGTCTCCGACTGAGGTCAAGCGAATATCGTGTGGAGCCGATAACCGCTGCCTTATCCTTGGGAGACAACATCTGCGAGCCGTTTTATCAGCTGTTTTTCTTAGCAAGGTATCAAAAACGACGTCGCCGTTGCTATTCAGACATGTAACGATCCATATTATAGTTTCAAATTCAAAATGTTTGAGATTATAAAGCAGTGAAATTGATTACAGAAGTCTTCAAAACCGGGGGCGGAAGATGGCAGAGTGGGTTACGTGCTGGAGCGTCAGGCTGACGGAGCGGGTTCAAGCCCCGTTAGTGCCCCTAGTGGCTTTCACACAGGCAGTAATGCCTTCTAAGCCACTTTAAATCATGCTAAGTTTAATTTACGAACGACAGGAATAGGCCTAATTAGTAATTAGCCTTAGGCCTACATACTGCTCGGTCCCTTGTAGGCCTATTCACTGATGGTTAGGCGTTGTTATGTACCAGTCTCTCTGGTAGGATATGGTCCTGATATTTGGAAAGACTGCACTTACGTGAACTACGTGGGTAGAATTCTGGATTGTTCTAATCAAAAATGTAGGCCGGCATTAGATTATATTTAGCTGATTCTAATACAACTTATAAAGGTTTCTCATCTCACAACTAGTTTGGGCTCGAATAAGAGCCAGATCTCTGGACTCCCTCCTATCACGATAATGAAAGAGAGTTTGCAGAGTGAGACAAAATTTGCTATTTAAATTTGCTATTTAATGGCGAAGTTATTGGAAAATGTCACAAATTTGTCAAGAGAGCAATGACAAAAAAACACCACATTACTTATTTCTGATTTAGTACCGGTAAATAACTCTTCAAAAGAAATGCTAAATCCAAACAATTACGTTAACACAACCTGGTGAAACAACTGTCGAGTTGCCAATGCTGCTTATAAAAATGTTAACCCTATATTCAGTATATTGGACAATGTTAACTGCAGGCAGCATAGTGAACATAGGGTTAACCAGGCAACATGGTTCAATATAGGGTTAAAGTCACTGTGAGCAAATACTGCCAAACAGACAAAACAAATGTACAGAGCAATGGAGTAGATGTCTAAAAACATGGAATAGGCAGAAGCTATGACTGACATGATTAATTGACATAAAGGGAAGCATGGACGTCCGGAGGGTGCAAGGGTGCAATTGCACCTCCCTGGAAAAAATTGTGGAGTCATGAAAAAGTAAAATTGCTTGTTTCTTTTGTCACAAAACCTTGTTTTGCACCTCCTGAAAATGTTTTCATTTCTTTCGCCACAAGACCTTGTTTTGCACCCCCCTTGAAAAATTTCTGCGGACGCCCATGAAGGGAAGGAAGTTCCGTCAGACAGCAGTATCTAAGAATCCAGCTAAAAGTAACAAGTCAGATTCTTGTGCAGACGTTTCACCCCCAGTAGATCTGGTCGATCGTGGATTGAGATAAGTTTCTTCTGTATCGGCTTTCCCATATGAAGAACGATTCAATTCAACAGCTCTGTTCGAGGATTCGAGACTGCGAATGATGTTTTGAATCTCAATGACCAGTCCATCAAAAGCTGGCCGAACGTTTGCAATAGGATGCCAGCAAATTAACATCAGACTGTACCTTCATTTGCACAAAGTAACAAACAAAGTATCACTGTACACCATCGTCACTACTGTCTACTGATGTCTAATACGATAGGAAAAGGAAAATGGAAATGGAAGTTCCTTCAACAAATATTCCACCTTAAAGCAAAAAGCACAAGACAGAAAAGTTGTGCAATTGGAGCAAGGAGCCTAATGAAAGACGTTGCACTAATTACGATGATAGATACAATAGGATAACAGAAGTACAATTACAAATTATGATAATCTACAGTACCATAATGATGTAAGACAGACAATAATATACCAAATGATGGATTAATTGGTCAAACAAGAGCATAAAAGTAATAGGTTTACGAGCCTGCTGTACAATGTATGCATGTGTTCATAACTAAAGTTCAGTGTTTATTCTAGACCTTCTCTGGAGGGAAATTTCCCCCAAAGTTTGAAATTCCCCCCTATTTTTTTCTTCACATGTTGGCAAGTAGTATGACCTCCCAATGTCTGTCCCCCCCAAAAAAAAATTTTTTTTTAAACTCCCCAATGTCTAGGTGAATAGAATAAACACTGATTAAAGTTGATTAAACAGATATTACATCACTCCATTATAATACTTTGGTGTTCACAAACAGCAGGAGAAAAGAATGAATAGCAGATCGCTGCAAAACATGGCAAATAATATGAAAGTAATGTTAAAAGTAGGGGCCTAATTAATAACAACAGATGCCAATGTTGCATGAGTTCAGGTCAATCAAGACAACAATCAAAACTACCGGAGGACATTTCAAACTTGAATCTGTTTGATTCCTTGCTAAGTCTGTGTTCATTCTTTATTACCCAGGTGTTTGATTAATTACATTAGTCATTTTGCTGTCCCTATAAATATCTTCAACAACATTTCACTTAATCAGGAAAAAGGACGAAGACATTAACAGAAATAAAATTGATTGATTTGAATGTTAAATGAACAAACCTGAAATTTCGTGTTTTACTTACTTACTTATTCGTGGTTCGCAGCACTGAACATAATACGGCAGAATGTACAACTGTCAAAACTGGTCCATAGCCCTAAGCAATAAAGATTAGAATTAACCAATTATATACGAGTCACGACTAACGTACAGATCACCGGGAGCGTATGCTGGCTGCGGCAGGCGGCGACCTGACTTCAGGTATGTCACAACATCCCAGTTATCCACTTCTGGATATGGCGTTACACCACGCGTCAACAGTTCCCACAAGACGATGCCATAGGACCACTAATGCAAAAACAATAGGCAAACTGGTGTTACTTGAATATTAATTCAGGGTTAAGTGCATAATATCAATCACCCATTGATATGAAATGTATTTTTTATCTGTGTCTACATATGCAGTGTTTATTCTAGACCTTCTCTGGGGGAAATTCCCCCAAAGTTTGAAATTTCCCCACACACAAATTTTTGACATTTTGGCAAGTAGTACGACCTCCCCAATGTTTGTTCCCCCAAATGTTAAACTCCCCCCGCTCAATGTCTAGGTGGCTAGAATAAACACTGCTAAATACGTTTTTGTCATAAGTCCAAGTCTGAATAGAAACACTAACCACATCAGTCTTGGAGCTGTAGATGCCCTTTTCCAGGCTTTCCATGGCCATCCACTTCACCGGCAGCTTTGACTGACGATTGTCGCAACTGTAGTATTCTCTCTCATAGACGTCACGTGACAGTCCAAAGTCGGCAACTTTGATCTGCATTTGCTCATCAAGCCTGGAAAATATCAGCAACGACTTAAGAGCCCAATGTTTAGTTAGAAAATCACAGAATTCGTCAGAATTGGAAAAGCCATTCACAGTCACTTACAGTAGCGGTTCCTGGAATTCTTAGTGGGGGGGGGCGAAAAAATGTATAGGAAGTTGGTGGGGGGATGCAAAGTTTTAAAAAAGGAAATGAGAGAAAAAGGGTAATTCTTCTTAGTGTTTTGCCCACTTAATGTTAATAAACCTTGCCGGAAAAGGCTAACAGATAAAAGTCATCCACAGTATTTATCAGTAGATTTTTTTGTAAATTTACCGCAAAAATAGGTTGGCAAGCAAAAAAAGGTCATCGCACATCCGAAGTATTAGGTTCACCAGATGTAAATTTTTTTTTAAACTTACAAAAAATATTTTGACAAGCAAAAAAACTCCAGGGGATGCATATAAGGCTAAGACTCATGTATACCTATATACATGGTTCACATTTGTCAAACTTATGGACACATATAAAATGGCATGTTTTTTTGGGTCACAGTGTACATATACTATATATTTAAATGAGTCTTAAGACTCATTTTAACTATCCTGTATTTAAATACATCTGCACAACTATCACTGATTACAGTCTGATCAATTTCACAAGATAACAAAATAGAAGACTACTGGTACTTTTGCAGGAGCACAAAAATCTAGATAAACTTACATGCAGTTTTATCCATAAACTCCCAAATGATATTCCTCTAATACAGCAAGGTCCCTATGGACATAATTCTTGAGATTTTATAAACGACAGGTATAGTTCAACAGCATGCCTAATGTCAGCCACCTGAATACCAAATTCCATCAAATCTCTCACTGTGGGTGCCTACATTCAAAAGACACGAAAATACCCTTTATCCATAAACTCCCCAAATGATATTCCTCTAATATTGCTCTATTTGCAAAGTCCATACTCACACAGTGACAAATATTTCTATGCAAGATTAGTACATGTACAGTTCTACAAAATAGGATTTTATCATAGGTAAAAGACTAAATTATCTTATTATTAAAATGCATTAACTTCTAATAAATTCCTGAAAACAGCAATGCACACAAACTTTTTCCAGGCATTAGACATGTGCTGGAACGTGTTCATGTCAAAAAACGTCATGTCTTTGAATTGCCTTAGCTGCCGTGTTTGACTCCAGATTCAGTATGCATGGAATAATGCTGGAGAGAGACTGAGCATCAGTTTGTAAGATATCAGTCTGAAGAGCGAAGGGTTCACACTTCTTGTAGTTTTAACCAATCACTAGCCAGAAGCGTGCCTAAACAAATGCACAAGGAAATGTTTATGTAATTTAACAGCGCTATAATCCTTTAATGTCAATGTCAAGAAGATAAAGATAAAGATAGACAATTTCATGAATCATGTTAATATCATAATTTGATCATCATATCATCCCACAATTGCCAATATTAGGCTTACGTTTTCTCCACAACGAATGTAATTAAAATAAATGGTCAACTAGGTCACCATTTTGATGTCATTTTTATCAACAGCAGGCGTTTAATCATCTGGTACGTGCGTACGACCAGTGGAAGAGAATCATCAAGCTTTTCAACAGCAACCACTCCTATCAGACGAAGAACGTGGCTGTGATCAAAGTCCTTCATGAGCAGCGCTTCTTCGTAAAACTTTCTCACTGCTAAGATATTTCTCGCTGCACTTTCTAAGAAGCAAGCATCAACAGAATAAATGCAATTGACAGTGGCATGATAAAATGTAGTTTCTTTTATCATGAATCATTTTACATGAATCATCACTCTGACATGACCTAACAGCATAATCTAACCTCAATTCATCTCATTACAGCAACATTAAATGCTGCTCTACAGAGTGGTTCAAAAAAACCAGACTAGTTACATTTAGGTTTGCATTTAATATAGTCCGGGTTTTTTTGCGCCACCCTGTGCAGTCTCTTGAATGAAAAATCCTTTAAATAACTCAGATCTTTGCAGTTACAAAGTGTGATGATAACTTTGCTATCTTTCTATCAGAAAATGCCAACATTTTATTATAACAGTCATGGACCTTTTTGAAGCATCAACTTCCATACAACAATGAAACAAACTCCCAATCTTTTACACAGCTACTATTTCCAACCTTGTGCAAAGTCTGCCAGTTTTTTCTATGTCCTCCATGAAACTGAATGATGCAACTTACTTTATTCCTTACTGATAAGACACCCCAAAGCAATTCTGATAATCTTATCACTAATAGTTATGCATATGCATGTGATTGTGTGCACACGTGTATGTAAGTGTATGGTTAATAAGAAAACCTTTACATTACCTTGATTGATTTTCATTGTTTTAATCGCAACTTCAATGTCTGATTTTGTAGCAGTTGACTGAAGAATGCCACGATGAACGCAACCAAAATGGCCTAAATCATAGAAAAAAGAAACATCAACTGCAACATGAATGCAATTCTTAGTGGACAAATGACATCATCATCATCATCATCATCATCATCATCATCATCATCATGAAAAACTTTTAAATAAACATGGACCTTTTGAAAATGCCAACATTTTATTATAACAGTCATGGACCTTTTGAAACATCAACTTCCATACAACAATGAAACAAACATCATCATCATCATCATCATCATCATCGTCGTCGTCATCATCCAGTCAATTCAACTGTAGGCAAAAAACATTTGAAAAGCAGATCATACTAATCTACCTTCATGTATTATCAAAAATACAAATAAATATTAATTCATTGCACAGCACATCTTAGTAGAAAAGAAAACTCATTTTCAGCATTGAGATATCAGTAGCTTCAAAAACTAATAATGACAATTCCAAAAGCACATATTAGTAAATCTTTGACTGACCAACAGTAACATGAATTTTTACGACTCTCAGATATTCATGTGAATACAAATTTGCTGGTCCATAATTTCAAATTCCCAGCATAAAACTGGAGTAAACTGGGATTCTATATTATAACGAATAAGAGCAGCAACATCAGTTAACGAATTGTATCAAAAAATTGCAGCAAAACTTCATAGTTGGTTCTGAGTTCAACAAACCTTGTCCAATAATGTTCTTTATGGTAATTAGTTCTTTAGGAATCAAAATATCCCTAGCTTCAATTGAAAGCCAAAAACTGTCATCAAGTGTCTCTTCGGAATTCTGGTGAACATTTCGATTGCCTTGTAACAAGTTTGCTAATAAAACAGCAACATTATTTACAATGAGCCACTATTATCAGCTTTCACAAAAAGGTCAACCAATACTCAGGCCCATTCAGAGGGGGGTCCAGGAGGGCCTTTTGGCCTGGGCCTCCATCTGTTGGGAGGTCTCCTTTTTCTTGTCTAAAATTTTGGGAGAGCTAGAAAGTTAGATAGCTACTACTATAAGAGGGGCCTAAAAAAATTGGTTATGACCTTTTTTGCTTGTCATTTTGGGGGAGCTAGAAAGGTACCCTGCGGTCCTCAAAATCGGTGATTAGCTTTTTTTGCTTGTCAAAATTTTAATTTTTGGGAAGGTTAAGAGAGGCCTCAAAATTCCAACTGGCCCAGGCCTCCTTCAGCCTCTGAAGGGCCTGCCAATACTAAACTACAATAGTTCTTTCTACAGTATATGCAATTTCACTTCCCGTTTTATGTTCTGTCCTTATGGCTATCATCAAATACCGTCTGACTGAAATCTACTGAATAGAAAATATCACAATAAAATCTTTATCTTTTTGATGCGCATTACAAATGCTGTTGAGGCAGTTGCACCATGAGAAAATATTTTTCCTGAATATTTTTAAGTGCTAGCTAGCTAGCTTTGCACACTCAGTAACATTGGTTATTTATTGGTTATCTTACTACCTATAAAATTTATTATAGACAAGCATATACATTGATTCCCAAAATAATGAAGCAACATTGGTTATTTCATGAGAGGTGTTCACTGAGGTTCTCAAATTCATGGGTGAATTTTTTTCGATAGACTTACTGTCAGGCAAGTCAACAACCCTGCCATCATCTTGCGATATATTTGCTTCAAAATGATTGATGGCCTGACGTCGATAGGAATTCCTGAAATCCAGAAAACGTTTCTTCCACCAAAGTTTGTGTACCAAACAAAAGAACAGAAAAACAACTAAAATGGCAGCCGAGCCCATAATGAGCGCACCGGTAAGTGTCGTGAATGAATCCTTGCGGCGCTCGGAAAACTGGAGAAAACCAATGCAGAAAACAAGCCTTCCGACAAAAACCTATATGCAACAATTACAACAAGCAATGCAATGTAATGTAAAAAGACATGTAACATAACATTTATATACAGTAGGGCCTCTTCTGGACGAGCATTCAGAAGCATTCTCATTATGTTTACTTGGAGTAGAAAATAAATAGGTTTTAGAAGCAAATGCAAATCCAGCAGAATAAAACTACAATGTCAAGTTTGAAAGCAAATATCTAGCATATAAAGTTTTATTTGGATTTAAATGTTAAATACACAAAGATATTTGTAGACCAGAATGCAACCCATTCGTGGTTAAATGGGCTAAAAAGACACAGCCACTTTGCGATTTTGCATGCAAACGTTATCACAGTTGTGAAATTTACTGCAACCGGCAGTACAACACTGAAAATTAGCTAAGCAGAAATATAATTTCAGTACATAATTTCATTTAATAAAGTCTATTCAAAGACATTTCAGTGACAAGATGCTGGCACATGCCTTATTATGCTGCAATTAAGTTCATCATGTATGTAATGTCTCTTTGGCAGAAGATCAATTACAGAAGACTTGTGAAGTTGTGACATCTGTACTGCTAGAGAAAACATGAAGATACATAACTATCCATTACCTTGACCTCTTTCAAGGATTCCATACCATGTAAAACATTGGCTTTATCTGGTTGGCAGAGTAACAAGACTGAAGTAAGTTGTGTAATGTGACATTTTGTATTTCCAATTGTCACCTGATAATCACTAGATGTCACCACAGAATCAAGATTCCTGCCCTAATAATGATGCATGGAATGGTTATTGACTGAAACTAATGGATCAATAATTACTGTAGATTTCTGATTATCTTATAAGATATCATTACAAAAGAGAAATGGCAATTACCATGTGATAATACTTAATACAAATTTATAGCTTTCTTTGTTATCAATAAATTGTTTAATGAACATATCCATTACAAAGATCCAGCAACATGAATTTCTGAATTTGGTAAAACAAATAAAATTTTGACAAACTAAATATTGCTCACCAATTTAATTTTTATGGTTTTCAATAATTTAAATCAAAACATAAAAGTGCTTAAAAAGTGAGAAATTAAACAAAAAGTCTGCCTATTCTAAACAATCTTCTGCAAGTAATGCTAAGGAAAGAGGAAAAATCAGAGATATAAATCATAATTAATGACTTATGTCAGCATGCCATGATTGAAAACCATACAGTACAAACAGTACCAAACAGTACAAAACTACAGCTTTGACACAAGGTCCAAAACGTCTTGATATGAAGCAATTCTTACCATAATTTCAAGATAATTTTCATCCATATAAAATACGTGAATCTTATCCTTCTCATAAAACGAATCAATGTCCGGATTGACCACATAAATGAAGTCACTGAGACTAGCGTTAATGACATTCTTAGCACCATCCATTAGAAATTCAAGGTGAACATGCAACTGCTCATCAGTCAATGGTTGTGATACAGCATCAGTGATGTCTGGCGACAAACATACCATGGCCTTACCATCTGCATATGAAGAGCAATTCTGCAACGTAATGCATTACAGATACTAATGCCAAAGTAACAAATTACCTGTAATGTTTTGTATGTAATATATTTATAATATCAGTCAAACAGCAATTAAATGTACTGTGTAAAGACAAGTATTTGCCTATTTTTTATAATTAAATATAATACTCCCTTCACTCAGTGTTTTATACAGGCATGTTAGGAGTTAGGAGGGGAGATTCCCTCCCCACAAAAAAAAACTCAAAATCCCCCAAATCCCAGCACATTTACCAAATTTTGCATTGAACTGTGTCTTTTCCCCTCCAACCAAGTCGATCCCCCCTGAAAGCCTCAATTCCCCCCAAAGGCCTGTAGTCTGGATAAAACACTGCCTTCACTTAATATTGTTAAACAGTTTCTCAATGTCATGCATGATCTAAAGCAATGCAATTCACTTATAGGACATGTAACAAACCAGCCAATGGCATTCAATGTATTTACTAAGTCAGTCATTTTAGCCGTTCGATGTATAAATCTGACCTCAAAATAAGACAGTCCATCAGCAGGATGTGCAGCAATGCGTGGCCTTTGAACAATGTCAAGGTTCTCTCCAATCACTGTAATCGACATGCCACCACTAAAATGATAAAGAGCAGTCAACAATTACTGGGCTAAGTGAAAATCATGAGTCCATTGCAGGTAAATTCCAGGTGACAGCATATGTGCTGATTTATATCAAATGCTGTTCATGTTCATCTGCACAGTGGCGGCTTTAGAATTTCGCAAGTGGGGGGAGGGGCGTTGGGGTGGCAACTTCTAATCATGGGGGCCAACTATTTGTTGTTAGGTATGTAGTATTAAGTATAGGGTTCAAACAGAGGGTACTGGGGAGACAGGCACTCAATAGGGGGTACGGGCCCCCCGGGCTCCCCTGTGGAGCCGCCACTGCATCTGCACTCAATAATTGTAGCTTTAACATTGACATTAGAGGCATCATGTGACATTTTTGATGCAAATAACATTTTGACTTGCAAATATGCCACGTCTGTGGCCACTTTATCTCTAAAATATTAGCACAATGGCTGCATGTGAAGTCATAAATTTTTCGATTTGATTGTGATCTTAAAATATACAATCAAAATTTTATTTGTGATCTAATTTTTATCTCAAATAAAACTAAAAATTAAAAAATTAAAAAACTAAAATTGCCTTAATTTTATTAAAATATATAATCAAATTTTATTGTGATCTTAAAATATATAATCAAAACTTTCTAAAAATCAAAAACATACTAAGTAAGGTTACTCATATTTGCCTGTTGTGTGGTTAGAGATTGAGCACAAGACAAGAGATTCATTCATTATCATAATCACCAGCATCAGCACCATCACCACCACCACCACCACCACCACCACCACCACCACCACCACCACCACCACCACCACCACCACCATCATCATCATCATCATCATCATCATCATCATCATCATCAATATAGAGCCACAGTATTCCATAATCATCACCATATCCGTCATTATCAGCCTTCATGTTATTTTGAAACATTAATAGCATATCACCTAAACTTCCTAAAGGTAGTGCCGGTATGTACTACCGGTATACTGTAGATGCAAGTACAGTGATAGCTCAAGTGACCAAAAAAATAACTTTTAGACTCTCATACATTTTCTTGCATCCTGTATAACGTGAAATAAGACCAACAGTAATTATGTCATTATATCAAATCAACCATCTAGAATGTTCCACAATTAATTACTTAATCAATCAATAAATCAATCAGTCAGTCAGTCAATTAAAACAAACCTGAATATGCTTCTCTGTGGATACAGCAATGTAATCACTGGATCATCCTTATATGTATAAACTACGTCACTGATGCCAAGCATTGCACTGTCAATGCTGACATTGACGGGGCCGCCAGCAAAGATACCAGACTCATGAAGATGTTCGGAGTTCAAATTAAACGCAGGCGTAAGACAAAGAATCTCTAAAGACGAGATTCTAAAACAGATTAACCAATCACAGTAATAAAAGTTACTATCCTGTATTGCAAGTAAGTAAAAAACAAGAATACATAAAAACATAATAATTATTACCACAATAAATACTATGAATGTATCTGCTAATCAAACTGTCAGGCATGTCAAGTATCACTCCTCAATGATTTTATTCAAAATTTACATAAGTGAAGTATTACATTTCATTATAAATCCTTCATCTGACATTTCATTATAAATCCTTCATCTGTTGCTATATTTCACTGATAGCAAGACAAATTTTGACAAATAGCTGATGTGCCAATATTGCATCTCTAATATGAATGCCAAAGGCCAGTAAATGTTGAATCTCTCATATTGATAATTATCAATAATTAATTAATAATAAATAATAAATTATAATTATAATTATACACCATGTCTCCAAAAAATTCAAGCAATAGTTTTTATGTCAAAACTCTCAAAATACCGCCAAATTTAATTATTTAAGATAAAAGGTGCTAGAGAGTCATCACTATTTATTTGTAGCTATGTAAGGGTTTAATAAAAAAAATAGTTATTTCAAATGAAGATAAGAATTTGATAAAAGTGTTTATCAGAACTGAAAGAATACAGTTCTACTCATTTACTCATTTTCTAAGATAATTTCCGACCAAAAATTGGACAAAAGGTGGGTCGGACTATACATGTTGGTGGAAATTGACCGCAGGGGATCGGTTGAATGTGTGGCGAGGAGTGGTTGTCCATACACTGCCTGTGCTGTTGAGAATATCACTATTGTAAAGACATGGTATTGAGCCTAAAGACGCACCACGCACACATCGCGTCAACATTTCAGCACTTAGGGTATGTACGCGCCAACAGGGCACATTTTGAGCACAAATTATAACAGATTTCAGAGATCAATACATATCATAGAATTTCATCTATTTTCAAGTATTTTGCCATCTAACTACAAAAATTACCAGTAATTAAATTTGGTGGTATTCTGATGAAGTTCTGACAGAAACAGTTTTGCTTGAATTTTTTTGACACATGGCGTATAATGGTGGTTTATTGAAGGTTTTGTACTTGATGTTTGTATTTGAAATCAACCATTCAAATTTGTGACAGTCATATATTCCATTCCTTCACCTTTCAACAGCACAATTTTGGTGAGCAACTGTTACAAGATGTGCAGAACCAATGTCAAGATAAGAACCAAGAATGGTTAGCATGGTTCCACCAGACATTGGACCCATGGTTGGATGAAACGAAGATATAACCGGAATCTAAAAAAAATTGTTACAAAATTGTCATTTATAAAGTTACTATCAACAAAACGTTTACAAAAATTAGCCCTGCCTTCTCAAGAGATACCCACAGTAGTGTGCAGAGGGGGACAATGGGGTGGTGGCCCCGGGTGCCGATCGGGGGGGGCGCCAAAATTAACTCAGCGACTTTTTACTCATCAAACATTTTTTATCATGGACTTGGCCAGGGGCGCCCACCATGGGGGCACAAAAATTGACTCAGAGACTTTTTATAACTTGGCTCCGACACCCACCACTCACCCAATGCCACTGGAAACCCAGAAGCATAGGTCCAGATCTGTGGCCTCCCAACAGTTCCAGTCAGAACCCAGTTGACTCAAAGAGCTGGGCTTGTAAGCAGGAGCAGATTTACAAGTCCATGCTTATGGTGTTTCGTCAGTCAAAGGTCAAAGCAAGAGTTTCCTCATAATGAATAAAGTCACTAAAAAGCACATGTGTGAGCTGAAGCAGCAAACGCCTCCACTTGCATGTATAGGTGAGGGGCTGGCACTTTGAACATATGTTGTGACATTGTGACATTGTTAATTGCTACCAAGGGTATTGTATTTTGAAATTTGGCTGTTTTTTCTGTATGGACACATTTGCCACTAACACTATGGTAACTGTTGCCAACAAATGCATACCATCTAAAATATAACTCAAAGATTTAGTCGCTCCTTCCAAGATATCAAAAGTTATAGGCCTAAGCAACTAGAGGTCCATAGGCAAAACAACATAGAAGAATGCCATTGTCATAAGAAATATATTTTAATAGCAATCAATTTCTGCCAATTTCAATAGTGGGTGCTAGCCCTCTGGACCACATAACTCAAAGATTTATGTGCTCCTTTAAAGATATCAAAAGTTATAGGCCTAAACAATTAGAGGTCCATAGGCAAAATGACATAGAAAAATGACATTGCCATAAGAAATTTAAAAATATATTTTAATAGCAATCAATTTCTGCCTATTTCAGTAGAGGGTGCTAGCCCTCTGGACCATATAACTACCAAGATTTAGTCGTTCCTTCCAAGATATCAAAAATTATAGGCTTAAAGATCTAAAGGTCCATAGGTAAAATGACATAGAGAAAATGCCATTGTCATAAGAAATTAAAAAATATATTTTAATAGCAATCAATTTCTGTCATTTTCAATAGTGGGTGCTAGCCCTCTGGACCACATAATTCTAAGATTTACTCGCTCCTTCCAAAGTATGAAAAGTTATAGGCCTAAACAGCTAGAGGTCCATAGGTAAAACGACATAGAAAATGCCATTGTCATAAGCTAGAGGTCCATAGGCAAAACGACATAGAAAAATGCCATTGTCATAAGAAATATATTTTAATAGCAATCAATTTCTGCCAATTTCAGTAGTGGGCGCTATCCCTCCGGACCATACAACTCAAAGATTTAGTCGCTCCTTCCAAAGTATCAAAAGTTATAGGCCTAAACAGCTAGAGGTCCATAGGCAAAATGACATAGACAAAATGCCATTGTCATAAGAAATTTAAAAATATATTTTAATAGCAATCAATTTCTGCCAATTTCAATAGTGGGTGCTAGCCCTCTGGACCATATAACTCAAAGATTTAGTCGCTCCTTCCAAGAAATCAAATGTTATAGTCCTAAACAACTAGATGTCCATAGGCAAAACTACATACCGGTAGAAAAAATGCCATTGTCATAAGAATTTAAGAAATATATTTTAATACAGCGGTTCTCAACCTTTATAGTGCCGCGACCCTTTTAATTCAATTACCCATGATGTGGCGACCCCAACGGTTAAATTATTTTCGTTCACAATGTAAACTGCTAAAAATAATAATGCTACGACAATAAAAATGTTCGAAATCGTTATTATTTAATTGTCTCCATGTCTATCCTCGAATGACAATTATAGTAAGACAACTAGCACGTCTTCTGATGGTCTCGGGTGATTCCTGGCAAATCGTCATTCGACCGCGGTGGGGGTCGCGACCCACAGGTCAAGAACTGCTGATCTAAATGCATAATTACATTGTGTTTTGTTTTGCAAAATGCAGCTGTTACAAATAATGCCCATGACAAGCATTCTGTGCACAAATCTGTTGGAAATTTACTCAGCTATACATCACTGCCAAGTTTTATCAAGCTTGATAAAAATTTGCCAAAGTTAAACAAGAATGCTACCAGATGTAGCATCTACCTGATAGGAGAACAGGAGACTTCCAGATGATGAGGATCCTGATATCTGAAATGGTTCGGTTGATTTGCTGATATCGTTGACCGTGACTTTGACGCCTTTCTCTTGCGCTTTCATCATCAATGCTGATCCAGTCTGACAGATGATGCTATGCATTACGTATCAAGCAGAGTTGTGTCATGCACTAGTTTACCTCCAAAGAAGTGCTGCCTGATTTATACAAACTGCACTAATGCCTACATGTAGTAGTAGTAGTAGTAGTAGTAGTAGTAGTAGTAGTAGTAGTAGTAGTAGTAGTAGTAGTAGTAGTAGTGGTGGTGGTGGTGGTGGTGGTGGTGGTGGTGGTGGTGGTGGTGGTGGGGTAGGAGTAGTAGGAGTAGTAGCAGCAGCAGTAGAAAATTCTTCTATGTCAGACACCTTCAGATCCAACACAAAATTTTCTACAAAGCAAATGTGCAATTCTACTGCAATCTAATGCATGAATCACTTTGTCTGTTGCAAAAAATGTTGGGCCTCCTGGTGATAGAAGGAATTTCTAGAATATGCACCCATTTTCAGAACATTGAGCAATGTTACAGTTCTTTCTGATTCACAGTGTGAAGAAACACAATTGGAAAATGAAGTTCTCTCAAATAACTAATTCTCTCACCATGTTGCATCATGAAATTCTATGGAACACATGGATCCGCCAACTACCACAGTGACTGTGCTGGAACCACCTGGAAGCCTTGTGCCATTACCAAAATTCTGCCCAAATATTGTCAACCTGGTTCCTCCAATGACTGGACCACTTCTTGGATGGAACTAAAAAACATCAATTTTTTTAAAATTTATATTTATTATTGTGTCTCTAGCTTCAACCAAAGGCAAACGTTCATTCTGAATCAGCCATTCAATGACATTATTTAGATCCAAGATCAATTGGACCACTTGTCAATCACAAATTGTTGCTCCCCCACAAAACAGGTCATAGAAAATTAGCATTTCTTAGCAGTCTCACTGATCTAAAACTGGAATTTTACACATGCACAGCTGCATATAAGTAAATAATGAATGCACATGCAGTAGCTCCATATAAAAAATATAAAAAGCACATACTTAAAAATAAATGGCATCAGAGGCAATTAGTTACAGTTAGGAAACCTAAAAAATGACATTAGGTATACCTGTGATACAGTAGACAAAGTAGGCTAACGTTTCTAGTGAACTTTTTGGTTTAGCTTGCAATACATAGTATATATTGAAGCAGCAGAGTTTATTCAACAAATACATAATTGATGTAAACACAGAGTTTCATGTATTGCATTACATGCAGCTAAAAAGCGGTCTATTCTCCAACTAGTGCTGGAGAATGGGTCACTTCCTCTGATCTTGGCCTTTGCTGGAGCTATATAAATTATTCAATCCTATCCTAAAATTCATTTGTTCCATGGAAATTCCATTGCCTCCTGTATAGAAATAACAGCACCACGTTTATCTACAACAGGCCGTATAAGTGTACAGAAGGGCCTCGTTATGGTACGTCATGGCACGCATATAGGCTGCATATGGGACTAAAACACCAATGTAGCAAAAGGGTTAACAGCTTGATTAATTTAGCAATGAAAGGCTTCTTTCACACATACTGTCTCCAAAACAGGCGGACAAATTGTTTTTGACCAAGAAACAAGGGAATGGCATGTTTCTTTGGTGGTACAGTGGTCATCACACCATCCACAATCCAAGGGATCTAATGTTGTAACACATGCTGCACAAGTCACGTAGATGCTGCATGATTGAACTGGAATGCCAGATACCTGAATAAGCAGACAACATAATCATCTGAACATCTCAAAGAGAATATATATGTATATATATATGTATATATTTTTATATACCAAAATTATTAGCACCTAACCTATTACAAATTAGTTAATTTTCACATTAACATGCAGGAGAAAATCTTGACCATTCTCCTGTCATGAAAACAAAGGCACAGTCTAAAGCAAGCCACTCTTAACAAAACTTAGAAAGGAAAGGCCTCTTTATCTCTTATGACAATGAAAAATCACACATGACCGGCACATGACCTACCCCTAAAACTGTCAGGCAAAAACTAATAAACCATTACGGTAGGTGTTATAGGATGCTTGGCTCCTGAGCAAAACAAATTAACAACTGTACAGTACAGTGAAACCCGCTAAATTGCATAGGTGTCATGCAAGCCTTGCTGATGCGATTAACTGGGCTATGCGAATAGCCAGGACATCTGATAATTAATTGTACGCACAAAACACTGGTTCGGGTTTTTATGTTGTTATGCGATTGTGTGGGTTATACAATTAAGCGGTATGCGATTAAGTGGGATCCACTGTATTTCAAAATTTTGCACTGAAATATGCCCTCTGACATTGATATTGTCATAGGTTTATATGTAGCTAAATAAGATAAGGCCTAGCCAGTGTGTCCCTTATTCAATAAGGACTTTGTTTAGGCTTTGAGGCTTTTAATTGTTGCTTTGCTGATGTCCATTACGGCTTGTTTGACTTATAGATTGTCATGAAAACAAGAACGGGTTTTTTCTATGACCTATTATCCATATGAGAAAATGACCTGCAACCAATGATCCTAGATTCACTGCCACAGTCTAAAATTATTTAGGTATTTTTCAATTTTTGTAGTAAAAAATTGTCCTTCAAAATCTTCAATTGCAAAAATTTACAATGCTCAATCCTTTCTGCCTCCTCCCTGCTACGTAGACTGACTTAGTCTGCTTAAGCTTATTTCTAGCAGTCTAGCTGCAGGGCTGGTCTGTTAATTTTTGCTCCATTTATTGAGAACATCTTTGGAGAGAAAAGTGCCAACAATATTTTCAAACAAACAAAGGACCACAGCTCAGTTGCCGGAAACTAGGGGGTCAGAGTTCAATAGAGGAGTTGACAGCAGTGAGGCAGCACAGAAGAAAAAGGGGATTAGTGTTTTGAGTTCTATTAAGATACATCCTGCTGCTCAAAAGTTCAATCTAAAGTATACAAAAGTATAACTAACTTGATCTTAACTACATCTCAATAGGCGATTACATCCCAGGGCAATGAAGACTTTTGCACACCGATATAATGGGACAGGAAACCAAACCTTGCAATATGCATACACCTACTTTCCATTCTCATTGCCTCTCCTTTCTGCTCGATATCTTTCTTTCTGCCTGCCTGTGGTTAAAAAACTAAATACTGACTTAGCAGTGAACATTCAATGCAACTGATAATGGGATACCTGCAGATAAGTTGACTCTTTCTTTGTTACACACAGCAAACTATTCCTTCAGCGGAAATAAAACACTAAACAATGTGTGCACTTTTACTTGCAAAGAGTGATTCATTTTGCTCAAAACCCTGTCGCTCTTCAAAACAAAGGTCCGAGTCCGTTAAGTGGTTGAATAATTGCTTGATTGTATTACATCATCAATTATTTTGCACATTCAGCATCTTATTGAATAAACTACCTTTAAGTTTTAACTCACCTTTCATAATAATCTCTCCATGTGTGTGCCTATGTAAGTCAGCAAGTGTGTCAATGTGTGTGTGTGTGTGTGACTCAGTGTGAGTGTGTGTCTGTGTATGTGTGTGTGTGTGTGCTTGTGTGTGTGTGTGTGTGTGTGTGTGTGTGTGTGTGCGTGCGCTCATGCCTGTGGGCAACTGATGTGAGACTCATAGAAACTCGCACTCAACTTATAGCAAATAAAATGGTAGATATCACCATCGGCATCAGCAGTAGCAGCATTATCATTATTAATAAGCAGTCATCAGTGAATCTTAAGACACGGCTCATCTCTCAACAGACTTTGTAGCCATTTGACAGAGAATAGATTTTTGAAAGTGTTGTTTGAAATGGCTCACAATATTTTGTGGCATTTTGAACCCTCTAAAATAAAATTGAGACTGAATATATTGACAATTCTAGAAGGATTTAAGGCAATGAATATGGAGACAGAAGAAAATGTGGTTTTAACAATTACACATCTGTCTGTCTGTCTGTCTGTCTGTCTGTCTGTCTGTCTGTCCATTATTATTCTCCACAGTCTGCTTGTGTGAAGCCTTCTTCGTTTTTGCCTTTCAAGACTTCATAATAACCTTGCTTGATTCTTTCTCTCTCTCTCTCTCTTTAGTCTTTTGGTGGAGGGTCTCTGTCTATGCCTGTTATTATTTCTCTTATCTGGTTTCCTTTCTCTGCTCTCTCTCTCTCTCTCTCTCTCTCTCTCTCTCTCTCTCTCTCTCTCTCTCTCTCTCTCTCTCTCTCTCTCTCTCTCTCTGGCTCCTCCTCCTAGTCCTCCTCCTCCACCTCGATTCCATGAGGTTGTATTTGATGATAATCCATCTGGAAAAAAATGACAGCTGCAGATAACAAAGAAAGAGCAAAAATTTCCAACAAAAATATACCCCGCTACCCCTCCTCCTCCTCCCCCCGGCAACTCCACTTAACAGTCTGCTTCCCTTCAAATGGCGGTGCTTTATCAAGCTCACCATCTTGGCAAATATAGGAAGATGCCAAGAGGAAAATCCTGACATCTTAGACAATCCACACCACCCCCTCCCACAAACACACACACACACACACACACACACCATCACAGGTTACAAAACCCCTCTGGTGAAATAAGAAATACTAGCTCAAAAGCACAGTAATTGGCCAAATACATTTTCTTACACAGTTACGTTTTAAAAAACATTTCAGACTGCTTCCTACTTAAGGACCATTTATGGAATGATGAAAGAAACCACATATGGATAAAGCTCTGGGTAAGCCAGCTGTTGGAACTGAACCTGGTGCCTTTCTAACAAATTTTATGTCCTCATTAAGGACAGGAAGTGTACCATCTGTGCCAGCTTAAGATTAAGGCATCCATCCAAACAAAGGATTAGCTAGGTGTCCTTCAACAGTTCCTGCAGAATGTTCAGACAGGCTAAAGGACTAGGGAAAATTTATTACGCTTTTACTACTGAAATTGGAGTCTTTTAAGAAAACAATTATTTTAAAATTGCAGAATTAACTTGTAGTTAAATTCCAAGTGCATTTTAAAATAAATTTTATGAAATTGAAAATTTTTTAAAAGTGGATAATTATGAATTGATTAATTTTCATAATGAAAAAAGCAACAGATTTTAAATACAAAAAACAAAACTTGTTTCAACATTATGCTGCTGATACTCCACTTATTTAAGCAACTATCAAATTACACTGCTTTCTATTCTTTCTGGGTTCAAATTGGAGTTTAAAGGAAGGAGCCCCAGCACATAATTTGATTTTCCTGTACAATCTGCTGGATTCATGGACACACCCCTCTTATGGACCTAACAGCTATGAGACTTCTGCATTTTACCTCTAGAGGCTGGAAGCAATGGTACACATTTTCTTTCATCATCATCATCATCATCATCATCATCATCATCATCATCATCATCATCCAGCTGATTATGTAATGCATGTTCTAATACCTACTGTCTAGAGCACATTACAAGTCTTACTTCCCAAAATAGCAGTAATCAAAACCCTTCATGTTGGCTTTGTGCAAGATTTTGTTTTAATAATAACTATGCACTTCTATAGTACCAGCTCTAATACCCAAGGGTATCAATCGATGGTACTTCAAATCTATCCACAAAAGACCAGGTCATTCCAGAGATCAGTCAGGAAAGAGTACGACCGACTATGGAAGAAAAGCTAATTGAAAGAGACATGTATTTTATTATATTTCAAACAATATTAATTACAAATTTGTAGCTGTGTAGCTGAAACCACCATTTTCAATTCAATGTTTGAATGTTACAACTGTTTAGGAATAACACAGAACATTTATTATGAAAATCTTACAAGATGCAGACATGATTTGATTATTAAAAATACAGAATGCACTGTACTAATATTAGGATGGGCGGGCAAAAATGCTGATAAGTTGATAACATACTTTTGAAGGTGTCAAAACATATACATGTTTGCCTCTGATGTGAAAGGCCATGTCACCCGCAATTGACTGGTCGCCCACTGGACTGAGATTGGCATATGGCCCAGAGTTTATGCCGTCAATCATGTACTGCAATAAACAAATAGGACAATTACAATTCAATTTTAAAGCTGTTATTACAACCAATGCACAAGCACAAAACAGAAGGAGCATTCATAACAGTTGTTTTCCCAATTTCACTTTCTCTAAAGCTCTGAATATCTCAATGACATTTATTGTTCGTGAGTGAAAACTTCTATCTCTTTCAAATGTTACTATCAAGTGTCATGTCAACAAAACAAAAAACGTCAGGTGTAGTAAGGTGGAGAAACATTGCTGCACAACACTTGGGTGTGGCTTCATGCTTTTACACTTTTATTACATGAGGCATGTGCTTAAAACAGGAAGTCTTGGACTGCACCATTTGAAGTTAATTACCGGCAGTGGCGGCTCTAGGATTTGGCAAGTGGGGGGACTGGGGTGGCAACTTCTAATCATGAGGGGACCAACCATTTGTTGTTTAAAGTATGTAGCATTAAGTATAGGGTCCCAACCAACAGGGGCCACTGGGGGCCAGGCACTCAATAGGGGCACGAGCCCTCTGACCCCCCGGTGGAGCCGCCACTGATTACCGGTATACAACATTCATTTTTTACTACTAAAACACACATTAGGTGTAAACTTCATTTACCGGTAGGCCTCTAGGCCTGAGCCCCCTTGTTTTGAGAGGCTACCATAAAGAAAGGAAAGGCAGTAGAGGCTGGGTCTCCACTTTTTCATCCAAGTTTACATCAATGGAAACAGAACAGACTACAGTATCTCCAAGGCAGACTCTGTGGTAATGATACTAAGATTCTAAGTCTAAGACTGAGGCATACATGCCGGCTCAGCTTTTAGTCCATTCATTCTTCCAGTAGCCATGATTAAGCCATTACCATCTATCATTCTTCATGATGGCAATGTTTATTCAAAGCAGCCAGTAGTTCCTCTGAGGTGGAATGTCAGATATTACAAAACAAGAGCCACTTTGATTTAAAATTCATAGCCAGCCTCTGCTGTTATTTTTTTTAACCCTAAGCCCAGCAACTGTCTGCATTTGTCAAGTGGTGAAGAGGAAACAGGAAAATCCACACACGGTTTCCCTTAGTATCACAAAGATAACATCTCCTCCAGCGCTGAAAGCTGTTAAGTCAAACTGAGAATCAACAGGGTACTACAGCTTTCATAATTATTGTAGTACCAGCGTGCCATACATTTGTGATCAAACCACTGCTGGTGATAATTATTATTGGGCTTGAACACTAATGAAGATTGAAGGCTAAAAATCTCACTCAAATCAATCAGTCGTCACTGGTATTGAGGACAATAAAAGCCAGTGCTGAGCTGGCTGTTTGTCAATTTTAGCTGCCAGCCTCAGATCTTATCTTATGGTTCAGGCCTGATATTTAATGATGGCAGTGACTTGAACTCAGTTTATAGCAAGGTAGATAAAAATCATGCTGACATGGTCCAAAGTCAGGCCTGAGGAGAGGGGGTGCAACCGATACATTGTTCCGGGGCCCATGGAGTTCAAAGGGGCCCGGGTCCGGTGATAATGATGTATTAACAATGGTCTGAACCCTGGAAAAGACTGACAACGGAAAAAAGGCCATCTTCGTCATGAGCTCAGGGCCCCGGCGAATTAGTCGACGAGTCAGTGCAGTCGCTGCTTAGGGGCCCGGGTCGATGATGTTAAGTAATTAATGCCATAAAAACACTGACAAACATAAAAAGGTCATCAACTTTATCACACACTTGTCAGGCCAGGGGGCCGTGACTATACTTTTTGCACCGGGCCCCGGATTTTCTCTCGACGGCCCTGTCCATAGAGTAACCATTGGGTTGATATCCCACTGCCAAATGAGAACATGACCATTAAAATAAGTAAACATTTTAAAAACAAAATAAATATGATGAGATATAAAGCATTAATGAGCATTTACACAATTAGGCAACATCATTTATTGTTGACAAACCTATTATATAGTAAAGCATTGTAATGTATGTCAAGTAATTAATTAAAATAGTCAGTTAAAATAGTAAACTCTGACACTGCATTAATGTTTTATTTTCATAAGATGAAAGATTTCACACTCAAATTTGACCATGTACAAACTACAACATATTTTGCAGATCTGCAAGCTAACACTGATGCTGATAATCACCATCATAATTTTAAAATAATTTATTACACTAGCTTACGACTGAATTAAATAAATGGTCATCTAATACAGAGCCTCACACTGTCGTAGAACTTGATTAACGATGATGAAGCAACAGTGATCAGTCTGGGGTCAATCTAAATTAGTTATACTGTATGTCTGCTTACCTAACTATCTCTGCACATGCATATGTTACTGGGCGTCTGCTCACTCCATTACACTGATTACTTTTTCAAATAAATGCATTTGAATGCATTGCAATAAATGTAAATTTTAACACTCTAAAAAAACTAAAGCATTTCTAAGCACTTCTGTTACTCACATAAGCTCTGACTTAAACATCTGATTGCCATATTCTAATGTGTGGCACAGCGAGACAAACTTCAAGAAATTAAGTGCAAAAGTAAATCGCATTCTGCAGGACATGGTCCAAATAAATACTGGGTCTCATTGGCTCTCTTGAAACGACAGAATAGCTTAGTCACACACCGGCCTGAAACATCCACAGACATGTCAAAGCAAGCAACATGCTTACAAATGTCTATTGGCTAACCTTCAGTAGATGTCCACCAGCTGTTCCTAGGATGGCAATCGTCTTTTCCTGGAAAGTGGTGACTAGAAGAGCTGTTGGAATGTGGTCATAGATGGTAATCCTTGACTCAGTTATAAATGGATAGCGACTTCCAATTCCAACATTTTTAATATCACCACAGAATTTATTCTCAATTTTGGTCGCTTGAGATATCTTAATACAACAAAATGCAAATACCGGTAATTAAACTACAACCAACAACAACAAAATATAAACTAATTTCAATGGATATCTTGCAGCTGTGAGCAACATTGCATCAAAAACCAATGTTTGCATTAAGAAAGTATATTGAAAATAGTGTCCGGAAACCTCTCAGGCATTCGCCCTGGCTGGATAGTGTGGTATTCGACAATAACCTGTTTCGCCAAATACTTATGTCACAAAATTACCGAATCCGAATATTAGTGTAATTGTGTCACGCAATAATAATAAAAAAAATAATAATAATAATAATAATAATAATAATAATAATGCACTTCTGTAGCACCAGTTATAATACCCAGGAGCAGGGGCATAGCGACGGGGGTATATCGATATATATACCCCCCCAATCAGACTACCTTAAAAATTTAAATGTGTTTTTTAAGATTTTCAAAGATTTTAAAGATTTATACCCTTCCAAATCACATTATACCCCGCAAATCAAATTCATCAAATATCAATCGATGGTACTTCACGTGGCGTCGCTGCCCTGGCGTGTAGATTCCTTACCCACCCCTCAATTTTCTCACCGACGGGTAGGTGGTCTTCAGGTTGGGGGCAGTTGCCATCTTTGCCCCCGTGGCGCAAAAAATCCATCTGCAAAAGACCAGGTCATTCCAGAGATCAGTCAGAGGGAAAGAACAAGACTGACTCTGTAGGAAAAACTAATTGAAAGAGATGTTTTTAAGCCTGGGTCTGAAATTATATGTGTCATAAATTAATTGCAACTTCAAAGATTTCGTTTAACTATCACTTAGGGTTGCCAGATGTCCGGTTTTTAGCGGGACTGTTCGGCATTTTGTCTATTTGCCTGGTGAAGAAATTGAGACTGTAGGCTACCGGACATGCAAGTGTCCAGTATTTTCTTGCAAGCTACAAAACTACAGCAAGAAAGTCACTCCCAGCCTAGTACAATGCAAAAGTTGGGACCCTATGACATATTAATTTGGCCCCCATGATTAAATAATATCAAATGTTTCCCAGCCTAGTACAATGCAAAATGTTGACTATAATTTCCCTATAAATAATATCATATGTTTGGGAAAGCCCAAATCCTAAATGTGTATTATTAAGCAGTCTAAAGCAGGGTTTCCCAAACATTCTAGAGCTGCGGCCCATTCCAGCGGATTTCTAACTTGCTGCGACCAAATCATAGCATGCAGTGCTTATTCAAGGTCTGTTTTTTTTTTTTTTTTTTTGGGAATTCCCCCAAAGTTTTAAAATTCACCCCCCCAAAAATTATATATGTTGGCTTGGGGATGGAAATTTCTCCAAAAAGCGTGGAGAGACAAATCTTGTCCCCCAAACATTTCAACCCCCCATGTGACCATGTCAAGGTGGCTAGAATAAACACTGATAGCATGTCATATAAAAACAAAAAATGCATCAAGCCTATTGAATGTAAAACTCACGTCCGTTGAACATTGTGGCACGTCGTGGTTGATCCATTCAAGAAGTCGTCCCAAACCTTCATAGCACTCACGCTGCGCACGCGCAAAAAAGTCCTCAATGCCATCCATTGGGTATACACATAATCCATAGCCCACTTCATCATTAATGTCACTAGAATATTCCAGACCTTTCCCAAAAACTACATATAGGGCTGAACTGTTTGGCGACAGGTGAAACTTGTTAATATATTCCTCACCCGCCGGTGCCTTGTGCGCTGTAACTGCTATATTGTAGAAAATACTGCTGATGCTATTCTGGCCACAAATCAGTGTGATCTCCGTATAGGACACAAAATTGTGATCGTCTTTGCAGACTCTTGCAAGACGCGTTTCATAGCTAAACGATTCTAAAGTTGAGTCCTGTTGAACAGTTAGAAAGTATACAAAATTGTTATTCTCAAAGGCGTACAAGTACTGTACGTCGAATGTCTTCTGGTGGCCTGTCCCTCTGCCATTCGCGTCAAACCCGATCTTTTGTTTGAAGCTGGCAAAAGAAACCGGAGATCGTTCCCACTTGATCTGCACGATTTCTGCTGATTTGTTACTGAGATTTCTATCAAATGAACTAGCGATGAAAAGAACAAATCCACGGTGACTGTCGTCGCTACCAAAAGTTCCCACTAGAGCTCTGTTTGACTCAGTCCGGTAACTCCGGTTCCCTGGACTGCTGTTGAAAGGCAACTGACCGACGTGGCTGAGATTTTCAGCGAGAAACACAGAACACATGCTGCGCCCTGCGTTTTCACAGTGTAAAAGCAATTCACCATTTGAATCGATTTCCAGCAACGTTTCTGCGTCGTTTCTTGCCCGACGGTCACTTTTCGTTTGGCGGCGAAGATCTGGTTCCGTTCTCAGGTTATAAGTCCGCTTCATCTGTAAGTTTCTTGTCAGCTGATACAGTACACTCTGTCCCGCCACAAAGACGTCTCCGGTCTTCGGATTTACTGTCATCTGAGCGAGCAAATCGTCGGGGGCGTCGAATTTCCAAACGCCAAGTGCAGAAGACGAATGCAGCCAACACACGGAAATCAGAAGAAGGCAGAAAAGAATCCAATTATAAACTGTATCTGCAGAATAAGGCAATAAATGCTGATGGCTCGAAATTCCTTTTCGCAACACTAATCCTGTCATGATGAAAGACTAGGTTCCGTTTTGCCTTGAAACATAAAGATAACCTTTTAAAATTATATTGAATGAATTCTAATAAATTAATCTATCTGCGTGGATTACTGATGCTGACTATTTGTTTCACTACATATAGTAGTACATAGGCTTACAAGCATGGAGGGCGCCACGAGCCAAATATTGGGTGGGCCAACATGGCCTGTTTGAAATTGGACAATGCAAGGACTAGTGCTACAGTAGCTAGGCTATAGATATTAAAAAATTCAGAAGAGTGATGAAACGAATTAAAACCACATATTCTTGTGTCCCCATCTTTGCTGTGTCAAACCGTACTATTGTCACTATATTCTGTCTCAAAACACTTTCTAGAGCTTTCGAAATGCCACGAAAAATACTGAGCCATTTGAAACGACACTATACAAAGTCTTTCAGAAATCTATTCTCTGTCAAATGTCTAAAAAATCAATGGAGAGATAAGATGGCGCTTAAGAGAGCTGGCTTCTTTTATAGACCACAAAAATATTATAAAATTGATACCCTGTTTGAAATTGGCAAAAAATTTTTAGTGCTACAGTAGGCTATAGATATGCAAACATTCAGAAGAGTGATGAAACGAATTAAATCCACATATTCTTGTGCCCCCATCTTTGCTGTGCCAAACCGTACTAGAATTGTCAATATATTCTGTCTCAATTTTTTTCTAGAACTTTCGAAATGCCACGAAAAATAATGAGCCATTTGAAACGACACTATACAAAATCTTTCAGAATTCTCTGTCAGGTTTTATAGACCACAAAACTATTATAAAATTGATACCCTGTTTGAAATTGGACAATGCTAGTGCTACAGTAGGCTACAGATATGCAAAAATTCAGAAGAGTGATGAAACGAATTAAAACCATGGAGGGCGCCACAAGCCAAATATTGGGTGGGCCAACATGGCCAATATTTCAGAGTCAAGTCAGCGCAGAGAGAAATTATTCTTGCCGTTACGATCAATCGATCATTGAAAAAACACAGTTGCATCGTTATATAAATATAATAATTTTGAATGGTCTTCCACATCTGTGACATCTCAATTATATATGGCAATATTATGCCAACATATTGGAGATTTGTGGTTATTAGTTCCACAAAACATTAACATAGCATAACATAACAAGGTTTAAAGTGGTTCAGGAGGTCTACCCTGTGTGAGAACCACTTTGAAAACTGACAAAGAACGTCAACCGCCAATCACTGTAATTTGCCAATTTAAATTGGGTGGGCCAAACACATTGTGGCCCATTGGGCCTAAATATTGGGTGGGCCATGGCCCACCCTGTTGCGCCCCCATGTTTACAAGTTGAGTGCTACTGTGCCATCTATGCCTCTCCCAAAACGCTGTGCCCATCCCACCAAGGATAACAATTATAATTTATTTATGCCTAACAGTTAATATTACGGAGACGTAAGACGTGACTTTTAGACCAGGGCCTACGGGGACATCTTTGGCTGTTTAATTATACACGTAAGGGGATAACTAAAGTTTCCAAACTATAGTCTCGTGCTGAAACGTCAAAAAAAAAAAAAAATCAAAAAAAAACGTCATCTTTCCTTTTTGATCCTGAATGAACAAGATAAAAAAAAAAAAAAAAAAAATGTCTTAAAACAGCACGTTCATTTTATTTGGATTATAAATATTTTGCGTTAAAATCCTAAAACCACATTAACCATATAAACCACATGTAAATCACATAAAAACTTTAAGGTAGACTGATTTGGTGGGTGTATATATATACCGATATAACCCCCCTCCGCTACGCCCTGTAAAAGGGTTGCAGCGGGCGGGGCCTGGCAGTCAACAACACATAAAGACCCCTGCCCCCACGTTAAATTATCATTAGATGCCAAATTATAGCAGAACAAGTTAATGAAAGTACTAAATACGGAGACCAGTAAGACTAACCAAATTCGCAGACAAATGGTTAAATTAGACCAGGACAAACAAACTCTAGGTAACACAGTAGGCCTAATTTTGTCAGGTCTAGTAAAAATTTAGATATACAATTCTAGGCCCCTTTTTGGCCCTAAAGTTTTAAAATCCCCAAAAATTTGATCGTTGGACAAAGGAGAGACAAATCTTGTTCCCCCCAAACATTTCAAACTCCCCAATGTCAAGGTGGCTGTTTAATTATACACGTAAGTAGAGGTTATGATAACGACGTTAAATTTCTGCTGGTTCCCCGTCCTGCCTATAGACTTGTTTTATCTTCAACCAGTCTACTGTTCAGAAACGTCCACGTTTACTTTAACTTATCTTCCCTCTTCTGAAAAAGCTGAACGATGGGCCAAATCCGCCTTCCCACTTACGGAAACTACCGGTACCGGTACACCTGATCTTAATTGACAGCTGTCAAAGGCTATAGTAGTGAATTTTCCGCTAGAGTTTGTTTCAACCGCAAAGCCTTTGTGTGCTTATTAAAATAACGTCCACGGTTTTGTTGTCAAATAGGACAGAAGATAGCACATTGGTTACACGCCAGAGCAGAACTCTAACGGAACGGGATCGAGTCCCGTCGGGCCCTAGCGTTGACTCGGCCTTCACTTGCTAGAGGACCCTCTCATGGCTTCGCGAATTCCATAGACCATCAGTTCCTGATTCTTCAATATATTTTTTGTTCTGGGGGCGATCCTCAGTGTTGGAGTTGCCGGGGGTGGGGATGGGGTTGAACCCCAGCTAACTTTTGCAACTCTCCCAAAATCGCATACTGGGTACATGCAGTTTCTGTCATTCATTGAGTTCATTCCTCAGTCCTCACCCCAGCACATGCCGATGGAATTTCACAATTCCAGCACCGGCGATGCCGATGGAGACGTCATTTGGGGGCAGACATGATGCTTGAATTATAATGAAGTAAACGGATAATTTGAGGAATCAATTTCAAAACTCAAGCTGACAAGCAAAAAAGGTCGTCACATAAACTTGTAACTTGTCAGTATGTTTGAAAAACAGGCAAATGCTTTGCACATTCGAAGACCGGTGTCTGTCAGAGAAACTCGTCTTGAAATCTTGAAATAACAACCAAATCTTCAGACAAATAATCTATTTGGGGGCGGAAGATGGCATGCAGAGTGGGTTACGTGCTGGAGCGTCATGCAGGCTGACGGAGCGGGTTCAAGCCCCGTTAGTGCCCCTAGTGGCTTTCACACAGGCAGTAATGCATTCTAAGCCACTTTAAATCATGCTAAGTTTCATTACAAGATAGAATCTCGTGTTGCAGAACAAGAACGTTCATTAGTGCTTCTCCTTAATTTTACCATCGTCCTCTGGCGAGTAAGGCTGAGTCGACCCTAGGATCCCCAGCCTCTCCAGCCTGTTACTAATCTGCCATCTTCCCGCCGTCCACTGTTCACTTGAAAAATTGGCAACCACCTAGGAAAATGGATATGGAAAGCCAGCATTATGAAAGCTGACCAGGAATGAAGTTTCTAGGGGCTGTCCATTAATTACGTCAACAAAATAGGGGAGGGGTCAATAGAAGTTGACGCCGGCAATTTCACTTTTTACAAATAATCGGAAAACTAGAAAATTTCATGGAATACTATTTATTACAAAGAAGAAAAGCCCGACAAGCAGAAAGGTAATCATTTTGACACTTTTTGAGCAAAAAAAGGAGAAAGGTCGTCACTGCGCAAAAACAATAATGTTCTAAACTTTTTAGGGGACCCGTCACTGGTCTTAGGGGTCAAAAGTTTTTGACATAGGCCTATAATTATCTGGGATCACTGAAAGTTGACAGTTGTTGACTAGAGGGAGGAAGTCAAAAAATGCCCAAAATTGTTGACATAATTAATGGACAGGCCCTAGTAGTTGTACCGGTAGTAGTAGTTGTACCGGTAGTAGTAGTTGTACCGGTAGTAGTAGTAGTAGTAGTAGTAGTAGTAGTAGTAGTAGTAGTAGTAGTAGTAGTAGTAGTAGTAGGTAGTAGTAGTAGTGGTGGTGGTGGTGGTGGTGGTGGTGGTGGTGGTGGTGGTGGTGGTGGTGGTGGTGGTGGTGGTGGTGGTGGTGGTGGTGGTGGTAGTGCGATGCCATTGTACAGTACATTACGACTTATCTTTCTATAGCGATTTAATTCGACTCGTTTCTGGTAAAATATGTTGATTTCTCTCATCATTCTGAATATCCTAGCCTATAGTAAAGCACTGATTGATTGATAATTAATCAATCAATTAATCATTTTGATTGATTGGCTAATTGATCGACTGATTGATTGACTGATCGCTCTTTCGAAATTCAGAGCAGAAAATACGAGTCTTTTTTAGTCGAACGGCTGTCCATAGTCACAGTCGCGTGATTGGACAAGAGCCCCTTCAAGAGGCGACCGAACTGAGTAAAGTCCATTTTATCGAAGCGAGGGTACTCCGCACTTAGAAGTGGGCAACACGCTATGGCGATATTCGGTCAATCCTGGCGAATCTGTTTAGAAGCGTTGAATCTATTCAAATGACTGATATGTCTGTTTCTGGAATGTCTGTTTACTACAAACGCGGCGTTAGATAACTTACAGTCGCTCTGCTTAACACCCCTCGATCTCTAATCCCCGATAATACAGGGAATCTACCGAATTCACCGTTGCTATATGCATTACTACGGGTCCGTCACGAGACCAGTGCTTGTGCTTCTGTAGGTCTACAGGTGAGACGGCTTCCAATCGATGGGTGGACTTCACTATCAATTGATTACAGGTAAGCGAACGATTCCTATTTCACCTGCACATAATAACATGTATATCGTGATAGATAGGCCTGGAATGACCTGGATCTTTTGCGGATGGATTTTGAAGTACCATCGATTGATACCCTTGGGTATTAGAACTGGTGCTATAGAAGTGCATAATTATTAAATATGGTTTCGCTAAAGGGAGGGTCATAAACTGGCAAGGTGATTGGGCGGGATTGCATTTTGCAATCGAGACATGTATACAGTTAATTGCAAATAAACCCATATTAAGTAATTAGGAGCATTGACACTAGGCAAATGCGCCGGGGACCGAGGATGGGTCTATTTAGGTATAAAACATTACAAACTGTACAATCCCAATACTTAAATTCCATGTTAAATCGCCCTCCGTAGCCTGCCTTCTGTCTCCCGATTGCAGCAGCGTACGATGCAATTAAATACTTTAAACAAGGTAAAGGTAGTCCCGTACTCAGGGCCGGATTAAGGAACGAGTGGGCCTGGGGCTGAGAAGCGAGAAAAAGGTCGTCGCTTCCATAATTTGAAAATTGCCCCTGCAAAATTTCCCGCCGCCTTCACAGAAAATCTCTGACAAGCAAAAAAAGTCGCTTAAAAACGGTGGGCCTATTTTTATGGTGGGCCTGGGGCTTCAGTCCCCTCAGCCCCCGCCTTAATATGGTCCTGCCCGTACTCGAACGAGCGTAGGGTTTCCGGCGCTGATCTCCGTGCACTATGGCAAGCAGCGACGCAGGTTGCTCACGCCATTAATCTAGAATAGGTTGCCATTACTTTCTCTAAACCTGCGTTTTACTCTCGCAGCTTAGGGCTGCTGCCAAATTATCGACGCCTAAGCGATGAACGGCTTGGTTGGCCGCCGGCACCACGATTAGGTCTCGGGATGGCCACCCATCCAAATACTACCCGCGCTCGACGTTGCTTAACTTCGGTGTTCTGACGAGAACCGGTCGCATAACGCCAAATAGGCCGGTCTATTGTTCGTTATACCTGCAATTAGCGCAGGGAAATGCTTACAGCAAATGGTAGCATGCGGTCTTTGTAAGTACATTTAAACTAGGCATTGCTGTTTCATCGAGTATCAGGAAGAGATATTTATATCCGCCTTGGATCTGCGTGCCCCGTGTCCTCCTTATTGAATTCCTGGCCCCCTAGTGGTCCTCTGTTGGGACCCTATACTTACTATTACATGCCTAGCAACAAATAGTTGCACCATGCTTAGAAGTTGTTACGCCAACGCCGCCCACCCCTACTTGCCAAATCATAAAGCCGCCACTGATAGCATTATACAACGTACTCCGTTTGATTTACTTCAATGTTGACTTTTCACTCATGACACCGGTGTTGGAACAGTAACGGACACCGTGTGTGCAATTAAATGTCCACGTTGGTTATTTCTGTTCTACCCAATGAATTATTCCTCCTATTTCTCCTTTTTTATTGCATAATCATAAATAATAGTTTCCTGTTGTATTGATCTATTAGATTTAAATTGTTCCCTAGTTACATAGTTACATAGTTTTTTAAAGTCACGTTTTGGGCGCAGGTCAGAGTTAACCCTCTGCGTCCCTCTGGAACACTCACTTCGTTTTACTTACTTGTTATATTTACGATATATTACTAAATTCATGTGGTGGTCCAACAAATGTTTATCTATCTATCTATCTATCTATCTATCTATCTATCTATCTATCTATCTATCTATCTATCTATCTATCATCATCATCATTATCTATCACTCAGCTTACAGAAGAACTTCATTCAACTGAAATTGCCCTGTTGCTGCTGCTGCTGCTGCTGCTGCTGCTGGTGCTGCTGTTTGTTCACAACAATACTCTGCCTGTTACCGTGTTAAATGTACGAGACTCCGTAGCTGTACACGGCAGAGACTTTGAAACGTGGTCTAAAGACCGACTCCTCTTGTTGTTGACGAGAGCAGTATACAAGACGTCGCGTTATAATGAGAAAGTGCTGAAAATCGCTTTAGAGATTTAGGTCGCGTCTGTCCCAGGCGCTCGGCTGCGTTGAGTATTTTGGGTTTAAATTAAGACAGGCGGCGAGGGAAAGGCTGGCAACCGCCCCTCAATGGGTCGACGGACGCCATGAGTAATCGAGGACGCTAGACTTTCAGGCCGCCTAAGGGACCGTCCATAAAATGCGTCATGCTATTTGACAGTTTTTATCCCCACGATGCCCTTGCCACAATCTGTCACAAATCTCTAAGCACCCCTATATAAAATATATCGCAAACCTCGGAATCGCCATTTTTTTCAGCAGCAAATTCTTAACGATATTTAAAATTCCTCTTACCTAGCATAACGTACTAATTACTATACGTAATTACTATACGTAATTACTATACGTAATTACTATGCGTAAGGGATATCTTCTGTTAGGAGATATCTTCTGTTAGAATACATCCACGAACTGTCACACTTTCTTAGGAGCGTAACGTAATGGACGATCCAAAGGCACAGGCAAAGCAGGCAGTTGCAGATCCAAGAGGCAATATTTTTAATTACAGGCTTTTTTATTTAAGATCAAAACGTTCGCAAAAATTAAATAATATCACACGTGATCTTTATCCCCTTTCCTGTCACGAACTGTCACACTTTCTTAGACGTCCTCCCATCGGAGCGTAACGTACTTTATGGACGATCCCTCAGAGTCTAGAGTTTGTGGAACGACCTTGACGCTAAATAGCGCCCCAACCGTGTGCAGAATGCCTGTGGATCTTCGGCAGCCAAATTACCGTGGCGTCACCAGGGAGGTGGGAGGTGGGCCGCACCAAGCGACGTGCCACTGGACAGGGTTTGGTTGTCGAATGAGATGACGGCGTTCAAACGGAAGACCTGAAGTATTGGGTACGAATTTTTTCAGTGATTTAGTGACATCACACTAAGTCAAACCGTTTCGGTGATCAGATGAGACCGGGGATATTTTTACACCCCCTAACACCCCAACACCCCCAACCCCCAACCCCAATCTGAGCCAGAGGATGACTTTTTTGCTTGTCAGACTTTTTCAGCAGAGACCAACCCTCAGAATATACCGTCATCCCCCAAATTGATAATCCTAAAAATAACCCCGAATGAGACCCGCGCCATGTGCAAATTTTAGGTACCTCAGTGCCCTAACTCTGAATATGAATCTGTCGGCATAGTTTAACAGGTATACAGGCAAGCAAGATCAGACATATAGGCCTATTGGAAAGTAATTATAATTTACATTATTCGTCACAATTTAGAAATATTAACTTAAAATAAAGTAGGACATGACAGAAACTAAATTTAGTTTGTACAGAAATATTATCTTGAGACCCCTTTTTAAAGCAGTGCCCCTAGCCAAGTGGCCCGTCTGCTCTCCCCCTGATATGACCTGCCTCCAACACCGTACCGGGCGTAAGGTGCCTAGACTAGAGAGTCCGTCAAATAATCGGTACCGTTACATTTGCGACAAGCATCTGCAAATACGTTTGCACTAGTAAAACGATTTGTGCGTGTGTGTGCGCGCGCGTTTGAATAAATATGTCGTATGTAAAGCAAAGTCAATGCTGCTGTGACCGAAGAGAAAGTTATCTTTTGTCATCACTCAGTTAGCATGTTTACATCGGTATTGTCCTCTATTGTCATCGTCTTCAGGCCCGGCCACACGTCAGCATAACTGGTGAACTCTTCAACTACTCCTCCTCCTCCGTCTCTCCTTCTCAGAGCTGAACTCGAGCCGTTTATGACTGTCCCGCAAACTTAGATCTTTAAGTCAATAACTGCATCGTTCACCACGCCCATTCGTCGAAGACCAAAAGTGAACTATAGATTATAGAAGCCATATCTGACGGCAGTGGCGTAGCCAGGATTTTCCAAAGGGTCATGGTTTCATGATTCCCAACTTTGGAAAATTAAGACAACCAAAAAAACGTTATCAAACTCATGATTTTTTATTTTTAACAGCAACACTCGAAGAAACTCATAACAAGCAAAAAAGGTCGTCAGTTATTATTATACTTGAATAATTGAAATATGCAGGATAAAAAATATAAAAAAAATTATTGGTCGCCAAGGGAGTTTTAACTTCCAAAACTCTCCCTGTTAACCCCAAATCCCCCTTGGCTACACCACTGTTTGACGGCACAATTCTTACTCTGTCTTACTACGATTGTGACCCGGGAGAAACTCGCCTGCACGATGCGAAGTCTATATATTTTCCGCGATAGATGGCGACGCAGCAGAGAACTTTGTCTTATCTGGACTCGTTTGTAACAATGAACTGCACAGATGTTTGCTTTAAAAACAATACGCTTGTATTTATCTTGTCTATTAGAGGAGGACTTTGTGCGCTGATAACCACAAGATATATATATATATATACATATATATATATATTGCGTGCTGCATGTTGCTAAACAAAATATACAGTATATTGTATATAGTATATATATACACAGTATATTGTATGTGTTGTAAATACTGTATATATATTATAAACATAGTTACATATATATATATATATATATATATATATATATATATATATTGCATGCTGCATGTTGCTAAACATATTGTATACAGTATACTGTATATACACAATATATATATTGTATATACTTAGTCATCTAGGCCTATATGATGTCGGTTGTTCTGCTAATGACATTATTTCAGAGCATGTGAGTGTGTGATTTGGCCTATGTCGGATTTTTGTTGGTTTGCAGTTGGTTACATTATTCTGTTCTCCGCTTCAACGCAGTCCTTTGCTCTCGTCTTCCTGACTGACATATGCTCTTAAGCAAAAAGAAAGATTGTTTGAAGCTCTGTGTACAGAGAGCTTCGTTATAATTTCGTTGCACTCTTCTGCGCATAGATGCCTCTTTCTTTGCCGAGATTTGCAACTCTCGTATATACCGTATTAACTGCGAAATGAAATTTGATAAATACCACGACAGGATAATAGTCAGATTAACACTCACAGCGCTTCTTCGAAGTTCTTCCTGTCCCAGAGATGGCAAATGGGTCATCGATACTCAATAGGTCACAATGGTCCTGACCGTATACAACCAATGTTTTCAATGTTCACGCCGTATTTGATTGTCTTGAATTCTTAAAATACGAAAGAGAAAGGCTTTATGAGACAATATCACCCGATGCCTAAGAGCAGGGTTATTTCGAGGATTATCAATTGGGGTGGGGGTGGGGGGGGGGTCGGCAGATTCTGGGGTCCCCTGCCAAAAAGTCTGACAAGCAAAAAGGTCATCCATAGCCAGCTGAAAAGTGGGGTTGTTGTTGGGGGCCAACCATTTGTTGTTTAATGTCTCAAATTGGGGGGCCAGGGGGCCAGGCTTAGGGGCAAGGTGTGGAAAATATCCATAGCTGAAATGGGGTTGTTGTTGGGGATGTCGGTCTCAAATTGGGGGGGGAGGGTTAGGGGAAGGTGTAAAAATATCCCTGCTTAGGAGTCTGTCGAAACTGATTCGCAAAAGCATGCTTGTCATCTGCCATTTGGATTGGTAAGCGAATTTCCAAGAGGACTGTTGTAGCGAAAGCGCGATCCTGAACTCGACTGAAGCTTCTGTTAAACCAGCGAACCGCAAACCCTGGCTCGCTAGCCAAATTTGGCCCGCGTGGAGTTTCCAAGTAGGCCGCCCGTGACATCCTCTTTAATACAAATCCCGACACGTGGGTACATTTTTTTCTGAAAGTACGTTTCATCTGCATTGCATATAATCATCAGTTTGTAAGCCCACAGCAGCGCATGAGTCTACAGTAGTCCTTTGCATCAATTCGATCATACACTTTCATATGCATTGCCAGCGTATAGTTACACTATAGTTATGTGAGTGTGTATATGAAGGAGACGTATTGTTAAAAGTCATTGTTAGGGCGCAGTGACGTATTGGGGAGGGGTGATTAATTTTATGGGGCTAGGAAAAAGCTGACCTCAGGTTTTCGCCAACTATCTGTGTTGAAGAGTACGTTGTAACAATATCCTAAGCTCAGTGTAACTAATACGCATGTCAATGCAATATTACGCAATTGTTTGAATCTTACACAATCTGTGTTTCTGCCATGGTTCATAACAGACAGAGTATTGTTGTGAACCAAACAGCCACAGCAGAGCAGTTTCAGTGGAATGAATGAAGTCTTCTGTAGTCTTCTGGTTGATTACGCAGTAAAAGAGGATAAATAGGAGGAATAATTCATCGGTTAGAACCGAAATAACCAATGTGGACATTGAATCGCATGATGAATATAATATGGGGCTGTCCATTAATTATGTCAACAATTTTTGGGCAAGTTTTGACTCCTCCCCCTTGTCAACAACTGTCAACATTCACTTAAACCCCATAATTACGTCAATAACAACTTGACCCCACCCCAAGATCAATGACAGGTCCAATAACAAGGTTATTATTTTTGTGGTAATGACCATTTTCCCCTTTTTTCCTCATCGAGTGTCAAAATGTGGTGGTGATGACCTTTTTTCTAATGCTTTTTTCCATTGTAATAAGTAGTATTCTATGAAATTTCCTGTTTTTTGATTATTTGAAAAAAGTGAAATTGTTGACGTCAACTTCTTTTGACCCCCTCCCCTGTCAACAACTGTCAAACTTTTCCAAACCCCTCCCCCTAAATTGTTGACGTAATTAATGGACAGCCCCCTATTATCAAATGACAATTTTTAAATAGTACGGCATCTGCTGCTGATTCTATTTGAGAATATTTGCTAATTGTAGCTAAGTAATAATCCACCCGGCTTCCTGTTTTTGGTTTTTATTACTGGCATGGAATAAAAGAATTCGAACAAAAATAATTTTGTAAACCGGTGAGATAGTCGATGGCTTTTATAACTCATAAATGAATATTCTTCGAGCCGTGCACAACGCGATTCGGGAGAAATTTTTCACCGACCGGGAGGCAATATTCGCTCGGCAGATTCTGGGGTCGGCAATATTCGCTCGCCAGAGTCGCCACCAGTTCAGTTGAAGAGCACTTGTAGAATAAAAATTAATAGCTATTTTAACACGCTAACTGCATGCGTAAATTATTGACGAGTGTCTGCAGCTTCAAATCATATAACAGAGCTCATATTATTCTATTTTCGCCGTTCAGTTGCGAAGAAGAAAAGCTTTTGGAGTCGGCCTAACTGAAAATTTTCAATTTCCAGTGGGCCGTGAGGTCGACCGCCTATAGAAACCTCGACTTCTGCACTGGGTTGTTCAGGGATTAACCCTCCAACCCGTGACAAATCGAACACCCCACTTGTCATGCCCTGGGCACGCCACCGTTCATCTGCGGGGCGAAAAAATGTAGCGAACAAAGACAAACAAGAAGCTTTTAGCCGAGTGCCGCTTTCTTCATTTGCCTGATTGTTTAGCCGAGAATGACTTATGACTCGGTACGCTCATCAGCGTTCTTGTCTGTATCGGGTAAAACAACTGTTCGTCGGGCGATTGCTTATGCGTGCGACTCGACTGTATTGGCACTCACCTCGGCGCTACTGTTAGGCTGCCGTAGCCCAAATACATGCAGTGCTCGATATGTCTGGGTTGAGGCCGCCAAACCCAACGATGGTCGAAGCTGACCCTGGCGAAGATCTAAGGCTTCTAGGCGGTTGTACAGTAGCTTTAGCCTACGCAAATTATCTGCAATTTCTAGTTTTTTCATGGGTGTTGATGTACCAAATGACGGGGCAGAATAGTAAAGGGTAATCCTTTTCTGTGTCTTTGTAGGTTAAATATTGAGTCGTTAACAGTTTTCCATCTGCGTGATTTGTACGACAACCACGAGCAAAATGATCAATCTTACCGAGTCTTTCTTTTTACATTGATAATAATAATGTGATTTTAAGTGGTTTAGGAGGCTAAGTAAGCCTGTGTGAAAACCACTGAGATATACCACTACCATTGATATAGTCTCGGCCAAGGCACGTTTTTTCAATTTGTGAAAAGTGAAAAGGAGTTTGTTCGAAACGCCATCGGAGTGAACGGGATCGTAAAAAATCATACATCTGGTTATACAGCTGGTTTGATTATACTGTCGATCACGTTTCGTACTATAGTATGCTTTTAGAATTTCGCGGCATGCGATGGCCTCGTTGCCAAAAGGCTCTGTAGTTTCTGCAGCATTGGGTCCAGGCGCTGCATGGTAATTCATGCGTGAATTTCGGTCACGCCTGAACGCGTCTTTTTCTGTCATATGCAGATTTAGACCTGTTGGCAAACGAAAAATGGCATGAACTTTTGACCATTATCTGAACATACAGTATATATTCTGTCTAGCATATATACATAATTATATAGACCGTATTAACATATACAACGTATAGTGTTGTACATTTACACATGGCGTGTGTTCGTGTATGTGTGTATATAAACCTAGGTATGTATAGTATGGTGTATAATGAATTCATGTACTCTGGTGTCTTTACAGGTCTTCTTGCCATTTGTGGTATCGCTGACCTATGGTCACAGTGCAAACTGTGTGTTCGTTTTTGTTGTCCCATAGGCCGATCTGCTGTAGGTCAGTGATTCTCAAACTGGGGTCCGCGGTCACATAGGAGACCGCCAAGCGGTTTCAGAGGGACCGCGAAGGAGAAACTTCGGAGAAACATTCCGTAAACATGAGTTTTGCGTGAGCTGATGAAGATTCTAGCAGAGGCGTAGCCAGAAATTTGATGGGGGTATACAACTATACATTTCATGGGTATATATTGTTATATATATATTATATGATATGTACATGCAATATACAGGTATATTATAAAGGGATTACTTTTTCAAGATATCTCACCAAGTACAAGGCATACTGATGGCTCTGAGAGTGTTGATTCCATTTAAATTTAAATTTTATGATAAAGATTTGCAATTTTCTGATTATTTAATCAAATTGATTGACAAAACAAGTAGCCGATGTGTTAATATAGTTAATTTGAAATTCAAATTTTATAAGGTCCGCGAGCCATCAACACAATATCTGAGGGACCACCACGCAAGAAATCCTAAAACGTTTGAGAACCTCTGTGCTAGATAATGCGAATACAGCTGTAGTTGTAATTTTCAAGTCTATTGCGGAGATAGCCTTTGGACATGTGCTAGCCACCCTATAGCCTACAGTAGATCTGATTGAGTTTTAGCTTTCTAGCTGTGTAGACCTCTAGGCCACAATAAAAGTCTATTCTTTAAAACGATGTACGATGGCTATCTCTGCCATGTACGCTAATACATTTTTTGATATGAAAGTTTTGCAACTGGGGAACGTGATATAAAACCCGTGTCTGTATAATGTTGTATAAAAGGCATAACTGTGTGGCAATGTATTTCATGATTTCTAGCTTGGTTTCACTATCAAATCGCATTCGTAGAACGTACTATTTTGACCATGTGTATAGCATTCTCATAGGCCTAGGCCTACTCATTTTTAAAAGTTAATTTAGTTGCGTATTTATATATCTAGTAGTTCTCTGTGGGACATATAGAAAGAATATTCGAATAACCGAATCACTTTTAATGCCCCTTTGGTTAAAACGACCCTGCCTGACTGACCCCACATTTTGGTTAACGCTATTTCAAATTTAGATTATGCTCCTAAGAATAAGCAGCTACTGCGGGTCTAGTGTCCAAAGCGCCATATAAATAATTCACGAACATTTTACTTAGTGACTTTTATCAAGTGACAAGATTAGATAGGAATCTATCGTGTTGTTCTAACGAGGAATTTCTTCTTTGGTTTTAGGTCGATGAGGCGGATTTGACTACGAAACACTGGTCCAGTATTTTGGTCTATGGTCTTTCACAGTAGCTGCACGGCCAGATTCACACAGAATAAATACTAGCTCGTGTTAACTGATGTCAGGCGATTGAATTGAACTGGTAAGGATATAGAAGAATCAAATAATTTGACTTTTTGATACGCGTGGGGACAAGCCGAATTACAATATACCCAACGACTTCAAGATTGTCTATAGTATACAAGAAGAAGAAATTCTCATCAGTCGACGGACGAGTTGACTTTGGCCAACTGAGTCTGGCGAAGTTTTAACTACACTCTAAATGGGTACTTTTGGTGGCCATGCACTCCCGGGTTCGTTCTTCATCATCTTCGCCATCTGGTGGACGACGCAGGTGTACAGGCGCTACTTTCGCTCTCTACGGAAGGACGAACTTCCGTACCGATCGTCTGCAGTCTTCCCTTTCAGCTGTCTCTGCCAACGGGTCGGTCGTGGCCGTGGGAGGGGATCCTTAAGATGGTTTTCACCGCCATCGGATTCGCCGGCGAGATAATAACCGCTTTCAAGGACGGAAAGTTCGCGCATCTGGGAAACGGACAGCACGCGACGATGTTTTTCTTTTTCGGGCTTTCCGGAGCCGTGGACGTACTGGTCCACTTGAGGTTCCCTCTTCCGAAGGACATCGAGTACGTCGTTGGAACGTTGGCGTTCGTTGTCGAGGACGTCCTCTTCATGTTCCATCTCCACGGACGGAAGCCGCTCGACGTCCTCATCCACACCCTTCTCGTTTACGTCATCCACGCCTGCGTCGTCGTCTTGATCGTCGAGACGAAATATCGCGACAACGTAACGGTGGCCCTGGCCCGGTGCTACGTCGTCTTTCTGCAGGGCACGTGGTTCTGGCAGGCCGGGTTCATCCTGTACAACCCGATCGCCGGGGCGGAGAAGTGGAATCAGGACGATCACGAACAGATGATGGTCGTGACGATGATGTTCACGTGGCACATGGCGGCCGTGTTCTTCGCCATGATGGCGATCGGCGTGGTCGTTAACCTGGCCGACAGGTATTCGCGCCGTTTCGACCGAACCGGATTAGGAGGAGGAGGAGGAGGAGGAGACAGGGACGACACGGAATTAGGCAAGAGCGAATCGAACGGTGGGAGAAAGTACGATCGGCTTAGGATGAGCGAGCTGGGAGATAGGCCATCTGGGGACGAAACCTCTCTTCTCAACAACGATTCCGATTCGGATGGCGACAACGTTACTTTCCAAAGGCCCTGTGATGGGTCAGTTGCCTAGAATACTTCATGAATGACCGCGCGTGCATGACTCGACGCGGTTTCGAAGACTTTCCAAACCAGAGACGCACTGTGATGTTGTTGCATTTTGCATGATAACTTAGGAGAAACATTCCGTAAACAACGAGTTTTGCGTGAGTCGATGAAGATTCTAGCAGGGGCGTAGCCAGGAATTTGATTTTTTGGGGGGAGAGGGTATAAATTGTAGGGGTATATACCTGTATCGTTATATATTATATCATATAATATATATACTATATATTGTATATCATGTTATATATACTGTATTATATATAGGCCTATATACTGATTTTTCTTTTGGAGGGGCATATACCGATATACCCCCTGTCGCTACACCCCTGGATTCTAGCTACCGCTGAAAGATCTTGTTTCATATTTTGAGTGTTTTTTAATGTTCGAATGTTCTGATTAGCGGTTAATTCTGCCGTGTTTGTTCCTTCGATTGCTTTTGTTTTAAAATATGTTTAATTCTTTGGGAAGTTTCATATCAAATATAATCCTCAGAATTCCGGAATTACATACAGACATACTGATTACGAGAGATCTCAATATTTATAGTTGAATCAAACAAAGACTGCACTGTTGGACTATTTATCATGCGAGTTCGTACCGGGGATATTTTTACACTCCCTAACACTTCCCAAAACCCCCCAATCATAAATCCCCAACACCCCAATTTTAGCCTGGGATGACCTTTTTCTGCTTGTCAGACTTTCTTGGCAGGGACTCCCAAAATATACCGACCAACCCGCGCAAATTGATAATCCTAGAAATAACACTGGCTCGTATTTTGTATCCATGAACTAATATCTTGATAATCCGATATTATTTCTGTTTCAATTAAATGGCTTGGATTTATGGCACAGCAGTTAGAAGATCGATCTTCCTGAATGTACGTAATTTAACGTAACTAACCATTTATATAGCACCTCTTGAATAATATCGATCAACTAACTGTATTATTCACCTATTAACATGTCACGCAAGCGAAAAATATACCATCATATTGGTCGAATTTTCAAAAGCACAATGGCAGAACAATTTTCAACCTCCGATGGGAGAGACAAACGCAGGGTTACGCAGCCATGAACCAAAGTTTTCTAATTTTCTACACTCAGAAGAAGGGCCGGATTAGCCATGGATGGTGCCTGATGCAGAGACTGAAAGATGATGTCCCATGGGGACAAATTGATTATCATGCGCTTGAGTATTTAATGAAATTAGCACGAATTCTCCGCAGTGTCACGTCAAGCAAACATGTTCATGTCACCAAGTCAATCAGTCTGAAAACATATTCGATGATAGACAAAATAATATTTCGCGATGGTTCCAAAATAAAGGTACCCCTTGTAGGCCTATAGGTCGGTGCCAGATGCAACTGCATCATGGTTTATCTGGCCCTGTTCAGAAGCGGTTGCTATGATGAATATTTTTAAAATGCCAAGCGTCACCTTCTCATGGGCCGGTCCTAATGGAGGTTCAGAAACAGGGGCGTAACCAGGAATTTGATTTGGGAGGATATAAATATTTTGGGTAGGTATAAATCTGAACTATAACCCACATAAACCATATAGACCACATATAGCCACATGTAAATCACATTAAAAACTTTAAGGTAGACTGATTGGGGTGGTGGTATATATACCGATATACCCTCCGTCGCTACGCCCCTGTGCAGAAACAATGTTTGGATTAAGCCTATATTGGGGTAAACGGATATAGGAATCAATTTCAAACTCAGCACAAATTTGTATTAGATACAGACAGTGCTGTGCAGAGAAACTGGTGTCTGTCAGATCGAGCGTCATCTTAAAATAACATCCAAATCTTTAGACAAATAATATAATCTATTACAAAATATAATCTCGTGTTGCAGAACAAGAGCGTTCATTAAAAAGTAGATGTGCCACTATTTGTAATACTTCATAGTTACATAGGCCTAAACTTCTGAAAACGGTTAATAGATTTCGGATGGGATTTCGTGACAGTTATAACAGAAGTACGCTGTTTTCACGTAAGCGAAAAATATGCCATCATTGGTCGAATTTTCAAAAGCACAATTTCAGAAAAAATTTCAACCTCCAGTGGGGCAGACAAACAGCCATGAACCAAAGTGTTCTAATTTTCCAGGGGCCAGTCCCGACCAGTGCTGAGGGAGGGGGGGGGGTTAAGCGCCTAACCAACCCCAAAGACATTTGGATATTGTGTCCCGGATAATAGGTCCAATCTGATTAAAGCAGCTAACAACATATAACATATCACGTATCTTGAACAGATCAGTAGTCAATCTATCATCATATGTCTATAAAAATACAATACGCTACACTAAGCAGATCACAACATTACTGTATACGTCCTATGCTGACTCTTATTGTATATAGAAAACAGGGGCGCAGCGACTGAGGGTATATCGGTATATACCCCACAAATCAATATAAATATAAAATGAAGTATAGGTAAAGGTAGGTTCCGTACTCGAATCCGAGCGTTGGGTTCCGGCGCTTATATCCGGTCTAGGCAATCAGCGACGTAGCTGGAATAATCCATTAATCTGGGGTAGGTTGCCATTACTTTCCTCAGACCCACGTTTTACCTCGCAGCTTAACGCTGCTCCTCATTTTGCCACCGCCTTCTAGCGAGCAAGGCTGAGTCGACCATAGGGCTCCTGCTGAAATTGAACCCGCGACCTTATAATCTGCTCCATCGTCCAGCGATGTTACCACTCTTCTAACTTCCCGCATATATGCATATATAAAGCATAATATATACAGTATAATATATAGGCCTAATATACAGTATATGCATACATATATACTATACATATATCATATGATGTATAGACCTGTATCAATATCAACCTCCTCAAAATTTATACCCCCAAATCAAATTCCTCGCTACGCCCCTGATAGAAAATAATTAGAAATGTTATTACTAATTCAGTAAACGCCATTGGACGTGGAATTTACCAGGCATTTTGATGTTGCTCAATGGACTAACGGTTGGCTCGGTAGCATGCCAGCCATGCAATTTAGAGATTGGAGGAAATGATCCCCCGACCAAGCTGCAGACAAGGGCCCACTCACCCACGACCCCGAGAAATGTGTCTAATCATGTTAATTAATAATTGTCTTTCAGAAAGCAATGTCTGTTTAAGATTAACCTTTCAGAGCAATGTCTGTTTAAAATGATGTCTCTTTTATTGTTATTGCGCGTTTTAACATGAAAAAGGCTTAAAGAAAAAAGGTCAAGACATTTTATTCTGCAGGGGCATCAGTTATATGAAGAACGTATCTACCTATTGCGATTCCGTGTGCTTGTTGTGTGTCTGTGCGTGCGTGTTTGTGTGTGTGTGTGTGTGTCTGTGTCTGTGATGTAATGTGATGGCATGCCCTGTATATGACCGGATGACTTAATTGATATATGTAACATGATTAGCCTAAAACGGGCCCTCGGGGACGTGCAAAATTGAAGTAAAATATTATGCTAGATATGGCTGTAAATGCTGGGGCCCGTTTTATCCAGCGGGCCCGTTATAGACTACTTTCCCTATATAACAGAGGAAAGTTGAACCTTATAGGTATAGACAGCACCTTAACCTTCTGTTGATTCGTTGACATCATAACCCGTAGGCAGGGGCGGATCCAGAAATTCAGCTGGGGGGGGCACTTCATGTTTCATTCGCCATCCGACTTGCCGCACCGCTCCCTCAAGAAATGGGGCATGCTGATAAAATTATTGAAAACGAAAGAAAGACGACGCTCGCTTACTTATTTATTTATTCGCGGATTTGTGAGTTTTTAGGTTTTAGCCATGACGAGAAATTAGCAAACAAATTCGGAGATACGTGTCCACCCATCCCCACAGACAATATTTTTGAGGGCACGGATACACTATCATTAATCAACAAAAAATTTGGGTGCATGCGTTGAGGGCACCTCTCCCGCAGTTCCAGCCCGTACCCCTGGTTCTTCTGTCGTCTCGCACTGTCACCCACCTAACCAGTGGCTATTCTAGTCACCTAGACATTATGGGGAGCTTGAAATTCGGGGAGGTAAAATACATTGGAGAGGTCATACTACTTGCCAAAATGTCAAAAACATTTTTTATGGGTGAGAATTCAAACTTGTGGGGGTGGGGTGGATTTCCCCCAGAGAAGGCCAAGGATAAACACTGCACCTAACCGAAATCCTTGAGGACGTGCCACTGTGACACCGCCTGCCTTGCCCTGGCGAACATCTCGTTCCAGTGCTTGACCTCCATCGGTCCGCTCTTGCTGCCGAGCACGACCTGCCCGATGCGTTCGTTGCGTCCCATCCGGTCGTAGTCCATGACGGAGACGACGAGGCTCGTCTGACGGACACGCTCGTAGGGAACGTCGAATACGAAGGACTCGTTGAAGACCGGATTCAGCGATTTCTCCACGACCACCGTCTTCTTCTTCTCCACCTTTTTGCCCTCGTGACAAAGCCACACCTTGACATACGGATCTGAAATGGAATATGAAGGGACGATATAAAGCCCTAATAATAATAATAATAATAATAATAATAATAATAATAATAATAATAATAATAATAATAATAATAATAATAATAATAATAATAATAATGACGAAAGAGAGACATCCTTTCTCCTACAACAAATATCCGTGACACACCAGAAATATAACGCAGTCGCCTTCCAGGAAATTTCACAAAATAAAAAGTAGTAGTAGTAGTAGTAGTAGTAGTAGTAGTAGTAGTAGTAGTAGTAGTAGTAGTAGTAGTAGTAGTAGTAGTAGTAGTAAGCCCTACTACTAATAATAATAATTAATAGAGTAAGCCCTACTACTACTACTACTACAACAACAACAACTACTACTACTACTACTACTACTACTACTACTACTACTACTACTACTAATAATAATAATAATGACGAATTGTATTTTTAATCAAACAAGCGAATTCGCCTTTATGTCCCTCCTCCGTCCAGGACGGTGATGCTGGGGGAAAGATCTGTGACACGCGGCAACCCCCTTCTTTGGAACTCTCTTCCCGCCTCAGTGACATCCATCACATCCCTCGAGGCGTTTGCGACTGCCCTCAAGACGCACTTATTTCGCGCGTCTTATGAACATCTGTAAATCGCTCTTGATTTTAGCACTAGCTATGTTATAGCGTTTAATAAATCATCTAGAAATAATAATAATAATAATAATAATAATAATAATAATAATAATAATAATAATAATAATAATAACTTGAATCAGCGAAGGTTGGGTTAGGTCTTCACTATACCTCGAATACTTGTCCAGTACCTGAGAGTCCATTGATGTCTTTGGCCTTCAGTTCTCTCGCTCGATGAACTGTGACTGTGATTCGACCAACCGTCGGCTGGTAGCAGAGATCCATGAACAGCTCTCCAAGTTTACCCTGAAACAACCCAGTCTGATATTCTGTCTTCCAAATCAATTCACCGCTACATTCTGTAAGCCACTTCGAAGCTCGAACTATCTGCAGACTTCACAGGCCGTAATAATAATAATAACCATAACTATACTAATAATAATGAAAGTAGTAGTATAGTAGCAGTAGTAATAATAACAATAGAGTAGTAGTATAGTAGTAGTACTGTAGTAGTAGTAGTAGTAGTAGTAGTAGTGCTGTAGTAGTAGTAGTAGTAGTGGTAGTAGTAGTAGTGCTGTAGTAGTACTGGTGGTAGTGGTGGTAGTAGTAGTAGTGGTGGTGGTGGTGGTGGTGGTGGTGGTGGTGGTAGTAGTAGTGGTGGTAGTGGTGTGGTAGTAGTAGTAGTAGCAGTAGTAGTAGTAGTAGTAGTAGTAGTAGTAGTAGTAGTAGTAGTAGTAGTAGTAGTAGTAGTAGTAGTAGTAGTAGTAGTAGTAGTAGTAGTATAGATGTATTTTTGTAGGGCTATCGGGTTTTTTTACCGTGTGGCCTTTGCATTGCTGTAGGTTCTTCCAGAGGGTGTGGCCAGAAGCAAGGTCAAGGTCGCCGAGAGGAACGCAGACATCTCCGATTGGATCGTCTCGACTGAATCGGTCGTAGTCCAGAACCTGCATGTAGAGGGTTCGATTCATCAGCTTGTTGTACGGAAAACCTGCAACGTCAGCATAAAGTCGATCTAATCTAATCCAAAACTTCTATAGCGCCGCGTCATAATGCACCGAAGCATCAGCCGATGGCACGCCAAGTCAAAACCACTCAAGATCCAGGTCAAATCCCGGATATCAGGGTAGCCAGGTAAAAACATGGGAGTTTAATCTGGTTCTAACAAAGCATACAAACTCCCAGAGGCGGATCTAAGGGGGATAGGGGGGTACAAATGTCCCCGGGCGCCGAGGTGAGGGGGCGCCAAAATCGGATATCTGGGTAAGTGAAATGCACAATAAAGAAGAAGAAAAACGTGTGACGACCTTTTTTGCTTGTCAGCACTATATGAAGAGGGGCGCCATAAGAGCTGGGGGGGCGCCGAAAACGATGTGACGACCGAAGACCCTTTTTTGTTTGTCAGCTATGTTAGGAGCGCCAACGTACATTTTGTCCCCGGGCGCCGAACACCCTAGATCCGCCTCTGCAGACTGCGACAATTAGTTGTCTAATACAAAGCCAGATAAGTTGAGTTTTGTGTCTTGACATTTCCATTTTGATTACAAAATTCTTGAATACTTTTTTTAAAAACCCGTGTGTTTGATTAATTATTAACGTAACGTTTTGCAGCAGCACGCGGTTTATTTATTAGCCATCGTGATTTCACGACCTCACTCATCTGTCGCAATTCGAGTGACATCAAAAGGACTTCGGTGAAACTTAGAAGACTAACAAGGTAGGCGGGCAACATATGTTGTTGTCATGCATTTAGTCACCGAAAACATCCGTTATGGCAGATAAAACCAAGATTGTATTCGAATCTAGAGAAAATCAGAAAAATAATTTCACGCATAGACTATCGGTTGGCACGACATCTGGTCGAGGCTCGATGCTCGAATCGTAATAGGCCTAAAGGTCTAACGAACGAACTTATATTGAAGTATATAAATGTAAGAACAGTGAATAGGGATGGTTATATTTCAGTGGCCTACAAAAAGGAAGACAATCTTCATTATCGGTATTAAAATGCAAAGAACGCAAACTTTTGTCATTGCTTATTCGCTTTCTCAATAATATTTATGGCAAAAGAAAGTTCGTAAACTTCTTCCTATTATTATTATTATTATTATTATTATTATTATTATTATTATTATTATCATCATTATTCATCATCACCATCATCACCATCGTCATCATCGTCATCATCATCATTATGTTGTGAGAGTTACGTGGAAGGCGACTATTATTATTATGGTGGACTGTAAGGAAGGAATTATTATTATTTTTATTTAGGCAGGTACGGACAGGAAAAATACCTATAAACTTATTATTATTCTTCTTCTTATTATTATTATTGACTCTTATTATTATTATTATTATTATTATTATTACCTTATTGACTCAGTTGACGTCGTTGATCAGTTGACGTCGTACATTTCGTCGTCTTGTACTCCATCACAGTGAGCCTCGTTCCCAGTCGATAATGGTCCACTCACTATTAACGCTTCTAGCGACAGCCTCGTTTTGACTCTCGGTCAGTCAATACCGAAGAACTCCTTGTCCGGGTCCATTTACAGTATATCATCTGCAGACGGTTTGTGTTATCCGTTCAACGTCAACGTCTGCCGTTTAAGCAATGACAGGACTGGACTCCTGACGCTATAGCAACCGTAAGCCAGAACGATTAACCCGTAAAGCCACGTTATCACTTGTCGTTGTCATCCATCATCATTCGTCGTTGTCGCCGTCGTTATGATTATGCAGACGGTCATCTGTCTGCAGTCTCCGTAGACTGCGGTATTTAGGGGCCTACTAACGGAGCAAGACCCACTAGGGCGACTAGGCCTACTACCATCATTACGATTCGTTATTTACGAATCGGGAGGGGGAACTTCTAGTGGAGAAAGATGAGGCTGGCCTCATAAAATGTATGTGGAGGCTATGGGTTGAACCCCCACCTTTCACAGACTTAAGACCGTCCAAGTTCAGAACCGAAACTTCGCCTACTTGTATTTTTCCTGTTGTCTACATTTTAAAGAAAAAATCTGAGATTTTTAAGAAAAAAAGATCTGTCTAGGGTGACCTTAGCTTGAACATTTCTCTGTATCTTCTATATATTATTGTAAAGGACGCAGGCTTAACTAAAGACCCCAACAACGAAGCCAAGATTCTGTTACTAATGAAAGTAAAACGGAGAACAGTGGTGGACTTCAAAGAAGGAATTAAGGGGTCGGTCTCCCATCCAAAGTTTTCAACCTTTAGAGAAGTGTCGGACAGGATATATATATATATATATATATATATATATATATATATATATATATATATATATATAGCTAGACTGTTCTATTTTTGTCGTTTTACTGGGGATCGTGGGAGCAGTGACGCCCGCATAAATTTTTCAGGAGCAAAAATGGTCACGGCTAATAGTAGTTTTCAACATATTCAATTCCAGTGTTCTATGTGTAAATTTCTAGTTTAAAGTTAACTTTCTCAGTTTCACTTTGCCTGTCAGTAGGGTTTCAGTGAGAGATTAATGGTCAAAAGATAAAAATGTAGTTAGTTTAAAAATGGGTTTGCATTTTCAGGGGAGAGCAAGCGCCCCTTTTGCCCCAATGTGTGGGCGGCGGGCGCCACACGTGGGGGAGATTAAATCTCTCCCCACTCCGCAGCTGGAAAATCGACCCCGTACGCTGACGAACCTTCGAAAGCGAAAACTTCGTTCCATCTGGGATTGAGGTTCCTCCTCTTGATGTTCGTCGTCAGCTTTCGCTTTTTGTCCGGCAGCAGCATCACCTTGACGTACGGATCGCTGGTTCCGGATATGTCCTTGGCCGGCAGATCCACAGCCCTTATGATGCGCAGGGTCAAGGTCGTTTCCAGGAAGTCGTACGCCACGCTGAACTGGATTCTTCCGAGCTTCTCCGACGAGCGCCCGCCGCCGCCTCCCCTTCCTCCTCCGCCTCCCACTCCTCCTGCAGCCGTGTCCGGATCGTCCGACGAGAGATGGGTCTCCGACAGAGAGGACGAGACGAGGTCGGGACTGTACCGCCCGCCCTGCGGCTCGATGTCCAGCGACTGGGTTTTCTGGAGGAAGGGCGAGCAGGGCCTCGGTCCAGTTCCTCGTCCGTCGCTGCCCTGAAATGAAGACAGCGTCGCGATTATAATCGACGTCTGAAATGAAAACCGACAGCGTCGCGAACCGTTATCATCATCATCTAATCAACATCATCATCATCATCATCATCATCATCTTTCATCATCATCTAAACACAACCGCTTTTCATTATCATCTTAGGCATAATTATCATCATCATAATTGTTTTAATCATCATAATCATTAATCGTCACATCATCATCCACAGTTTCCCCAAAATATCAGTTTTAATCGTTATCTCCTTTGTTAAATATAATAATTCAACCATTCTGACGCCCTCTTTAAAAGTGAGAACCTAATAATGCATATCAATTATCAATAGCGAGATAGTCGTCACCACACACCATTTATTTAGAAAGTATAATCTCTCTCTCTCCTCCACACACACACACACACACACACACACACACACACACACACACACACATATATATATATACTGTATATATATATATATTTATATATATACTGGACAGATTGATAAAACTTTTGAATATCTACAAATATGAAAAGAAAAATATAACATTTGCAATGACATTCTTCATATTTCATGAGAAGATATAAAAATAAAAAATATTAAAAATTAAAAGACAGATTGGACTTTGGAGAGAGACAGAGTTCAAAAAGAGAGAAGGAGTTAAAACGTTGTGATAAGTCAACAAGACAGTGTTGTCGCAGCCATTTATTTCTCTGCATTCGGGAAGCTATCTGGGAGTCAATTGCAGATGCAATCGCTTTATTTCCGATCCGATAGAACGAAGGAAGAAAGCAGAAAGAAAGGCTCGAATCATAAGTTGATGGCACTGTTGGAAGATGAGGCTGTTTTTTTGCTTATCAAGATTTTTGCGACACGCTAAAGAAATCGGAGTGATGAACTTTTTTTTCACTGCCTGATGGTAGGTTTTTGCACGATAAATGATGATTTTTTTAAGACACGCTAAAGAAAGCCCTTTTTTGCCTGTGAAAAATGATGATTTTTTCGCTACCCCTGAAAAAAATTCCAAAAAAATTCGTTCCGATGTGTCTGTGAGATGGAAATCAATTTTTAAAATATTTTCTCCTCTCGTTTGCTTAAAAGCGGTTCAAACTCGAAAGACGAATATTAAGCGAATATCGAATCTTTGCACTGTGTTGCCATGACGCCAGTTCTGGAACTTTCTAATCCTCGAGCCAGAGGCGCCCACAGAGGGGGAGAAGGAAGCAAATGCCTCTTTAAAAGCTAGGGGGAGGAAATCCCTCGCGAGTTTTGGTTTTACGTTAGAGTGGGAAGAGAGGACATGGAAGGGGAAGCTGATTCCAGCAGGCAGGGGGCGCCCCGCCTCGAGCAACGCTCAAGGCAATCTGTTAGCAGATTTCAACCGAACCGAATCTTTTATGAAATGTAAAAGCATCAAACGAGCGAATCTCTCGTCTCTAAATTCTCCTTCCCGGGAACTCAAACGTTAACTGGTCGGTCGGTGGTCCGATCTACGCAGGCGACTACAAGACCGACAAGGCAGGGCAGAGGCCATGAGGAGGGTGAGAGTCCTCCTCTCTAACCCGCCGGCGCTGATCAGCCGAGCAGCCGAGCACATCGGGCGCTGAACCTGGCCAAATGAGAAATCGATGATTATATCATTGTCCTCGCGTCTACTGTACGAAGAAACAGCGACTCCGTTCTCTGCTGGACATTTCTGACAGCTGCGTTTGATGACGCATTAGCCTCTCTGTCAAACGCTTAATTTGAATAGATAGGCCTACTCATCTTTTAAAATCTTGGCATTTTGGTCAAACTTTACTTTATACGGCGCCTTTACGTTGCTTCTTTTGCCGCTCTGCCAGATCTAGGCAGGGTCGCAAAATGGCTTTGCCCCTCGTGTCCTGACACGGGTGTTTATGGGAAGGTCGTGTCCCCATGGGCGTGGACACGGGTGTTTTTTGGTCATGAAGTAACAAAAAACCATGGTTTATTTTATTGTCAAAAGTCAAAAGCAAAAGCAAAAAGGTCATCACCACTCTTAAGCAATGTTAAGTCAAAAATCAGAAAAAGATCATCATCTTTAAGCAATTTTAAATAAAAAAGTAAAACAAAAACAAAAAGAGGTCATCACCTGAGACAAAAAATCAGACACGACCGTTTTTCTGACCAGGTTTGCGGCCTAATTGAATGCAGTGGCTCGACTATTTGAGAGGCTGTTTACAACAACTACCTCTTTGTCTGTCTGTTTGTCTGTCTGTTTGTCTGTTTCTCTCTTCTCATAAATGGGGAGACAATTATCAACTTCTTTCCAGCATCTCGTATCATCGCAGCATCACCACCAAAGACAGCAGCATTGCCATCTTCACTGTCACTGGCGCAGCCACAGAGGCACGGGGCACGGGGGCCCCGGGCCCCCTATTCTGGCTTGGACCGGTCGTGAGATTTGCGCAAAACCGTCGAGACTTTTTTAGAGGAGGGGTGATGGTAGGTGGCATGATCGAAGAGAATGCGTGAATTTGCGAAGAATTACTTCACGACGAGCTTTTTTCGCTCGTGCCCCCCCCCCCAATTCTGGAACCCTGGCTACGCCACCGGTCGTTGTCGCCATCAGCAACAACAGCGTCTGCATTTACTTTTCCTTTGCGAAAAAAACCAACTCGTTCTCATCAAACATCAGACTCAATCAGTTATTCGCGAAATGTCGAGTCACGTCTAGGGTTACGCCGTGTCTCGCGTATACGTTTCGGACGTCCGATGATAAAGTTCCGGGCGTACCAACCGCCTCTTCGGTGCCTGCCTGCCTGCCTGCCTGCCTGCCTCGTCCCTTATAGCGCCATCTATGTCGGCATTAGAGATTTCATTCGCGATGTTCGGACGACTAGGCAATTACTTGGACAAACAAGATCAACTTTTGTTCGAGGTCCTGGAAAAGACGACAAAGACGCATTCATTGAAACTAAGCAAGTTCTTCTTATGTCTGAAAAGAAGATCATTTCACGAATTATTGTTCTTTTTTCCGACGTCATCTGGCCTACATTCGAAGAAATATCACCCTACGGAGTGTAGGCCATGAATTTGTATGACCGTAAATATGCAAAATTTATAGGCGGATCAATGTTAAATATGTACAGCGCCCTTGACTTTGGCAAATGCCATGCGTACGGCTCTATATAACTTGTCTAAATAATAATAATAATAATAATAATAATAATAATAATAATAATAATAATAATAATAATAATAATAATGTATGCAGTGGCGTAGCTAGGCAAAGTGCTGCCTGGGGCGAAAATAAAAAGTGCCGCCTTTTCGCGGCGGAAAAATTTCCAAATTTCCTGGAAAAAACGTTACCAATCAAGTTTTTAAAAAAGTCTGACAAGCAAAAAATTTTTTAAAAGTTATCGAGTCTCTAAAAAAACTCTGACAGGCAAAAAAACCATAATAATTATTTTTTAAAAATTAGGAAGTCTCGAAAATGCCGCCCCTAGGGCAAGTGCCGCCTGGGGCGCTTCGCCCCCTCTGCCTCCTCGCTACGCCACTGAATGCATGCGATATTCATTTGATAAAGCGGCAGAGAAACTGATCATATTTTTAACATTTAGACCTATTTTCACCGTCATTTCCGCAGGCGTCATTAGATTTACTTTGCAATTGATTTGCTGATCAGTTCCTAATCATCTCTTAATTAGTTAACTGTAGATAACGAGGTTCTGTCGCAGACCCCTAAACGGTCTAAACACGTTACTTAAACCATCTGAAAAGTAATTATTTTGACAGTTAATTTTTCTAGTGCATGATTATTATATGTAGGCGGCGCATGTAGGCAATTGGAGAACGGAGACGCAAAAACATGTCTGCCTAAGGAGAGTATTTTCCATTTCGTGATGGTTCCACTTGTTCGCCTTTTAATTTGGAGCATGATTAGCGTTTTTTGAGTTTAAATCGCACAAAAGAAAACGAATATAAAAATCTTCTGAAAAAAGTCTGTGCAGAAATTTTCATTCATATTACGGTTATTAAAACACAAAAGTATAAAAACCCTAGAAATTTCTGTTAATTTCTCGTGCACGTCAGTCGTTGGGACAATGGCGTAGCCACATTTCGGGCTGGGAGCGGTAGTGGTGTCCACAATGCTTCAAGTACAAGTACAAAACCTGGCCTCCGAGTACAAGTACAAGTACAAGTACTTGCATTCCAAAAATTCAGAGTACAAGTACAAGTACCTGGCCTCCGAGTACAAGTACAAGTACAAGTACCTGGCCTCCGAGTACGAGTACAAACAAGTACCTGGCCTCCGAGTAAAGTACAAGTACAAGTACCTAAGTACTAGTACAACATTTTTGACATTGACATTTTTTCCGCTGACATTTTGTCCCCAACATTTTCTACATGACATTTTGTCCGTGACATTTTGTCCTCGGACAGAATAAAATTGGCACTATTAGCATCTAAATATCATCACAGTTGCACTAAAAAAATAGAGATGATAGTCTTGCATCGGTCATATTAACCCTATGCGGTCTCGCGATCAAGCCAGCTTGGCTAAATACGCGTTTAATTGGTGCGCCAGAAAACGAAGGTCTCTAATTAATGGCTGCATTATACAGCCTGTTGAACTCCTTTCTATTAACTTCACTGTTCCAAAATACGATGGTATCAGTGGCTTCATAAAAAAATATCGTTGAGTTCCAGGTACTTGGCCATCTGTGAGGATGTGCTTGTCATTAGCCTAAAAGAACAGCATTACTGGTACCATTGAAGTATATGTAGCCAGAGATGTAGCAAGTACACAATGCTTCAAGTACAAGTACAAGTACAAGTACAAGTACCTGGCCTCCGAGTACAAGTACACGTACAAGTACTTGCATTCCTAAAACTCCGAGTACAAGTACAAGTACAAGTACCTGGCCTCCGAGTACAAGTACAAGTACAAGTACTAAAAATTTGTACTCGAGTACAACTCGAGTACAAGTACAAGTACCAAGTACTACATCTCTGGGTAGTGGGACTTGTTGAAAACCGTGGAGTAGTTGGGGAGGGTATAGGCGTATGACGATCGAAAGAAGTTAACGGCGACGAAGATTGATACGTTTTTGCTCGTCAATATTTTTTCCACCTAAATATGTCGTGGCATGCAGAACAAAATGTCCGCGGACAAAATATCACGGACAAAATGTCAGGGACAAAATGTCAGCGGACAAAATGTCACGGTTTATTTTGACCGCTGATATTTTGTCCTAGCACCAAAAATGTCCACGTGCCCCTCCTCTATTCTGGAATCCCGATTACGTCACTGCACCGGAGACATCATTAATAAATACGGTTATAATTCCTGTATATTTTAGATGAAACACAGGCCGGATGTGGTAAGGATGAGAGATATTGAGCATCGTTCGCCCAATGTCAGTGTTTTTATCTTCGTTGAACCTAAATCAATTGTTTCAATCGTTCGTAAATTGCGAATCTGTCACGATGTTTGCCAGAAAGTTTTAACGTCCACGAATGTATCGAATAGGCGAATTTTTAGCATTAAGCTTTTAGCATCGAACGATCTGAAAATTAACTTTGACCGCTCTTAGAGTCAATAATAATATTTCAGCTTCGAAGTTTAAGAATCGCGCACCTTCATTTCTTTATAATCGTGAAAATCACTATAAACTATGCGCGCTACTGTGTTATCTTTTAAGTAATAGCTATTTTGCTATTGCTAGCGACCTGTTGTATGCTACATAGACCTAATCGCCGTGCTTCTGGTACAGGACACACGCGAGGCAGAAATTGATGCGTAGGTTCAGTGGCGGCTCTAGGATTTGGCAAGTGGGGGGCCGTTGGGGTGGCAACTTCTAATCATGGGGGGCCAACCATTTGTTGTTTAATGTATGTAGCATTAAGTATAGGGTCCCAACTGGGGGGGAGGCACTGGGGACCAGGCACTCAATAGGGGGCACGGGGCCCTCTGACTCCCCCCCGGTGGAGCCGCCACTGCATAGGTTAGACAAAATTGACAAATAACTAACTTGAGCGCTAGTAAAATTATTTTAATAATCTTGTGCACTGCACCAAGTTCTCGAATAACGCTATAGAAATGTGTGTGACTTATTGCGTTTGCCTATTCAGTTCGATGCAAAAGCTGTATAGTAGAATTGAATGACCTGGTCTTTATAGCGGACGGATTTGAAGTATACCATGCATCGATTGATTTTTTAGAGTAATAGACCTGGTGCTATACAGTGGCGGCTCCAGGATTTGGCAAGTGGGGAGGGGGCGTTGGAGTGGCAACTTCTAATCATGGGGGCCCAACCATTTGTTGTTAAGTATTAGTATTAAGTATAGGGTCCCAACAGGGGGGCCACTGGGGGCCAGGCACTCAATAAGGGCACGGGCCCATCGGGCTCCCTGTGGAGCCGCCACTGGTGCTATAGAAATGCATAATTCATTATTTTAAAAAATTTAGACAGACTAACGCCAAAGGAAAACTGAAGACTAAGTTTGCTAATATTAATTTGACTTTATACATGTCATCACTTTAAGTTCCAATCTGCGGCTCGAACATTCGAAACAGGACAGAGGACGTAGTCATAAACAAAACTGTTGTCGTTGTTTGTTTGTTTCCGACCACTTAGGCCTGCGTTGTCTCAATTTGTTTTTATAAATTTGCGGTTGCACGGTGCAGTCACAGTCTCCGTCGATAGCGATCTTTTCGAAAGATCTTTCCGTGCATACTGAGCGCGCTTCATTAGACACACACATTCGAAAGCTTTGAACCGTAACCGCCAGCTATACCTTTCAGGTATTAACTTGTTCACGACAACAGCTCAGTTGCCCCGGTTGGTCGTCTGGACAACCATGCATACACACACATATGGGGGATCGGGGGGGGGGCAGTGCACGCCTGGCATTGAATACCATCTTGTTTGCAACGGCGCGTATAAAGTACGCGTTCATAATACGCATGCACAAGCGCGCTGCAGCACTCATTGTCACGTGCAGCCCCGGTGCAGACTCGCGCGTACAAGAAAGGAACAATGCAACGAAACGTCTGACCCACTGACGTTTTATGTCCGGTTTCAAAGAACGCTAATAGCCTTACGAGAATGAATTTTAAAGAAATAATAACACGCAAATGTACACTTCTGCAATGCAACACACACACACACACACACACACACACAGAGAGAGAGAGAGAGAGAGAGAGAGAGAGAGAGAGAGAGAGTAGAGAGTTTTATATATATATATATATATATATATATATATATATATATATATATTTATACAAAAGATGTTATTTGTTTCTCGCTAGTGCAGGATAATACTAATCCAATATACCTAATACCCAATCATTGAATTCATGCTGAACAACATTTCAATGATCGCCACCTATTTAAAGCAACTAACGCTGTAACAAAACTACCTCAGGCTGCGAACAATTGTACCAATAGCAACGTCGTCGCACGCCCAGCCCTCTGACGCTGCAATGACTTTTCTACGACCAATTGTTACCAATAGCAACGTCGTCTTCGAACATCGTCCACCAACGCATCGCGACACAAACACACAGTCAACGCTCGCCCACCAACGCACACACACAACGGTCAAACACACAACCAATCAACAAGGTAACAGACAGAGAGACATACAGATAAGGATTTTAATATTATAGATAGATAGAGAGAGAGAGAGAGAGAGAGAGAGAGAGAGAGAGAGAGAGAGAGAGAGAGAGAGAGAGAGAGAGAGAGAGAGAGAGAGAGAGAGAGAGAGAGAGAGAGAGAGAGAGAGAGAGAGAGAGAGAGAGAGAGAGAGAGAGAGAGAGAGAGAGAGAGAGAGAGAGATCGCACGTGTACGTACACGTAGGATGTCGTCTGCCTCCGTAGGCAAGTCACGTGACTATCTGTCGCGATGATCGATGGATTTCCCGCGGAGACTGTTGTCCGTTTCCAAGGCAACGGCGGCTTCCGGCGACGACAGCTGACCGAGACGCGACAGAGACAGCCATCAAAGAAGAGGTAGAAGAAGATGAAGAAGAAGAAGAAGAAGAAGAAGAAGAAGAAGAAGAAAAGAAGAAGAAGATAAGAATAAGAAGAAGAAGAAGAAGAAGAAGAAGAAGAAGAAGAAGAAGAAGAAGAAGAAGAAGAAGAAGAAGAAGAAGAAGAAGAAGAAGAAGATAAGAAGACGTAGAGCTGAGAGATAATTAATCAGTCGCTTTCTAGGAAGGCTGATTATAGAACACGCAGATTCCGTCTATGAATATTAGAGACATACGCCTCACCCCCGTCATCCCATTCGCCATTTTTCTATTGATTAGACGCCAGACTATATATCTATTAATTAAATTATTCTGTTGGACGACGCATTTTTGCAATCAATCAAAGACAGAAGCTAAAGAGGCGCTATATACAAATGCTACATTAAATTACATTGCATTACGGATAAACTCGTCTATAATAGGCAGGGCCCCGGATTAAGGTCGGAGTGGACCTGGGACTGAGAAAAAAAAGGTCGTCGCCTACAGGCCTACTGAAAATCTCTGACAAGCAAAAAAATAGGTTATCTCCCTTCCAAAACGTGCTGACTAACAAAAAAAGATGGAGAATCGGTGGGCCTATTTTTCACGGTGGGCCTGGGGCTTGCAGCCCATTCAGCCCCCGCCTTAACATGGCCCTGATAATAGGCTACTTGGATGGAACAACATTCGTGTCATGGATTTTCAGAGTGCAGAGTGACAACGAATCAATTATGAATCTGTCATAAAACTACTTTAACGCCATTATAATAGTAGCTTTGGAGTGAACATCTTGTCCATAGTAGTAGGCCTATAATCGGGAGATATATATATATATATATATATATATATATATATATATAGGGTTGCCAACCGTCCTTTATTTCAAAGGACAGTCCTTTTTAATGCACCTCTGAGTCCTTGTCCTTTATCGCTTTTATAAAGGACCATGGTCTGTCCTTTATTTCAAAAATCAAGTCATGAAACCACACATTTCAATTGAAATTTCCTTTTTTCCCTTTCCCTTTTTTTGCTTGTCACCATCACCACACTTCAGAAGGAGTTAACCCTTTTTCCCCGCACCGGGTGACACCAAGCTTTTTCCGCACCGGGTGTCCTTTATTGCAATTTGGCAAAGTTGGAAACCCTAGAGAGAGCGATATATATATATATATATATATCTCTTAGTTACGAGCAAACTCGTTTTATTGGTTTGCCGCGTAGATTTAATTTGGGCGAACTAGTCGCAACCGCAATCGCGACGAACAAGATATTACTTTATCACCTGAGAGGAATGAATGCTGTGGAATTGACAAGTTGTCGGATACTGTTTATGTCGCCAATGCAGAACGACAGACTGACGTATTGTGCTTCGAGAATGGTCGATATGAAAGATTATATATTTACCGGTATATAGAAATTGCGAGCAGGCTGTGAAGTCTCTGAATCAGTGAATTGACAAACGACAGAGACAAGCCGATGACAAGTTTATCTCTTTCCTGGCTGGAACCAGTGTTTAATCTAGACTCTGGACTCCGGGGGAACTGACAAGGCCGGGAGGAAGTCAGCTAGGGGGCTGCTGTTAGTTTATGTAGTATGCCAACATTTCCGGGGAAAATTTGAATTTCCGGAAGTGGGGAATGACAATCCCCCGGAAACGGCCTTGATTAAACCCTGGCTGGAACGGTGTTCCTATCAACAGAAATTCAGATCACCGACGTTGCAGAGTTATTGTGAATTTGTCAGTTATCCAGGTCTAACAGGCGCTCCAGAGATGTTGAAGTAGATGGCTGGTCGAAGCTTAAAAATATCTGCGTGTGTTCTCACGTATTGTAACGATATCCGGCGTTGTGTTATTGCAAACGCGATCTCTGCTATTGTACGACGCAACCTGCAAAGCCTGCGACGTCGCAGGGGGCCCCGCCGGCTGCAGGGGCCCCGCCGGCCTCGGATATTTTAAGAGTTTTCATTTTTATTATTCTTAAGTAGTATTTGTTTTGTTTTTTTGCTCGTCAGGCCATTTGAAGAGGCATATATATATATATATATATATATATATATATATATATATATATATATATATTCGGATGACCTTGTTTTGCTCGTCAAGACATTTCAAAAACGTTGCGCTCGTAAAAATTGCAGGGGCCCCCCGAAAGTCACGCGCCGGCGGCTCTGGCAACTGCACTTATCCAGCCATTAATAAGATGCCACGAAGACAAACACAAGATACGAGTTATCTCTGCAAGTCACGATCTTTCTATGTAACACACACACACGCGCGCAAACACACATTTTCTCTGTGTCTCTGTCTCTTTTTGTCTCTGTCTGTCTCTGTCTCTCTCTATCTCTCTGTTTTTCTCTGTCTCTCTCTGTCTCTCTCTATCTCTCTGTTTTTCTCTGTCTCTCTCTGTCTCTGTCTTCTCTTAACAACAACAACAATAATAATAATAATAATAATAATAATAATAATAATAATAATAATAATAATAATAATACTAATAATAATAATAATAATAATAATAATAGTAGTAGTAGTAGTAGTAGTAGTAGTAGTAGCAGTAGTGTAGCAGTAGTAGTCTCTCTGGCAGTGGCAGTAGAGGGTCTGTCAGCAGCAGTTTCAGTGGTAGCAGCAGCAGCAGTAGCAGTAGTAGTAGCAGCAGCAGTAGCAGTAGCAGCAGCAGTAGTAGCAGCAGTAGTAGTAGCAGTAGTAGTAGCAGCAGCAGCAGTAGTAGTAGTAGTAGTAGTAGTCCCATGGGCGTAAAACACGGGGGGACGGCGGGGACGGTCCCCGAATAATTAGTTGGCGGGGGGGACAGAGTATCAATTATCCCCCCAATGTTTGGGCCTATATGGTAAAAAAATTTATCCTACCCTATGATGTTGATGCCAGAATTACGCCAAATCCACATTCTCTCATTTCGGATGACCTTTTTTTGCTTGTCAGGGTTTTTGGAGAGGGAAAAATATAAGAATATCAGGATGACCTTCTTTTGGCTTGTCAAGACGTATTTCATGGACGATTTTAAGTCCCCACCATAATATGTAATATCCCCAAAATGGGGATATTTATATTTCTGGGGGTCAACTTTTAAAAATTATTTTATCCCCCCCCAATGTTGACGCCAGGTTTACGCCCCTGGTAGTATCTACGTACGATTGTGGCTTTGATGTGATTGGTGAAGTGAAAGTCGAGCAGGCGACTTCTCATCGACGCATTTGCCGTCGTCGTCGTCGTCGTCGTCTGATGTCCCATGAACCCGCCTAGCCCTGGCGCCCTGGTATAAAAATTCGTCGACGGCGCCATTTCCGGCGACGACGACCACCCCCCTCGACCGCCTCTGCCGCCGCCGCCGCCCAACTCTTCGTCGGTCAGCGACATCTGCTTCGTCGGTCCGAAGCCTCTCCTGGCGCGACACGTCTTCGGGCTGGAGGACGCCGACAGCGGAGGAGGAGGAGCGACGGCCCTGGGCCTCGGTGTAGTTGGAGTCCCTCCGCGCAGACTCTGCGTTTCCGCCGGGATATCATCGTCCTCCTCTGACTGCTTATCCCGCGTTCGATCCAAACTGGAAATATATGCATATATATATATATATATATATATATATATATATATATATATAGAGATAGAGAGAGAGGCGCAAAAAACTGGACTAGTCACATTTAGGTTTGCCTTTTAATATAGTCCGATTTTTTGCGCCACCCTGTGTGTTGTGTATATATATATATATATATATATATATATATATATATATATATATATATATATATAAAAGTATATATATATATATATATATATAAATCACGTAGTCACTCATCACCGCCGTCAACATCATAGTCGTCGTCGACATCATCATCATCGTCGCCGCTATTGTCATCGTCATGGTCATCATCATCATGATGATCATCATTGTCGCCGTCGTCGTCATCATCATTGTCGTCATTGCCATCGTCATGGTCAATATCATCATCGTCGTCGTCATCGTCGTCATTATCAGCATCATCGTTGTCTTCATCATTTGTCGCTGCTTGCATTCGATCGAGTTTCTCCAGCTACGAATATGTAAATCGTGGACGTGATCGTATTAACCCCTTAGCTGGGGATCCCGGATATATCCGTCAATTTTACATTGAGGTGCAGTTAAATACACGGTTAAGGGGGTTAAAGCAACTGCTGCTGTATTTCTGCTTTCACGTGACTTACACAAACAGCCGTCCAGAAAGCGATATAATATGAGATTATGATAAGCCACGGCGGACTAACAGCTGGACTTCCGGGTTTTCCTCTGGAAGTGGAGCAGTAGAGGGGCAGGTTGAAGCCATCGCCATCAAAATGTATTGGGCAGTAATCTTCACGCTTCGTAGAGTTTGATGTTTGAGTTCGTTCGACCGTAAAGTGACCGCATGCTTCTTGGTCGCGAACATGAAACTGCAGCTCGGATAGTGAACGCAGCGGTGTGGAAATAGGCGATAATAGAGGGACGAGTGATCGGGTTGACATGTAGTAATGTACCGATGATCTGTTAGAGGTTTTTGCTCGGAAAAAGGTTTTAGAAGTAAAAGGGCGTTGGAAATTTTTTTTACTAGAAACGAAGATTAATACCATTGAGGAACAACTTTTGCTAAACAAGTGACCATTGGCAGAAAATGATGCTGAAATTTATTTCAGAGAGAGAGAGAGAGAGAGAGAGAGAGAGAGAGAGAGAGACTTTATAGAGCGCAATTGATTTTGGTACTGATGTAAGTTGACATGGCTTTTCTGCGATTAAGAGACCTTTCTAGACATTCTATTTTGATCGATAGCAATAGGTGAGAGCAAATTGTGAGAAAGTTTATCTATGATACGTTATTTTATGACAGTTGCATTCCATGTTGCATTTCAGGCGAAGTCAGTAGACAAGTAAACAATACTAGACTATACGGACGTTAAGTTTATTTTAACTCAACGGTCCCTGGCAATTCTGCTTGTCGCTATATCACCAGTACAGCAATGGTTCTTTAACAGTTAATTCTGTTTAGATTCTTAGACAGCTCAGGGCGGTTAGATGAAGTATTTCTGCGAAGAATTAAGTAAATTCTACGCGAATGTCAAGTTTGATGCTGTGACGCAGGAAAATTTCATGACCAGCTGATGAACAAGAAATGTTTTCATGATATCAAAATCGCATCGCAAAGGTTCCTACAGTTCCTAGCAGCTGTGTCTACTGTCTAATACGAAGAACCTTGGTCTTCAAGCAGTAGCGTCATTTCACACTTTTCTTGGAGGAACGAGGTAATTTTTGGCAAATTTTGGCAATTTTTGGGCCAATTTGCAAATTTATATATATATATGGCAAATTTTAGGCATTTTTGCACATTCACATTTATTTAATACATTATACATTATTTCTTCATTTACTTGGGGCACATCGGTACGAGCCCACTACCCCTCTAAACGACGCCCTGGACTTCAGGAATACCTAAAAATAAAGAAAACTGTACTTTCGGTTTAAAATGCGGCAAGAGCGATTTGGTTTTTGTGAATATCAGTGGCATAGCCGACTCTTTCATCGTTTACGCTGTATCCTGGCTATACTCTGAAATTAAGATCGCATTCGAACGATGTTTGTCTCCCAATAATGATAATATAACACCATTACGTCCAAATCTAGAATCAAATTACGTCCCATTCTGTGTTTCTTTTCCTTCATTGTCTGCCTTGCTGCTTCCCCGCTCCCACTCTGACTGATCTCTGGAACAGACTTTGCCCGGTTGACCACTAAATTTTCGGCTACAGCTATTTCACCGGTAGGTTAATTAAGCGCCTAGGAATAAGCAGCGACTACTGTTCTTGGGCACTAAAGCGCACTATTGAAATTCACGAGATTTTATTCGCTTATTTACGCGTGGAAAATGCTCTCATTTTGTACATTTGGCTTGCGATTTCAGTGGCCTATTTAATAACAGCTGGTGGCGGTTGAAAATACGCGAGCTCCCAAAAATTTCAAATGAATTTCTTACTGCATCGGGTGCTGTTTGGCCGTTTCATTTCTTCTATCGAACAGGATGTAAACGAAGATCAGCGACTCGAAAATTGTTTGGAAACAAACGATGAACGGAGCCGAGTTCCCTAGACACTAATCTTCGAATGATGGATGGTTTGTTGAGGCCTAAAAACTGCACCGGACAAACCGTAGTGACGGGCCATTACAGCTTGAGTAATGGCCCGTTGTGTTTTTCTTAATCACTCACCATTGTTGAATCCATCCGACTAATGCACGTACTTATTCGCCGTAGACTGTTGTCATCCGTTTGTCCGGCCTGGTGTCCTGGAAGTGGACTTGTTCTTAGAAGATTAGGATTTGGCGCTCCATGGATCGGCTGATGCTTCTGTGCATTTTGAACTGGCGCAATATGGAGGATGATGCTAAGAGGATTGCATGCTGTGCTTGTCACGAATAAAGTTTCTTATCAGCGTCTTATAGCTGCAGGATAAGCGCTCACGAAACGATGCATCTTATACATACACCAGGTGTTATTAATGCGCTTGAATCGGTGCGCCGCCTTCTTTGTATCTTTTAAAACCCTTTAAAAATCTGCATCAAAATCCGGTATTTTGTAGGGAAACGACGGACATTTGGCCCAGTTGCTCTTGATTTAGTCCAGCAACAGTTGATCCGTCTATGTTTGTCACATAACGCGACGTTTCCTGGACTATAGATACACCCGCAAATAATTTGGTCTTGGACAAACTTGTCTTTCCTAAATGATGATGATGATGATGATGACGACGACGACGACGATGACGCTGCTGCTGCTGTTGATGATGACGATGATGATGATGACAATGATGATGATGATGATGATGATGATGATGATGATGATGATGATGATGATGATGATGATGAATAAGAGTAGGTACAGAAAAAAGAAGAAGAAGAAGAAGAAGAAGAGGAAGAAGAAGAAGTGAGGAGAAGAAGAAGAAGAAGAAGAAGAAGAAGAAGAAGAAGAAGAAGAAGAAGAAGAAGAAGAAGAAGAAGAAAGAAGGAGAAGAAGAAAGAGAACACTAAAATATAGTACTTAACGTGCATTAGAAAATATAAATGTCGGATGGTGGAGATTTCGTACAGCGTAAAGCATTCTAGAGTCTATTGAGAGGGCGTCAACGTGGGTCATCGGAGGAAGTAATCACAATTGGGCAGCGCCACGGAGAGAGAGAGAGAGAGAGAGAGAGAGAGAGAGAGAGAGAGAGAGAGAGACGACAGTATATAAGGCGTTGCTTCTGCGTATAGCGCTATTTTATCAATGGAGATGACGCTCTACAGAAAAAGGCACTTCGTAGAGAGGAAACAGAAAAGAAGAGAGTTAATCAAAGACTGCTAAGTTATACTCGAAGAACAGTGTTTATTCCAGCCACCTTGACAATGGGGAGTTTAAAATGTTTGAGGGGGACAAGATTTGTCTCTCCACGCTTTTTTTTTTGGGGGGGGGGATTTCCATCCCCAAGCCAACATATACAAATGGGGGATTTTAAAACTTTGGGTGGAATTCCCCAAACAGGCCTAGAATAAACACTGCTCGAAGAATAAGGCTGCAGAACAGTTTTCTGTTACGAGAATAAGCGAGAACGGGTGACAAATGAACGTGATAGCTAAAGTTGTGGCAGAAAAATATAAAACATCCACGGACAGAAGCTCATCTTATCGGGATTTAGCCTACTACATACTGTACTGTAATATATGTAGATTGGTCAAGATCTGCATTCAATCTAAGTTTGCCGATTATGTTGACAATCACTACTATCCTCCTTCCGATAAAAATTTCCATAGATTTTGCACAAACCCCATGACTTGTCCCACCCCGAATGGAGAGGGGGTAGCCGGCCTTCCGTGACCCCTAGTAGCTACGACCCGCCACCTCATGGATACACTGATCTTTTTCCGACCAACAACCCACCTTGCCTATAGCTATTTCAAGAAAGATTAAGCGCACAAGAATAAGCAGCTACTACACTGTACTACTTTCCAAAACGCTATATGAATCTACGAGATTTTACTTACTTACTTACGCTTTTGAATGTAAGTTTTCTCATCGGAGCATCAGTAGAGAGTGCCTGGTTTTTTCCTAAGACTCTGTCTTCGTGTTCTTTGACAACTACATTGGACGGGTCTTGTAATATGCCGGCTTTTCACGGCAAAGCCCGATCTTATGCGTGCTCACTTATCTAGATATACAGATATCTAGATATACAGATATCTAGATATATCTAGATATACAGATATCTAGATATACAGATATCTAGATATACAGATATCTAGCTATGTAGGCGTCTAAATGATACACCGTAGTTCGTTGCACCTTCTATTTCTGGAGCTTTTAACGGCCTGTTTTATTCAGTGGAATTCTAATCGAATTTTGATGTTTCCATTCCGAAAAATGCCCCTCTCTCTCTCTCTCCTTCTCCTCCTCCTCTTCCCCTCTATATTTTCTCCTTCTATTACCTTGTCTCTTTTCGCCTTTTCTTCCCCTCTCTCTCATCTCCTTCTCCTCCTCTTCCCATTTCTCTTATTTCCTTCGCATCCCCTCACTCTAATCTCCTCTTTCTCTTTCTCTGTCTCTGTCTCTGTTCTCCTCCTCTTCCCATCTCTATTCTCTCCTTCTTTTTCCCTCGCTCTCTCTTCCCCCTCTTTTCTTTTTCTTCTCTACCCCTCATGCCTCCTTACTCTTTGGCATCTGGATTAGTGCACTGGTCTTCCCACCCATACAAGAAACCAAATCAGTGGCGTAGTCAATGGGGTTTGGGGGTTGAAACACCCTTGGCTGTTCGCAGTGTAGGGAATGGGAGTTTTGGGGTTATACCCCCTTGGCTGTTCGCAGTGTAGGGAAGAGGAGTTTGTGGTTAAAACCCGCCTTTGGCGGTCAAAAATATTTTTATTGCAATCACTATATAGTGTACGCGCTCATGTAGGACTACATATATTTCAATTATTGAAGCATAATATTAGCTGACGCCCTTTTCTTTTGCTTGTCGTGGATTTTTCCGTGCTGCTGTTAATAAATTAGTAGAATGGTGATAACGTTTTGTTTGTTTTCAGAATTTTCCGAAGTTGGGATATGGGAACCACAGCCCCCCTCTCTTCGGAAAATCTTGGCTACGCCACTGAGTAAAATAATATATCGTCTTTTCCCCATCTCCCGTTTGTGCTCGTAACCTGCAGACGAGGAAATGAAGAGAAATGCACGCTGGTCTCGTCCAACGATTATTCCGGCAGAGGTGAAAAATATTATTCTGAAACGCCAGACTGGCTATTTCCCTACTTAGTTCTATCACGAACGAAAAGGAAAGTTTTACAGCTGAACAACAAGAAGCGTGATGCTTTAGAGTGGGACCAGTGATAAATAATTATAAAAAAAATTAGCTAAATAATCCATCGGCGCTATAAAACTTCCCTCTTGCTATGTATAGAGTGGACCAGCGAGGGTTAGTAAGCAATGACCAGGAATTTCCCCCCCCCCATCCTTTACTAATATAACACTGGTCATACGAGAGATCTAGCGAATGAACGAATACATGAAAGAATGAATGAATGAATGAATGAATGAATGACTAAATGAATGACTAACTGACTGCCGGACTGACTGCCGGACTGACTGAATGACTGAATGATTGAATGACTGAATGACTGAATGACTGAATGAATGACTGAATGACTGAATGACTGACTGACTGACTGACTGAATGAATGAATGAATGAATGAAATGAATGAATGAAATGAATGAATGAATGAATGAATACACTGGATGAGGCATGGTTTAAAGCGCGCTAGAGCGGTGACACTTCAGATACTAGGCACTAATTTACAAATCATTGACTATGTATGCTACAGGGCGACTCTAACATGATGTCATCGATTCGCATTTTCTGAACAAACATCATTCTATGGAATCTATTCAGTCGCAGTTACACGAATATGCGATTCATCAACCATCAGCTTCGGCTCATTTTATCTAGCGCAGAATCGCAGTTTACCTCAGGACATTGCTAGATCATTACATCAGTGGCTTTCACACAGGCTTACTTAGCCTCCTAAACCACTTAACCCCTTAACTGGGGATCCCTGATATATCCGTCCATTTTACACTGAGTTACAGTTAAATACACGGTTAAGGGGTTAACATCACATTATTATTATTATTATTATTATTATTATTATTATTATTATTATTATTATTATTATTATTATTATTATTATTATAGAAGATTAAAATTACAGTTTTAAAGCGTGGCCGGACAAAATGTCACGGACAAAATGTCACGGGTTGGGGTTGGGGTTAGGCTTAGGGCTACATTTTATCTCCCTTACATCTTGTTCGTGACATTTTCCCCATAACATTTTGTCCGTGACATATTGTCCTAGCACATTTTAAAGAGTTGAAAACATTCTAATATGCAACTTGTCACGGTTTGTCGCTCTTTTTGTGGTCTTGATTTTACAACAAAGTGCAGTCCACTGTGAACACTATATTTTTCCTGCAAGAGTTTTTCTCTTGCGGTCAGGTGTAGAGAAAGACTCGAGAGCTTGGATTGGCCTGGATGCAGGGGGCTACTAGGCCTACTTTCGCTTATCACTGGCTGTCTACGAGCCTTACATCCTGCCAGAAACGTAGGCCATCTTGTCTGACGTGGATTTTTCACATTGAATGGGACTTGCGCTTCTGGATTGACTTAGAGCTAATCCAACTTGGATTCGGTGCGCCATCGACTGATGCCCTATAGGACCTACGCATTATGACAATGGCGCCACAGAAGTTGACTGATTGACCGATTAGTAGATCCATACAACAATTTCAAAGCAATCGCTTTTATATCGATCAGTACAGACAGTGGCGCAGCCCAGAGGCGGATCTATAGGGGTGCAGGAGGGGGTACAGATGTCCCCGGGCGCCGAGGTGGGGGCACCAGAATCGGTTTAAGGCAGGGTGTTCCGCTACGAGTGATGACTTTTTGCTTGTCAGGATATTCGCGAAGTTGAATGAAGAATGAAAAGGCGCCAAAATTGGCAGAACGGCGCCCTTTTTTGACTTCTTATGATTTTCGTCAAGTTCAGGGGCGCCATCAGTATGCTTTGTCCTCGGGCGACGGACACCCTAGATCCGCCCCTGGCGCAGCCAGGATTTCCGGAAGGCGGGGTTTTGGTTTCGATCGTGACCAAACTTTGAAAAATCTTGATAGGCAAAGAAAGGTCACCTTCCTCACCTTCCTGGCACCTTCACATTCTTTCTATTTTCAATACCACTTAGAAATTTTTTCGGTCGGCAGCTAGCCAAGAGGGGTTGACCCGTAAATCCGGTCCCAAAATTAAAAATGTATGGAAATTCATGTAAAATATATTTTTTTCGTCGACAGCCAAAGGGGGTTTTAACCCTCAACCCCCTTGGCTACGCCACTGTGTACAGATGATTGGAGAATAGCAATAAAGAAATATAACGGATTTGTCATTACCTCCAGAAAAAGAACATGGCCGTGCACTTTACATCAGAATAGGCGCATAGCGGTTATTTCGCAAAAGTATAAACTGCCGATCAAATGACTTTTAGCTTGAAAACAGCTTCAGCACAACGTCGGTTCTATGCTATACGCATCGAGGTACGCTGGTTCTTCAGTACCCTAATCTGGCGAAGGATTTATTTTCAATCATTTCATTTTATCAGCGTCGTTATCGTTTTGGCTGCAATAGTGATTTATGAAGCGCCTTCAGTTTCTCCTTTCATATAAACGACAAGCGACCAGCAGCGACTTGCATGGCATTCGGTCATCTAAATGTTCGCGCCACATCAGCGCAATAAGAACCGATCGATGGTCGACTAAAATGCGGAAGAAACGTAGAAAAGGCATCGGGCTGAGGTCCCCGGTACGTTCACCGGCTCCAAGCGAACAGCGGCGCACGACGGAGACCCCGCTCCGCCGATACAATCATAGGCCTAAGAAGCCGTGCGCTTCGGTCTCTCGTCGAGGCACTTCTCGATCGCGTCCACGGCGATGCTGTTCGGCTGACCGACTGGACTGCATATATAGGCCTACAGGTGCGCACACGGTCAGTCATCGGGCGGAGTCCGTCATGCGAAAGAAGACCAGTCCCCGGCCAGCTCGATTAGGACTGATTGACGACCCCACAACGGACATTATAGGACACAGTGACCAGGGCTTACTTACGGGTCAACCCAGGATCAGAATCCTGACAGTGTTTATGTAGACCAGCGGTTCTCAACCTGTGGGTCGCGACCCCCAAGGGGGTCGAATGACGATTTGCCAGGGGGTCGCCGGAGACCTTCAGAAATATAGGGTTGTCTCTTTTATTGTTATTGCGCAAAATTTACTCATTTTAACATTTAAAAAGGCTGACAAGCAAAAAGAAAAAGGTCGTCAAGAAATTTTATTCTGCAGGGGCCTGAATTCTCTCTCGGCGCCTGGTTGGGGGTCGCCACATCATGGGAATTGAATTAAAAGGGTCGCGGTACTATAAAGGTTGAGAACCGCTGATGTAGACTATGCGTCAAAAATACCCGTTCATCACGATATGCTTCCGGACACGCTCTCATTAGGCCTTTAGTAGTGGCAGTAATAAAAATAACTACTACTACTACTACTACTACTACTACTGCTACTACTACTACTACTACTACTACTACTACTACTGCTGCTGCTGCTACTACTACTACTGCTGCTGCTACTGCTACTACTACTGCTCTACTACTACTCTACTACTACTAGGGCTGTACATTACTTACGCAAACAAAATACTGCTGACTTGGAAATAGTTTGACAGTTGTTGACAGAGGGAAGGGGTCAGAGAAGCTGTCGTCAACAATTTCATTTTTTTACAAATAATCAAACAGATACTACTACTACTACTTGTTGAGTCCGACACTACTACTACTTGTGGTTTTTACTGTTCACTACTACTGAGTGTTGTAAGTGTATTTTCAATACTTTGAGTCTTTAAATACTATTTAAATACTTTGTCCCCCTCTGTCCAGTATTTGTTATATAAAGCAGCATAGGTCTTTAGAAAAATTGTTTCAAAATTTCTATTTAATTTCTATCGCATGTAAAAAATATTGAGTTTCATACATGGCCGTATGTTTGACATCCCTGGTCTAAAGCTTTGAGATGAGACCAATTCGGCCCCTACATCCTATGGCCCTGTGTCATAATCATATATAGCACAGGGTGGATTTTTAGCCGGTAAATGTTTTCCTTTGCCTGGTTAACACTGAATGCTGGGTGTCAAAGATTGAGCATATCCTAGATACGAAACGAATATATTACATTACGCAGAACGTCGCTAACAGTGTTTCATTCAGGCATTCACCCAGTAAGTGTGGAGTCCCCCGGTAATCAGTCCCACCCCACCCCCGCCCCGGGAAAGTGGACGTACAAAAATGATTTAATTTATAATGTATTATTCTGGCTTAAAACAAAAACATGTCCTCTTCAGACCCCAAACCCGTTGGGGGGGCCATCCCGAATTCTGGTCGCTAATTGGTTACATCGACCTTCGCTCCAAATTAGACCTGTGCGCCGACGGTCTGAGGGTCGGCGGCGGCGTGTGACCGCTTTATCACCGGCGGCGGCGGCGCGCCGAACCAATTTTATCGGCGGCGGCGGCGTGGACTTTATTGGCGGCGGCGGCGGCGTCGGCGGCGTACAAACGGTTAATAATCGTACAATAAACTGCGACTAAAAAGGATACCATATGATATCGTCGGTTTTGTTCAATCCTCGTGGTTTTTTGTCACCCGGTTCATTTGAAAACAATGTCGTCAAACTTATAATCCTAGTAAAAATAAAAGTATACAGTTTAAGAAACATTTTATCAACAGAGCCGTAAATGACGTATTCGGCGCTCTGGGCAAGATACGAATTTGAGCCCATAAATTCCAGTGATGACCTTTTTATGCCTATCTGAGCTTTCACGACATAGCAATGTATAGCCTCTAGCCAGTGTTTCAAACCGGTGATGACCTTTTTAACTTATCTGTATTTTCTGTATTTTTCCCCCAAAAGTGGATAGTGGTGGTATAAAAACTTAAAAGTGTCCAAAATGTGCCCCCGCTAAGACGGCGCCAGACGCAGCTTGCCCCGCCCCAAGCTACGGTTCTGTTTATCAAATTATATTGCTTCATTATATATCCCAAATTGACCATAAATGAAAACTTTTAAAAAGTGTGCGTGGAAACTAAGAAAACAAAGCACTGCCGACATCAGACTAAGAAGATTAATTTTAAACTAAAATAAGAGGATTTTAGAACAAACGCTCTCAGTTATGATGCAGACGCACTGCTCGTTTTAACGCCACTGTGAATAGTTAATTTTAGTGATCATTTTACATGTAGCACCGTTTTGCGTCTTCGTCCTAATTATCATCGAAAACGCTTTTTTGCTTTTTTCCTTTATTTGCATTTTGCAGAATGCAAACAATAAATGGACGTCATTCAAAAGACGAATGAAGCTGAAGTAAATAAGTAACGCGTGCTTTGAATTGTGCTTAGAATTAATAGCACATGGTTGACTATTTATGGTGAAGACAGTTTTATCCACGTAAACAAGTGTTGGTCCACTGGTTAAATGAAAAATCATTTCACAAGGGACGGGCGTCACGCCGATGTTCTCTCGGCGGCGGCGGCGGCGGCGCGCCGATCCTCACCTTACCGGCGGCGGCGGCGTTCTAAAAAACGGCGGCGGCGGCGGCGAGAGTTTTAACCGCACAGGTCTACTCCAAATGTGGCCAGCGGACAACCTGACTGCACCTGGTGCGAATGGAATGTTGAAAATACTGATCTCTGCAAGGAGTCAAGGACTCCCGTGTCGTGTTAGGAGGACGAAGAATCAATTGACGATTTGTTAGACCAGCTTTCGCCTTGCCTGACGAAGACGCAATCTAGTTGAAACGCCACACGAATAGCTTGTTTTTGTGATGTTTAACCGAATCCATGCATGAACCACAAGCTTTGCGTGACTGTCCTAGAAGAGATGCCATGTCGCTTTTTTGCTTTCTTTTCGTCTTTATTTGCAAAACTTTTGCAAGAGCAATAAACTAAACGGAAGCATCAAAACTCTGACCTCTGATTCTGCCATTACTGTAGTAATATTGTAATCTTAGACTGCGCTTAGATACTAATAACCCAGTGGTTCTCAGACCCCTTTGCCTCGCGGACCACTTTTGAAGATCAAACATTTATCGCGGACCACCTGAAAAATTGAGAAAATCATTATGACAAGCAAAAAAATGGTCATCGCGTGTGATCTTCGTCCCTCACCAGTGCCCCGACAAGCAAAAGAAAAAAGGTCGTCACCTTACTCAATTGTGCTGCATAGTTTAAAAAATTTTGATGCAAGATACCATCTCTAGTTTTAACCTCCAAACCTATTTAGATGCCACTGACATGGAAAATGTCTTTTTGGCCGGACAACGTTTTTCAGAATTTGCCAAAATGTCCACTCATGTAGACCCAAAATGTCAGCAGACCACTTTTGGTCCGCGGACCATGGGCTGAGAACCACTGTAATAAACTCATAGGGCCTATCAATAAGTCAGAAGCACAACCGTTGGGATAATATTCATATGCTCGAAAGAGTCTAAGACATGGGTGGCCAACCTTTTACTACAAGCATACCATTATAGGACCAATGAAATTTATTTGGAAAGATGCCCTGAGGGCCGCCAATCAGCAGCCGGCGGACCGCATGTAGCCCGCCAGTTGGTCAAACCTGGTCAAAGAAATTGTTAACCACCAATTTCTTCGGAGAATAAGGTACCTGTAACTGTAACATAGCATAAAACGACTTCGGTGACACTGAATTAGAAATAAACGTTTCCACGAAGATTTTATGTACTGTATAGTTAAGATGATTCTGGAATAACAATAATTTATCTGCTCATGAAAGAATTGCTCTGGAAAACACACAAGGTCCAGCTGTGTTTCAGAATTTAGCCACATGAATAAAGTCTCAAATTCTAGCAAGATTTGGAAAATTCAAGTCTCAAATAATTACAAGTAAGAAATGCTGAGAAACTCATTTTTTCTTTTATTCACATCAGTCCATTTCTTTAATAAGCCTAAGCATCAACAATACAGCTCTGGTAAAATAAAACAAGCTACAGATAAAATGTCAGAAATGATTAAACATTTCCTTCACGAGGTTTAAAATCTGAACTGTTGTTCAATTGTTCACGCTGTTTATAACTGCACAAGGAATAAATTCACTTCAAATATCTAAGCTATTTATTGATATTTCTAAAAAATGTTAAAATTCTATTGTACTTTTAAACATCTCATTTGCCAGCCATCGCAAAAACGCGCTCAATGCTTAGGGCAGAGGCGGGTGAACCAAGGCGCGAAGCTCCAGTGGCACCACTCTCGAATTCGTACGATTCAACGCTCGGCTTCCGACTTGCACCTTCCATGTTGGCGTTGGCAGGTTGAATAACAGAGCTAATCGTAGGGCTAGCCTGAGAAGCCGGTGAGCTAGGCCTCGAAGCTGCTGCCGTTGCACCAGCATCATTTGCTGCCTGAATTTCCTGGCTAGATTGAAATACCGTGTCTTCCAAATCGGTGTCAGCCTGCTGGGTGAAGCTACTACCTGTTGTGCTCCCTCCCTTTGATCCCTGCCCGGAAGGTGACGGCCATGTTGTGTCTGTGTCAGCATCTGAGACCTGCTGGGAAGTATCCCTATTGCGACCCGGAGTTGGCCACCTACCGTACATAAACAATCACATTGCACCTTTCTACTTCCAATGATAATAAATATATGAATAAAGATTAATTAACAGCCCAGAGACCAGTTAACCCTTTTGCCACAACAATCTGTATTACCAATATGTTATAGTGCTTATTCTAGCCACCTAGACATTGGGGGGAGTTGAAACAAATTTTTTTTGGGGGGCAGACATTGGGGAGGTCATAGTACTTGCCAAAATGTCAAAAAATTGGAAGAAAATTCCCCCCCAGAGAAGGCCTAGAATAAACACTGAATATATTATAAAGCTGAAATATCGGGCTTACGTGGCCAAAGGGTTAAAAAAGAAAAACTAGATAACTATGGCAAAATTCTACACAGGCACTTTTGAAGCAGAAGACAATGACTTGATAGACTGATAGTGAAGGAGTGGACAGAAACACTGTGATGATAAGAAGCACAAAGATAAAAACTATGATATTACAGAATCACAAAAATAACACACAATTTCAGCACTTAACTACTGTTATGGACTGACAACAAACATAAAGTTTGCATCTGTTTAGGATCTGTTTACATATCAGGATTACCAGATATTATTAGCCCTATCCTTAATTTCTTTCAAATAGCTCTTCGTTAACCATTCATTTCATATATATTTATAAATTTCTTTCTCAGTGGCTGCCCCAAAACTCTGGAACTCATTGCCTCAGCATGTTCGCATTGCAAATTCATTACAAATTTTTAGAGCAAGATTAAAAACCCATCTTTTTGACCGGGCTTATCCACCATAGACTGTCACCCGTTTGTCCGGCCGGATACCCTGGATTTGACCTGGATCTTTAGTGATTTGGATTTGGTGTGCCATCGGTTGATGCTTCTGTGCATTATGAAAGTGGCGCTATAGAAGTTTAGGATTAGATTAGATTAGATTAGATAAATAACTTGCAACCATTAACCTGATCATCTGTTTCTTTTCACTTAATATATTCATATGACTTCAATCTGCCCAACGCAAGCATTACCTCACATACCGTATGTAATATATACAGGATGGCATGCAAAAAAACCGAACTAGTCACATTTAGGTTTGCATTTAATATAGTCTGTTTTTGGTGCCACCCTGAATATATATATATATATATATATATATATATATATTTTTTGGCCCTCGGTATAGTATACTTATTATAAAAAGTGTCCGGAGACAGAAAAATATATACTCTTCAGCTTATTGACCGGATCAGAAGCAGAGAAATATATATTAAAGCGTTGTAATCAAATCAAGACAAAAAACTTCTCTTGTGTCTCCGGAAAGAACGGAAAGATGACGACCAACTCTTTTATGAACCATCTGACTGATAGGACCAAATCTCGACCAATGGCAAGAAGAAATAGTCGGCACAAGTCATTATCGATTTTCATTGCTGCTGTTCGTCAATGGCAGATGAGTTTTCTCTCCAAAAGGCAATTGTCAATCATGGTCATGCCGTCCAACTCTTTCCATCGGATCTGAAGACCGGCGGTTCCTTTATATTACCAGGGCCCGTAATATCTTGAGCATGGATATATTATATATATATATATATATAATCAATCAAGACATTGTTAGTTTTCTTTTTATCAACCATCTATAACAAATACCATGGTAAGTACAGTATTATCATTTTCATTCCTGTTCTGATTTTCTCTCCAAAATGCAATTGTCAACATCGCTCCAACACCACCATCGTTTATATTATGCAAAATATCTTCAAGATAACAGAATCTTGGTTTTCTATATAATGTCATGCTGCTCTGCATTACTATGGTTTGGCAGGGAGCATAGCGATTCGCCTACAGATGTAAGTGAATCGCTGTGTAGACAAAACGACCAGCAATGTTTTAGAGCTGATAAAATGGCCACTCACCTACAAAGACCCTGAAGAAGATACTTATCGATGCCAGCTACGAAATATCTTCATACCGTCAGCATAACAGAGGCAAAAGAATGAGAACACTTAGCAGATATAATTTAATGCAGGTCTGATGATCTGATTAATCACTTCCAGACAAATTGATCATCAAAGACATTCACATCAGTTGATCAGCACTGTACATCACTTACTACTTGCCTACTTACTCTAAGGACAATAACATTTACAGCATCTAATGAAATGCTGATTGAAAATAATAATAATAATAATAATAATACTAACTGTCCTCGCCTTGATATGCCAAAAAATGCGCCTCCAGCCAAAAGAGCCACGGAAACCACACATACTCCTGCTATAAAGCCTAAAATTGACAAAACACAATAAATACTTCATTTGTTCAGCATTAAATCAAATGCAAACAGATTGGCTTTATGACAAATTTACAGCCAAAAATTCTAGCACATGCATTTTAGTATGTGACACATTCTAACTAATGGATTGTTATGTCTTTAGGTAAAGTCAAAAGAAGAGGATGACAACAAGGAAAAGTGTTTTAGTACAATAGCTGCAGACAGTGTTTCATACAGGCCTGTTAGGAGGGGAGATTCCCCCCTCAAAAAACCCCTCAAAATTCCCCAAAATCCCAGCACTTACACAAATTTTGCATTGAACTGTGTCTTTTACCCTCCAACCAAGTCGACCCCCACCCCCAAAGCCTCAATTTCCCCAAAGGCCTGGAGTCTAGATAAAACACTGGCTGCAGATGTACAGAGAACAGTTTTTGACACAAATACAGCAACAGTTGAAACAATAAATGGATTCGAAAGCTACACAGGAGAACTGGGTTATTATATGTGAAGAGGAATTTCATACAGATTAATTATAATATCTTCTGAAATAACTGAAATTGTGCTATTTCATCTTGCCTTAGACAGACTGGAATTGGTAGGAGTAGAACCAGCGACCTCGTGCCTAGCATTCTATTGAACCATCCATTCAGCCAAAGTCTAATGCTATTATATTATTAATAATATTTAATTTATAAGCAGTCAACTATAATGCCACTAGTAAATGCTACGTGACATCAAAAGATGTGAAAAGATAATGGTTTTTGTTGAATTATGCAAAACTGTCAAAACTGTGGGTAGTGAACCAGCGTGTGGTTTTTAGCTCAGTTGGTGCATGAATATCAAACATTTGTTTCCTGGATTTGGTCTGTCAGAAGTGCAAAACTCCAGTGAGAAATTATTTATCATTTCCCTATTGCTGCAGAAGAGTGAAAATCTCACTGAAAAACAACGGAATTCAAACAAGAAAAAAAACTACTCACCAATTTCTAAGGGGCTCAATATAGATGCAGATGGGACGCGTTCCTTTAGCGAAGCGGCTGAAAGTTCCATTCCTGGCTCCTGTTCTGATTTCATTTTCTTCTTCTCAAGCTCCTCGGCTGATTGATATTCATAGTCGTCAACTGGCGGAGGGTCTTGCTCTGGTTCTGGTTTTGAATTTACATCCTCCTCGAGGTCCTCATCTGCTTCACTGTCACTTTGCACCAGTTGTTTCAAACTGGTGTTTCGTCGTTTGACGCAGTCCTAACTGAATTAAAAACCCGTTGTATGCCTTTAACCCCTTAACTGGGGACACCGGATATATTCGTCCATTTTACATTGAGTTACAGTTAAATACCCAGTTAAGGGGTTAAGCATATCGAAAACACACTGCAGCTATGCTAACATTAATTATATTGCACTATAGAGGGCGGGAAGTTAGCAGAGTGGTAACAACGTTGGACGATGGAGCAGAAGGTTGCAGGTTCAACTCCCGCAGGAGCCCTAAGGTCGATTCAGCATTCTTTCACCAGATGGCAATGACAAATGAGTAGCGGGTTAATCCGCAGAGTAAACAGCGCGCATTGCATGAGAACACTGGCCCCGTATCATGTAACTTGCACCAGTCGCCTGGCTGAGGGCCTTGGAAATGGAGATCAGCGCTGCCCTATGAGCCTTGAGGTTAGTCTTGAGTGCTCAGGAAGGACTTTACTTATTGATTCCCACAGCTAAACTAATTGTGTTGATGTCACTTTCTCAACTTCAATATCTTTCCCTAAAATGCTGATTAATTAATTATAATTACATGCACTCAAATTTATTGCAAAAGCTACAGCTTCTATAGTTTCAGCTAAAAGTTAAGATGCCTCCTATTATAATACAATTCTGTAGGCTTTGGCTACTCCTCTTCGAATTCATCAATGCATATCAGTAAAGCAAGTTTAAAAGAAGATTTTTGCAAGCATAAAATGCAAAAAACAAACCTTGTTCACATACGAAACCATATCTGTCTTCCTTACAATGTGCCGAATACCAATTGTATTCTCTGTTTGGATCAAGATATACACAGTTTTTTTGAAAAGCTGGCTCCCCAGCAGCAAATTTGTTATAGCATAGTTCTGTGTCACCAAACATTGAATCTAGAACCAGATAAGATGATACATTTTTACTGCTGCAAAAAAAAATCTACAGCTATGCTTTCACTCGATGTAAAGCACAGGTTGGACACAAAAGTAGCAATTATTGAAACAAAAATAGCAATAAAGCAACATGACTGTACATTCAACTGTCTAAAATACCATGTATGACTCAAAGGTGTCTTAAGCCAATCGGTCAGAAATTGGAAGCCGATGGAGGGTGTTAAGCATAAAATCAGAGATGCTGGAGTACAGGAGAGCTTAGTCACACTATGATTTTTACTATTATTACTATTATTATTATTATTATTATTATTATTATTATTCTGTTTGTGGGACAATACAAATGAAATTATCATGCCCAATGGCCCAGTACAGTATAGTCAATTAATATTCAGAAACAAAGTGTACATGACTTGGTACAAAATTCTAAGCTGCAGATCCTATGCATGAAAAGGCATATTCTCCAAAAGCAATCTTTAACTTTTACTTAAAGCATTGTGCGGTAAATTTTGAAGACCATTAATCCAGTATCCTGTGTGGTAAAATCTAGTGGTAACATTAGCAGCAATATAATTTTTTTTGTGGATTAAACCTACTAAAGGTAATGCAGCTATGTAAATAAGTTAATGAAATCTGATAAGAACAGTTAAAAAGGACGCCTCTACAACTTACAATCATTCCAGTAGAAGGACTTATAGTAGAGGCCGATCCAAATAAAACGTTTATAAAGCGAAGGATATTCAATTTTCACAGTGTTGGCAATTTCATTTCGTTTATCATCACTGTCAAGAACCAAAAGGTCACCGCTCTTGTTCAAACATTGCTAAAAAATAACACATTTCAAACTGAAATGCAACATTAAATTTTTAAAATCAAACAATGCACTGACTTAATAATTAATTACAGCATTAATAACAATAATAATTATCAGTGATGATGATAATTAAGATGATGATGATGATGATGATGATGATGATGATGATGGTGATAATGATGACAAAAATGACAATGATTGCTGTAGTGGTGGTGGTGGAGATGATGATGATCATCATAGTTATCATGCCAATGATGAAAGCAACAGCACTGATCATAGCTATTATTATTATTATTGTTGTTCAGACAATTTATATAGCCAATGATTTTTAACATTCATAAGAAGTCGCAAATAGATGTGTCTACAAGTTCTTCGCGAATTGATCGTAGGAGTTCGACGAGGTTACAGCTATGATGATATCGATGATGCAATGAGGTTAGCCAAACTAATAATAAACAATAGGGTCTACTAATTTGGAGTAGTGCTTTAGCATAAAATATTTCAACATTTGCAGTGGTTTTAATTAGCACCATAGACAACCAATTATATATAAATATGTAAATATATATAAACATAAATATATATATATATATATACACAGATATATATGTATATATTTATGTATATATATATATACATATATTCAAATTCAAATACATATCATACAAAGCAAATAAATGTGGTCTCCAACTTACAGTATGTCTCCATTGTACTGTGGTCTGTGAATACAATTTTCTAATGCCAATCGTTTACATGATGCATATTGGAGATGGAGGTTAAAAATCTCACTAGCATGAGATAAAAACTGTCCCAAGCGATTTCTAAGCAGACTGCAATATTTATCATAAACAAATAAGAAAGATTACCGTTCTGGCTTGAAAGAAACTGACATTTTCTTGGCCAAAGTAGAAGCAAACACCCCATGAAGTTAATTTGTACTCTCTCACTCCTTTGCAGACATCAGAGGCTATAAATTGCAAGAATTCTAACATTCAAATACCTTGATATCATGATGGATGCACTATAGTGACAAGGTATACAAGAGCGGTAGCACCTTTCCTCGATGCCATGGATTGGCACTGGTCCTAATCACTGACAGGGCCAAGGAAGCGCAAATATAAATTCCACAGACGATTCATAGTTGTGTCAAGATTCCACTCAAGGCATCACTGTTACACGGAACATGGCGGATCTAGACGACTGGGGAGTCAAAAACATCCCTGACAGCAGTGGCAACACCACTTGCCTGCACCATGCTGGGGCTGTACGCAATTGATGCATGCACGGCTTGGAGATAGATATTGACGGGCAAGGATGTGGCATCTAGGCTGACCGTGAAGCAGTAACGTAGCCACAAAGTGTGGATGGGCAGGAAATCACTTCATAGCTGTAAAAGCTCAAAATAATAAATAATACAATGGCAGAGAAAAGACTGAGACAAAAGTCTTATCTCTACCAGAAGGCGTCAAAGGTCTAAACAACTAGGGGTGCAATGATGATGATGATGATGTATCAAAGTGGAAAATCACTGAAATATGAAACCCTGGCTGCAAATAATTCTGAACAACAATAAAATTACAAGACAAACAGTAAAGAATACAATTATGATGACTGACTTAATAAATGAAAAAAAAACTGAAAACGATAGCTTACGCAGCTGACAGAGAAACTTGTATCCTTCACTGCAGGGTCGGCTGGCAAATCTTTTGTTGCTGCCCTCTACATACATACTAAGTGAAGCACACCAGTGACCAATGGACACATTTCTTGGCTCACTGTAGCTCCAGAGATAGAAGTCTTCATTTAGTCCTGTTCATATCAGCCCAGAATGACACACCATACAAGTAAAACTCAAAGGGTAAATATCAAAGCTAAAGCAAGTTTCACTAAGACTAACTTATTTTATATTTCAAGCTCAGCTTTAAGCACATTATTTAATTAAAGAAATCAAGTTCAATTTGAACAAATCAAACACTGACTGCCAAGACATAAAACTAACTTCATGTTTGGACAAGACAGGATCAAAACATTTATCATCTCATCCATCCTCGGTGAGTAAACTTGCAACTAAAACTGTTACTTCCAGGCAATGACTACAATTGCTAGAAATCATCGATCTCCAAAATTCATTCCCCTGAATTATCAAATTAGAGATTGAAAACAGATGGAGAAAAATATCTGCTCAGAGGGAATCTTCAGCCGTTAATTCAAACTGGGCTCTTCAAATTGTTGCAATTATTATGTGAATATCTCAACTTTATCATCTCATCCATACAGTAAATGAATTTGCTGAATACAACTTGTAAATCTACCAGATGTCTTGAAAACACTGTAAGCATCAAGTCCACCGCAGGACTGATTAGCATCACCGCCGCATGGCGTCGTACAATTGTCGGCTGCACCATACACTCCAAATGAATTGCCACATTTGCAAATGCTTCCGTTCTAAACCAGAGCAACTAGACAACTAACAGCATTGGATAATGCATCCAACATGTACATTATCACAGGTCTGTCCTCATCTAAAGGTATTTGAATGCCAATATAGTTATGATTGTAAATAACAATGACAACAACAAGTAAAATTGAAACCTCAATAATAACTAGGGGATTAACAGAAGGAACCAGGAGGTAAGGCAGACCCAGAACCAGCTGGATAGATAACATCATGAAATGGGCAAATGGACGAACATGATAGGAACATTACTAATGGAGGCAGCTAATGAAAGAGAACAGTGGAGAATTATTGCTCACCCTGCAGCCAACCATCGCATGGCGATGATACCATCATGACATTATAAGCGCAATGAACATAAAGAAATGGCAAGACAGACACAATGATAAAATAATCAGACGTATAAATTCAGATTATGTGTAAAGATTTCTGAAATTACTATTCACAGAGCAATGTAGCATAATGAGTTTAGTCAAATACTCAGAATTCTAAACTCTGCAGCTTCTTAGATAAGCACACAATAAACAATATATATTTAAAATACCATAATAATGCTTTCACCAGCAATAAATGTGCCAGGATGCATCATCATCAATATCATTTTATATAAAAAGGTATATCAACAGATTATCAGAAGATGGTTGATGTGAACAAGACATAAAGGCTCAAATTGTGCTGACCAAAGTGGCGTTTTGGAAACAGAAGGAACTTCTAAGAAGAAACTTAGGATTAGCAACAAAGAAAAGAATATTGAGATGCTGCTGTGTAATATCAGTGTTTATGCACCCATAAATGTTGGACAATAAAAAAATATGCAAAATAAAATAGAAGCATTTGAAATGTGGTGCTTCAGAAGAATCCTGAAAATTGGTCGGAAAGATAAAATAACCAATGAGGAAATACTGACAAGACTGGGAAACAGATGAAACCTGATGAAAGAGATTGCCAAAATGAAAACACAATATGCTGGACATATAATGAGAGGCTAATGTTCAGAACAAGCAACAAATATCTTGGAAGGAAAATACGAAGGGAAAGGAGCAAAAGGGCGACCTCGAAGAACTTGGCTCGAGGATATCAAGGACTGGATGGGCATTGACAACTATGGAGAACTAAAAAGAATTGCTGAGGATCGAGAAAAGTGGTAATAACTTGTGACTACCAACCTTTGACTCGAATATGGCACATGATGATGATGATGATGATGATGATGTGATGATGATGATGATGATGGTGGTGATATCAACAATCCTATGCCCATGAGAATGCAGTTTATTCTCAGTAATCCAAACAGATTTCATATTTCATAAACTTCACATTATCTGAAATTCAAAATATGACATTACTCACCTGAACACCTGCAAAAATAAAATTATTCTTCAAACATTCTTCGAGGCATATTTTGGGAGTCAATTGCTGCGATGGAATGTTGGCGGCAAATGTAATTTCTCGTGACTTCACATCACTTCCCTCCAAGTAACATCCCTGGGCAGTCACAGAATGATCCACAGATTCTATGAATAAACAAGAAATATACTATAGGATAGAAGGCTTAAAGTTAAACTCTACAAATAAAATAAATTAAAATGTCTAAACCAAATTCCATATACAAGTTTGTGTAATCACAAATGCATTAAACTACAGTAGATACTGGTAAAAGATATAAGACTCAAAATTCATTTAAAATATGCAATGTAGCATTCCTACAATACCTTGTGACAATGGTTGGCCATTTTTACATCCTAAAGGCAAATTAAAATAACAAAAACATAATAAATAAGAAAAAAATAAGCCAACATCAATAACAGATGAAAACCAATACACATATAAAAATAATGCATAACAATGGACATATTAATTCAACCATTTTCATCAGATGATTGAATGATCAAGCAAAAGGTTCTGTGCATATTATTATTATTATTATTATTATTATTATTATTATTATTACCAGACAATTTCTTCAGCGCAATAAACAAGACTAAGGTCCAAGACAAGAGCGCTTAACAAGTCGAGTCAAACCCTATAAAATAAATATGTTTTTAAGTTTTTGCGGAAGGATTCAGCTGAGGCTGCCTCGGTCACAACATCAGGTAACTCGTATGTATATGTAACTCATATATGTCAGTATTGTATTTATTAGACTAAAAGTTACATGTGTTGGTGTACCAGACATGGAAAATGTACAAAAAAACTCAAAAATCAACACATATGTTGCTCCAAAATATTTGCTAAATTATTCGTATGGTCCATACTTTAGAAGTGAACTAAAACTTTGGCACATCAAGTACTTAAATGTACACCATTCACTAAACAGCTGAAAAAAATTGAATAGAATTGTCTTTGCTGACAACGCCTGTTATAAAATTTCTACACTAAAAATTGATATCTACTGTAGTTAAGTAAAACTAGTGTCGTTTCAAATGGCTCATTATTTTTTGTGGCATTTTGAAAGCTCTAGATAAAAATTGATACAGAATATATTGGCAATTCTAGTACGGTTTGACACAACAAAGATGGGGACACAAGAATACCGGTATGTGGTTTTAATTCGTTTCATCACTCTTCTGAATTTTTGCAGATCTATAGCCTACTGTAGCATTGTCCAATTTCAAACAGGGTATCAATTTTATAATATTTTTGTGGTCTATAAAACCTGTAATAGAAGAAACCAGCTCTCTTAAGCGCCATCTTATCTCTCGATTGATTGTTTAGACATTTGACAGAGAATAGATTTCTGAAAGACTTTGTATAATACAACTTTCTTAGAAATACATAAAATGCAAAGGCTCAATATCCCATGCAATACAAATATATGTGCTGCGCCTAAATTGTCCCAGGTCAGTTACACGGGGCAATCCAGAACTGTGAAACTCACTACCGGACTATGTTGCGAACTCTGACTCTTGGACTTTTTCTTAGCAACCTTAAGACTCATCTATTGACTATCGGATATATGTAGTATTGTAAAGCACTCTTGTCTTTGGTTATTCTGCTATGCTTATTCTGCTATATAAACTGTCCAGGTAATAATAATAATAATAATTATCATTGCATCATTATTATTATTATTATTATGGAAAAGACTATAGCCTACAGACATACTCAAAATGTACCAATATTCATCTATTTCTATGACTCAGCAGAAAAACATGCAATGGCACAATATTTGTTAGATTAACATTGTTGCACTGCACATTTTGGGCAGAAGAGCTTCATGCAAACAAACCCTTATATCATAAAGCAAATGCGAATCATTAGGAGTTTTCAGATGATAAAATTGTGTGTAAAACTATGCCACCACACATAGATTGAATCCTTTCAGCTTATGTGGTATTTTAAGAGATTTTGCAGTGCTCTTCTGTTTTCACTATGCACAACTGTATAGCCACATATATACATACAGATGTATACATGGGACCAGGTGCGATTTGTGACCTGGAGCAGTGGGGAGAATATGTCGAGTTTGGTGGATGTAGTTGTTGGGAAATGTAGCAGTGGGGGGATGTAGCAGTAAGGGGGATGCAGTTGGGCAGTGGGGGGAAGATTCCCTTCTTTTCCCCCTACAAATCGCGCCCTGCATGGGACTGATATATATTTTTGCGCCAACGCAATGAAAAGAATTACTGAAAGTCTTCAAAATGCCATAGAATTTACCACGAACAGCTTTCCAGAGTGACACTGTCTGGTTGCCAGGGTTGACTCCATTAAACAGAGTCGCCCCAATCCACAATGGACTTGAAATTCCATGCGTCTTAGCTGTTCTCTCAAGAAAGTCCTGTACCAAAGAAGTCTTTATAGATAGTAACTTTCCATTCTTCAGTTTGCATGTTGCCTGTGCATCATACCAGTTCATCTCCTTTTTTATGAAAGAGTAGCATGCTGAATCCTCACAGTATGTTTCTACAAAGCATTTAGTCAAATATAAAGCTTAATGTTTCATAAATAAATTTTAAATACCAGTAAATGCAGATTTTAAAAATAACAGTGGCTAAACACATCACTGTTAAGACTAAACATTTTCAAAATTCTCCAGCATTCATCTAACCTTTGATTAAGTCACCTTAATATGTGATAAGGATAAGTAGGGATATGTTATTATTTTCCATTTAAACTGTCTGTCAAAGACATTTGAATTTCTGTTAAAAAAAATTCAGAAGCTACAATTTTACTACATTTTTACTGTAGTATAAAATGTCCCATAAAATTTATTTGACAAGTTCAAAGAAACAAAGACAAAACTTACAGCAACAGCTATTTTAACACAATCACAATCACATCCATCAACAGATATTGCTGGTATTTTTGTTGCCCTGTCCACCATGCATTCTGTTATGCATATTCTTATTGTATTTGCAATTAGAAATGAAGACATTCTTCAGAACTGGATTAGCTGCAGAGGAGATCAACTGCCTAGGAGACTTCTGCTGTAGCAATTTTTATAAGTACCGGACAGTTGCAGTCATTTAGAAAGTACCATTGTCAAAAGTACAAAATATAGTCCATGTCGTTTATAAGACACTTTAATTGTTTTCCAAGGCAAAAGGACTTATTACTGTCAGAAGATTTCAACAATAATATGAAAGACAAAGCACAACTTTTTAAAGTCTTAAAGATAAGATCTGCTGAAAGTAAGAAAACATAGGGGATAAACATGAAAGATTGGTAATTTCGTAACTAGCATCAATGTTGCAGTATTTAATAAGATCTGTGGTATCAAATGCAATGATAAATTATTTTTTATTTCATAATAATTATAACAATTCTAAGTCTCTAACATGATCAGAATTTAACAAATATTTACAACCTTCTTGTATGTCATCTTTGTCCAGATCTAAAGAGACAAAAAAAGGAAATGCTTTAACTAAACAAACAACTACTTAATGACTTCAATGCTTATTTTAAAAAATAATGATCTCCTATTTGTCAACACTTTACAAGCACCAAAATAAACCAACTGAAACATTAGGCCTAACCACTTATTTTCATCATACAGATATGATGCCTAGAAATATTTTGGCATAATTTTGCACAGCTTGATTAATCCCACAATCTCTCTAAACTCTTTCAATAGTGCAACACTGAACCACAAAACCAGTGCCTCAATCCACACCACAGGTTCACAGGTGCACCGCTTTTACTCCACTGCACTTCACCATCGCATGGGTACACCTCAACCTAAATTCCCTAAAACATCGATTCGTACAAACAGAAAATATGACAAAATAGGGGTAAAATAAAAAAAATAGGCGTAAACTTTTATTGGGCCTCTAGGCTCGAACATCTGCTCTCACTCTATGAGAGTTTACCAAGGGGACGGGGGTGCTATAGGGATTGGGTCCCGCATTTTAAATCCAAGTTTACGCCAGTAGAAACGACCCCCACAATTTTGCTCAAACCTTCCGCCCCAACAACTGAGCAGAGGGAGCCGCTCAATGCGAGAGAGAAGACGGCGATCAGCGGCGTCAGTGACGGTGCAGCGGTCGGTCGCCGGCGTCGTCCTGTTCTACCAGGCGTCATCGTCCAACGACCCGCCGTTATTCGACATTTTACGATGAAAATATACAAAACATCTGGAATTCGCCGTTTTTATAAACACCACTAAATCAAACATTTTAAACATCCGTTTCCGCCGTTGTCGTCTTGACGTCATCATACGCACCCTGTGGGCGTGACCACTGATCACGTGACCTCTGTTTGGCCCTCAAAACCCTGGGTCGTCTGGGACTTCTTTTATTGCTTACAGGTAATCACTTAGGTGACATTTAGGTCTATATCCAGTGTTTATTTTAGCCACCTTGACATTGGGGGGGATTTTGAAATGTTTTGGGGACAAGGTCTGAGTCTTCACACTTTGGGGAGGGGGAAATTTCCATACCCCAGCCAACATATAAATTTTTTTTTTTTGGGGGGGGAATTCTCCCCAAGAAGGCCTAGAATAAACACTGTCTATATATATTATACTTATGCTTTTGACTGAATGTTCTAATTTCTCAATTGCTTTCAAATACAATAGGCCTTACTGTAGCCAGAAATGAAAACCGGGATGATAGAGAACAAGAGGGACCAGATTGAGTATCTTGTTTTTTAACCTTCCTTGCTCCGAGGGTTGGTCACACTAAATTTAGAACTGTGTGCTGTTGACAAATTCCAGGATTGGCATCGGTGCAAGGTCTCATCTCTGTCTCCCCATTGTCCCAATTGAGCCGCCAACCTTGCCTCTCGTCGAAAAATGTTTTAATATAAACAGTGGCAAGATAATGGGGTGTCACTGTAGCTATACAAGGTAAAATTGCCGTGTTTCTCTTAAAATATGTACAATGCAAATCCATTATGTTGTTTCTTAATTTATTTAAAGCTTTCCATAAATCCATATCTTATAACATTACTATTGTATTGCTTGTTCAAGCCTTAAATATTTCAACAAAGTACCTGGAACATAAAAATTTGTGTTCAGAAACAAGCCTGAAATCTGATATTTGTTATTCTGTAAAGTTACTTTGTACATACAGTGAGACGTAAAAATAACTTCAGTTTGAAAAATATAAAATACCTATAATGATATGCAACAGCCATGTACACATTGGAAAAGACAAAATTAAAGCCACATTATACAACAGATAAATAAGAAATGAAACTACGGTATCTGTGCCTGGGTCTTCTTCACAGATGACGATGGTTAGCCACAGTGGTGAACAATTGACCTCCAGTATGTGCTGTCTCTGGATATGTTCATCAATGAAACTATACAACAATAACAAATACTTAGGGGATGGATGTGAACAGGAGTCAATTGGATTGACCAAGGACTCATCCATATAATACTTATGCAAAAAAGGCATCTTTTCAACCCCCTCCCCCAGTTTGCACACCGTGCATATGCAAAATCTCCTAAATCCAACCCCTTCCCCTCAGTGTGTATGTACTATATGGATGGACCCCAATTAAATATATTGTTTGGAAAACTATGAACAAAATTCTGGCTGCCCAAAAATTATTTTGAGCAAATCAAAAAGAAAGTTATTTTGATTATAATCAGCTTTTTGAAAAACAATCTCAATGCAACTGAACTGTTGAAATCAGTCTGCAGTCTCTCAACAGAATAAGTTATCCATAGAGCATCTATGCTTAGCCACAAAATATTCAACTACATAGAACAATACTTATTTTTAACATTTCTGTACGTGTTAAAAGACAATTTAACAAATCAATGGCACATTTAACATGTTACCACAATGATGATGAATAAAAACTCCAGAAATATCACCAGATAAAAATCAATGAAACCACAACCATTCAACAAAATCATGATTTCAAAAGCAAATCTATGTAACACATATATATTACAGTTCACTCAAGACTAAACAACACAGTCTATATTAATAAAGATATAGACAGACATCAGGGAATGTAACAGAAGATATAAAACCAGGTTTGTACTTCATAAGCTTGCTCATTCATACCTATCACACTTTTAACAATAACAACAATACTTCTAAAATCAACTAATACTTGGACCAACTCAAGACTGACTGCAGTGTCTCAATTTTACATCTCCTGCAATGGACTGGAATGCAGACAAGGGCAGTAACGAAACTAATATAAAAACATCTCAAGACCAGCAATAATAGAAATGACAATAAAATACTGAAATAATTAATCCATAACATTCAGAATAAATCTCAAATACCAACCAATAAACTGTGCAGTAACAGCACTTAACAATAGTATAATGCAATCACAAGGATATCCAATATCCAAAACAACATCCAATTTATAACTCCAAAACATTAAATTTTTACATTGTCTCCCAGTCTGTGAAGACCAACATGGAAGGCACAGACTAGAATTAATTATCACTGTGTTCCTTCAATGCATCAAAGGCACTTTTAAAAAACAGTCAACATAGTCAAATAAAGACTGAAACAGCTCTGAAGTTTAGCTTAAAACCAGAAGACTTTGAGACTTGTGTTTTTAGTAATAAATGTTATTATTTTATAATCACCATTGACATCTAACAAAATTTGGACCTGTGGGCTTTGCAGTCGTGTTAGGTCATGTGCTTGAACTAAGCCAGCACCCAGATAAATCTTACATGATCTTGACAGAAAACATGTTTCTAATTTTAGGATCAGGCACAAGGCATAATAAAATACAGTCAAACAGATTCTCTATCTCATCATCACAGAATATATCACACTATAACACAATCTACATTTTTAAAAAAATTGGATACAATCATAATCAATAAACTCTCAATTTGATGTTCACAGCTGAAACTTAAGGAAAGACTGGTAAACGTCGACTTTTAAGAGCTTTGCAGTCAAATACGCTAAATACTGATAAAATTAAAGTTCAATTCGACTTCCACACTTCCAAGTATGGTTTTGTAAGCGTTAAATGTCGATTCGGAAGCGGATTTTTCTGGTAATATTCAATCAGCTCTTTAAGAGATTGAAAGCCTGATTGGCCAAGATGAAGAGAATATGTTTGTGACTAAAAGATAACAAGAAAAGCATACAGTTCTGTAACAAGACTCTGCATTCTCTGTTCTTTAGCATTCCCACCAAAATGCAACCAATTCAACATTCTCCACAGACTAAAGATATGCCATAATACAGAGTTAAGGCCGATTCATCATCATCATCATCATCATCATCATCATCATCATCATCATCATCATCATCATCATCATCATCATCATCATCATCATCATCATCATCATCATCATCATCATCATCATCATCATCATCATCATCATCATCATCACCATCATCATCATCATCATCATCATCATCATCATCATCATCATCATTGCTTTCTGCCAGCTCATCAGCGGCAATGGCTAGACACAAAATGCTTCCAAGAAGTTCTATCTTCTGTCAATCGTCTTCCTTCTACAATTTTAATTTCTTTCATGTTCATGTCTTCTCTGATGTTGTCCATCCACTTTTTCCTGGGTCTTCCTCTTCCTTTGTTTCCATCTATTTGAGTACAGAGTGCCTTGTATGGTAGTCTCCTTTCATCATCCATTCTTTTGACATGTCCATACCAATTGAGTCTTCTTCTTCTAACTTTGTCGATAATTGGCCGATTAACTAAACTTTATTAGCTATCATTTTGAAATGATAAAGTCCAAGCAGCTTGCTCATTCAGTGAAGCATAATAGTGCTGTAGTGCCGAACAGTGTTGGCACTTAGATTTATCAATGACTATAGCATAAACTGCTAGACACAAGTCAATGCATTCTTCAATCAGTGACTTCTATCTAATTCAGAAAAAGTGAAACTAGTGCCAAATGAAGGATTGGGGAGAAAACTCAGCAAGGAAATATAAACCAGATAACTGCAAGCCTATTAGATCTAGCAAAAAAAACATATAAAAGCTTTTGAACATAAAAAAGACAAAATCAAAAAAGTTACTAGAAGACTTACAGATTCTTTAGTGATCTTGTACTTCCTGACAGTTGAGTCTATTTCTGATACACAGACCATCAGCGTCTAAAAGTTTAAATAACAATCGAGTACTGGTGTCAATAGTGTTCATTAGCAAGTCATCAGCATATGCACACAAAAGCCTGCACTAAAACAGCCTAACCTTTAAACATATTTTGATGTCCTTATAACAACTATTTACAAAAATCGGACAAATTCATTCATAACTACCCAAAAAATTATTAAAAGGTTATAAAACATTTCTAAAAGACGTAAAATAAATCAAATGGAAAACCCTGTCACAAAATAAAGAAAAGTTAACTCACTGGATAACTACATACAGACAATCAAACACCAAGATGTTGCACAATATTCCCAAAGCAAGCAATGACATATGCTAAATAATAATCTGCATCCAGGTCATCAGTTACACTAAATTTCCTATACTGGATCTCTTCCTAAAACCGACTCTAGCCAAGGTCTTCATAGCTGACATATTCTGAACAGAGTTTGCAAATATCAGAGATCTAAGCAACATAGCTTAAAGATTTTAAAAATCATTTCAACAATGCATAAAAATTTGTATTTGAGGGCAGAGAACACAAGAAATATCTATTTGAAAGTTATATAGCTCCATATGTTCACTCCTGAAATATATAATAACTGAAAGATTTGTAGTTAAGAGCTCATCTATATAGTATATATATGTCAAAAATGGCATGCAATTTTCAATTCCCCCCCCCGTTGCACACACCGTACATATGCAAAATCTCCAAAATCCAACCTCCTCCTCCTCCTCCTCCTCCTCCTCAGTATATACATACTATATGGATGGACCCTAAACAGGCTTTGCAATCATTTCAATGTAGTTTCCACTAACAAGAAAGTTAATTCTGTCATTTCGTTCGGAAGAATCTAAAGACTCATTTGTTCAATACATCATTCAAGTGACATTTGTTAAAGTGCCCTAAACTTTGGCCTGCATATGCCCATGGTGCTATAAAAGTCATCTTTATAATAAAATTAATAATAATAATAATAATAATAATAATAGTATTAATAATAATAGTAATATTAATAATAATAATAACACATTACCTTAAAGTCAAGACTCTCTGCTGAGTCTCTTATTAGAAAAACTCCACTTTTGTTGATTGACTGCATAATTCTAGAAAATTAAAATCATACAAATGACTCGCAAAGCCAAAGTTTTCACAATTCTTAAAATCATATAAAAATTTCTCAAAATACAATAACAAGGAACGTTCATGACATTGTACATCATAGCTGTATCATAGCATTATCTAATTTCGATCACAGAATCAAAGTAATTAATACAAAGTTATAAAGTAAAAGACATAAAAAGCCACATAAAATATCTCAAGGTCTAAAGTAATAGCAAGTGCATGAAGCTTAGATTTAGACCTTTTCAATGGACATTGCAGAAAATTATTTTTTTACTGTGTCTTAAAGGCAATCTTGAATTGTAGTAATAAGAAATAACTTTAAAAGTTACTATAAAATAATTAATTCATCTATGGTTACTATCCATAATAATAAGGTACAGGTACACTCCATAGGCTCAGCGCCCGTACGGAGAACCGAAGGGTATGCGCCTTCAATTTTACATGGCAACGGCTGAATGATGGCGGTTGCCAGCCTTTCCCTCGCTGCCTTTCCTTCCACCGAGTTAACACCCGATGTACTCATTCACAGCTGAGTCGACTGGGAGTGCTTGGGACAGAAACAGCCAAAAAGTTTCTGCCACGGCCGGGAGTTGAACCACAGACCTCAAGATTGGCAGACCAGTGCACTAACCACTGCTCCACCATGCACCCCATAATAATAATTTAGTAATAATAGTAGTAATAGTTTCCTATTACAATAAAATAGTTATTTACAAACCAGACACAGTCCCATAGTTATTAATCAAACGCAATGGTATGCATTATGCACAGGTACCTGTTATGGATGCGAAATAATCAAGAATCTATCCTGTATAATAATCTATCTTGTAATACTTATCCCGCAAACAGTAACTCAATTATGATCCTCTGAATAGGATTGATGCACTTAAATTTACTGGTAATACAATAGAAAAAAATGAATACTTGTTGAAACCTACTTCAATGCTTTTCCAGATTCCTGTCGCCAGTATGAAGCCCTAATTAGAGGATCATTCATGCATTCTTCTCCCTGAAAATGACAAATTCAAACAAAAAACATCTATTAATTACCAAATGTCCAAACCTTTTGGCAAAGTTGGCATCAAGAAAGGTATTCCATGCAAGATTTAGCTTCAATAATGTCACTGATAATCTGATACCTACACTGCAAATCTGATTGGAATCAGTAATAGCTTTTCCAGAACCTTAGCAATGAAATATTGCATGCATGCTTATTGGTAACTGTTCAAAGGGCTAAGTTTTAAATGGCTACGATTCGAAGGGTTAAAGTAAAATTAGGCAATCACATCTAGTATAAAAGTTTAAACAAAAGTTCTCATCAGTGCTAGAGACTTGATGAACTAGAGACTTGACCTGCTATCATCGTCGTCGTCGCCGCCGCCGCCGTCGTCGTCATCATCATCATCAATAACCGTGGGCTCAGCGCCCGTTGGTGTCTGATGCAATCATTACAGTTTTGTTCCAATCTTTTCTGTTGGCAGCAACATGAAATAGTTCTTGCAGACATTTTCCACACCAATCACAAATGTCATCACACCATTCCCTGTGTGGCCTTCCTTTTTTGTTGGAACCATCCATTATTCCCAGCATTATAGTCTTGATCTTAACCTGTTATGCACACTGAGAAAAGTGTGAAAATTATCAAATCAAAATCAAATAATTTGCAAGAAGCAACTTGGGCAAAACCAATAAAGCATGCTAATTACACAATATCAACTGAAACTTGTCAATACCAGGCAAACAGTCAACAATAATACTCACTGAAGCACAATGTTCATAATCATCATCATCATCATCTTCATCATATATGCCCATTTCCTAGGAAGCAAATTGAAATAAAGAAGAAACTGAAACTAACAATAAATTAAGGCACTCTGCAACTAGAAACCATACCAATCATATCACAGAAAATGTTTCTCTTCTACGAACAGTTACAACATTCATAATTAATAGAAAGTGTGTAACAGCACATAATTCAATGGACAATTTGCATACCAGTTCAAATGCAAACATTTAGATAAAAAGACTGCTGCTACTGGTTTTTGTCACTACTGGTTTTTGTTGCTACTGGTTTTTGTTGCTACTGGTTTTTGTCACTCCACTTAAAAAAGAAACTATCTTGACAAAACTGACTGGATATGAAACATGAAACACTTTCTTGGTGAGCCATGTTCTGAAATAACTACAAGATTAAATAAAATTTAATGACTAAATAATTATTTACAATTTACCTCAACATCTTCAATTGATCTATAAAAAGAAAATGCCAACATTTTACAGCCATTCTAACTTAAATGGTCACACCATACTACTGCTGCATTTTTCTTTATATTTTCTTCAGCTAGAGTTTGCACCAAAACGAAACATTCACACATACATGCCCACACACCCACGCACACATATAAAGCACATATATGCAAGTGTATATGCATCAATTTTAAAAAGTGAAGTTTAACCCTTTAGGCTCAATGCCCAAAGGTTCTGCTGCTGATCCCCGTTTTTGTGGCCATCAGCCCATAGATGGCTAATCCATTCATTGGCGGACGGTGGCCAGCCCCTCCGTCAAACCCATGGTTACTTTTGCAATTTTGCCATTGATGTTACTAACTCCCTCTAGCGAGTAAGGCTGAGTCGACCTTAGGGGCTGCTACGAGATTGAACCCGTTCTGTTGGCGTGCCTGCCCAGCCTGGCGTGAAACCACCTCTGCCATCTTCCCACCCTTATCTTTCAGTTAAACAACTATAAACAATGAAACATCTCAGAAACATAGCTCTCTGCAAGTGTCTTTATCGTAGCAAATAGTGCATTAATTTGCAAAATCTGGCTTTAGAATCAGTAGTCACAGATATAGATAGCATACCTGTCATTAACTGCCTGACGCAAATCTCTTAAAAATGAAGGTGGCTGAGGTACCTAAAGAAAAATAACACAAACCTTATAATGCAACATTCAACATCAACAGACGATAAAGTATATGTAAACAGCAATTATTATATCTCCCAAGGTATAGAATGCATTCAAGAATTACTGGTACACACAAGGAAAGGAACAAATAAACATTCTAAAAATTTGACAGGTAAGTCACTCTTGGTACAAGTCATAATGCCCAAGAGGCTAGAGTTTTTGCAAAGTATAGAAGTTTGGCATCAGATAAAACTGAACTCTGAAAATGTACATGATAACATAAATAATAATAATGCTATTATTATCAATATTATTATTATTATTATTATTATTATTATTATTATTATCCTTAAAAGCAGTGCAATTCAAAATCTGTGTGAGATGATAAAATAGTAAGATAATGATCAGCATTTATTCAGTTCAAAAGAACATACTCTGATAAACACATCACCACAAAGAATATTTTAAAATTTACTAACCATTCTATCCCTAAAATTTGATGGTCCTGATGCTGCTGCTAATAAACAAGAACAACATACTGTCTTGAACAACTTTCATTACATTGATAATTACCCAAACAACTAACTACAAGTCATGAACAAGGATATCACATTCTCACAATTCTGTCCTCGCCTTTTGAACATCTCTTTAAGTGCAGCGCAGTAAAATTTCCTGTATGTAACAACATAATAATTAGACCATGCTGTTCACTAACTGGCCGTTGACCAGCATATCAATTGAATAGTGTATAGTGGGCTTAAAAGGTGAATAGTAAAAAATAAAACCATAATGACCTAAGCATTTATCATGTATTCTACAAAGCTATTGTTCACAAGATGTTTCACACTAATGTTCATTAGAGACTCTACAACAGGGGTATTCAAATGGCGGCCTGCGGGCCAGATCCGGACCGCCGAGGGATGTCAAAAGGCCCGTGAAGATACTGAAACGATAACTAACTTCTTTTCCAATACTTACGGAATATATATTCATGTGTCTTGTTTTCAACTTTCCTGTTTTTTTAATTACTTAATAAGATAAATGACAACTACTGTACTGATTTTTTTTAAACATGGCCCTTGGGCACCAGTCATTAAAAATTTGTCCCTCCTAATTTTTTTTAATACCTTTGCTCTACAACATCACTCTTATTTCTTAAACAATCTTTCAGGACAAATAACTTGTAAATTGAGTGGCAAGCAAACTGAGCTACTAGACTATTTCAAATAGACACTAAGTGTCGAATAGACCTTAATTATAAGTCTAATAACACTTACTAGATGCTGGCACAATATATAATGGGAAATTCTATATAGGAGCTTCTTCCTGAAGAATCATTACAATTAGCAACACAGCACAATGCAATGAAGAGGTCCTAAAAGAGTATGCACATATAATTTATCTGTCCACCTAACAATAAACTACTTCTCATTCCTAGTAAGATTCTTAGTAAGATACTTTCTTACGTGGCTGCAGTTGAACTGGCTTGACGGCACTAGTAGGTTTTGCTAAACCAGTCCTTGGCAATGTTGGTTGGAGAACTTGTATCACAGGAGTTGGTAACACTGCTGATGCAGGAGTTTGTCTCACTGGTTTCAAAGGTGGTGGCGGTAGTGCTGATGCAAGACCATATTTTGCTGGTTTTGCAGGAGCTGGTGGTGGTGGTGATGATGCAGAATCTTGCTTTTGTGATATAAAAACCACTGGTGCTGATGGGTAAACCTGCCTCACTGGTTTCACTGGTGCCAGAGTTGGTTTTAGTTTTTCAACTATTGGCTTTGGCAAAGGTTTTGGAGTGGCTCCAACGACAGCAGTTGTTTCCCCTTTTGCAACATCTTCTGTACTGTGCAGCGATGGCGGAACAGGAAGTGGCCTTCCTGAACCGGAAAAATTTCACAACATAAAACACAATCGTATAAAGCAACTTCTGCAAATAAAAATCACTGAATAAAGAGAAGTCTTTGACCATTGACAGATTCACAAAAGCACAGAACATCAATGTTTTCCCCAAAACATCTTCTACCTGCATTATAATAAAATGTTAATTATGAAATCATAACCATATTCAACTGGCTAAAATACCTATGCAGAGGCATCAATGATAAACAGTGGCATCGAGAGGGGGTGCAGGACCGCACCGGGTGACACCATCTAGGGGGGTGACACCCAAACAAGGATGACCTTTTTTTGCTTGTCACGGCATTTGAGAAGGAAAAAATAAGGATGATTTAGAAGAGGTCCCAAGTCTAAATGGGTGGCACCATGATTTTACCGCACTGGGTGACACCAACCCTAGCGACGCCACTGATGATAAAGTATGTTTATTATTTGTCACAGCTTCTCACTCAGCATTCTAGCAGCAGTGTCTATTTGATTCTCATCAGCGACTGAATCGTCATCCGATCCACTGGACGATCCCTTTTCTAAGCACACAAATGGAACAATGCACTTCATTAGCAAATATCAAAAATGGTTTGACAAATGATGCAGATAAACTCTCCCCACACACACACACACAGGTTTTACCTGTCTCTGGATGACTCTTCTTAACTAACTGTAAGACTCTCAATGTAAAATGGATGGATATATCCGGGATCCCCAGTTAAGAGGTTAAGTACTGAAGGCACACAAAAATACATAATATACATATATAATCACGGAAGACTGAAGAAAAATTGACTATTAAGGAAACAGCCAGAGACCAAGAACAATGGAAGTATGTCCTAGAGAAATCTGTGACTGGAAATAGCCAAAAGATGATAACATGACACAACACACACAGAGAAATAAATACAGTATCCACCCTCCATATATATATATATATATATATATATATATATATATATATATATATATATATATATATATATATATATATATATATATATATATATATATATATTATATTATATATATATATATATATATATATATATATATATGAAAATTCAGTATACAAACTTACTACATCGGGTCAATAATTAATTATTAAAGTAAAAAAGTGACATTTAAATTATGTATTTTAATTAAATTAACATAGCATGAGTGTTGTATCTTTCTGCAAACCAGACATACATACAGTACAAGTTATTTGTATAGGGTTCACGTCCTTGTTGATAGTTTTATGCTACTGTATGTATCGTATACGAATTTATCATACTCAGTTAAACATTCTGGAATCTTCCTCTATTCATAAGCAAATATTGAGATCACTGACAAACCTTCATAACATATGTTGACATTTTTCTCGAGCGCAATCGACCTTCTCATTTTTTCCCGTAATTCTTCTGGAATTTGTGGCATCGTCAACCTCCTTTCTGCAGGCATATCCACTGAAGGCCTCTGTTTAAACCTACTGTATGATGCCGTAGCATTAAGCCTGAAAAGCAGATTACTTATTCTAAGGATCGTGAAGTATAAGCTTCAAATATAGCTGCAAATTAGTTTCAATGGAAAAATAAATATAAAAGACGATAAAAAGCACAGATATCAAGTTTACTCAGGTAAGATTCAAATAAAGAATATTCAATAAATAATATACAACTCTTCATTTCAAACAATTCCAGACTCAACTGTCTGGGATGTATCACAACCGTGTATCATAATCACTGAAGGATAATAACAAAATAAGACACTATAGAAGTCAAAAATGGCAAAGTCTAAAAGGAAAAAATATCCAATTGGTCTCAAAGTTACAAATACCTAATTCAGCATCAAGCCTAACCAAACAGTGTCTCCAACAAAACAAGGAAGAAATTCAAGTAATAAATAACATGAAAGTCAGCATATCGCCCATTAAGCTAACCAACAACACTCAAACAAAACCGTGGGTGCTCGGTGATTCAGTGTGTACAGCATCAGCCTCATACAGAGTTCCCGAGATACAAGTCTTGAAGCTGGAGACATTGGACACATTCGTATCTTAGGCACTCAATCCTCATGTTATTATAAGGTGGGCTCATGTCATGGCGTTAATTAAGAATGACTCGATTTAACCCCTTAACTGTGTATTTAACGGTAACTCAATGTAAAATGGATGGATATATCTGGGATCCCCAGTTAAGGGGTTAATAATAAAATTTAATGTAGAGATTCCTTTTTCAGTCCAAGAATATTACACGATCAGATGCAAAGACCACGAATAATGAAAGATACAAGTACACAATAAATGCCATTTAGCGACCAAGTAATACAGATATAAGTTGGAAGATATGCAAATACAACTCTTAATATGTCAACATGTAGTGATGTCCATTGGTTGGGAATGGACATTAAAGTGGTCTGCATAGCACTTTAAGCCAATGACCAGAATATATTAATACCCAAGCACGACATAAATTGAAAGTTGCATTTTAATTAAAACCAAAACAAAATTTATACTCAATTATCAGAATCCCTTGAACCTACACAGCAAAATTTCCCTGACATATTTCTGTTTGAAATGCATCAATCCAGTCCTAAAAGCACATGAAACGAGTTCATTAAAATTATATTCAAATCATAAATCAGCCAAAAATATAATTAGTGGACTATTAGGTAACATGCACTCATCTCAAGCCCCTCTAATATCATACTCAAATTAACGTTTAAACCACCACATACTTTGGATCTATATGCAATTGGAACTAAGTATACTGGTACTCAGTTTGGGTGTTTAAGGGTTAACACACCAGCAACTGTAATGCATCATTCGTATCTCTTCTTCTTTAGGTGCCCTGTATCACTAAGTGGGTGACCATGGACCTTCACACCACCCTGTTGCTTGTAGTTTGTATTAGCTCCACTGCTACTGTTATATCTTTCATGTCACGTAGCAAGCTTTCGATAAAAATCAGTCATTGCTTCCATCTTGCTCCTTTACCCTCCACCCTTGCAGTTGAAACTAGGTTTTCCAGACAGTCTCTCTTTTCATTTTGTGTCCAAAGAATTCTAGTTGCTTTTCCTTATGGCTTGCATCCATTACCAGGATTTCTTGGCTAGCTTTTTTTCCAAGCCCGCAGTTTTCTCAACATTCTTCTTAAAACCCACATTTCCACCACTTCCAATATTTTCCTCATCCATTTAGAAATGGTCCAAGTCTCTGCTCCACATAACATGACTGACCAAACACATGCTTGCAGATCCATACTTTAGTGTCCACTGAGATTTGCCTGTTTGTTAATATTTGCTTTTCTTCTTCTTCTTTATGTGTCATCTTTATTTTGAAGGCTGACAGTTAAGAATTGTCTCCATCGATTCCTGTCTTCGGCGCATCTTTTCATTTTTCCATAGTTTTCTATTTTTGTTTGTTCTTTAACCTCTTCCAGCCATTCTTTACGCGTGGTCTTCCTTTGGTTGGATTTCCTTCGTATTTGCCCTCCACGAATATTTTGGCCTGTTCTGTGCATGAACCTCGCACGATGTGTCCGGCGTATTGTATTTTCCTCTTTATTATTTCTGCCAATAAATTTCTATTTTTGGTGTTTTAAATGTGCAAAACCTGATTTGACCATGACTGACTTGTATCGACTGACAAGAAATCCACTATTATGATACATTACCCAATATTAGCATTAGCAGGGTCAATTTAAAGTATTTCTCTTGCCTTCATATCAGTTTCCGAGCTAGCAGAGAAGTACATCGAACGATCTCGGCTAGAGTCTTGAAGAGCATCAAAAACTTGGAAAGTCCACCTTCCTGCTTTATAGAAATCACCTTCACACTGCAATGCTCTGAAATACAGAAAAAACATATCAGATTCTTGATTTCAAATATCAATCAATCAATCAATAAACTTCTATGGCGCCACTATCATAATGCCCAAGGCATCATCCGATGGCACATCAAAGCCAAACTGAATTAGAGCCAGGTCAAGCCAGAAAGATCGGTCAGAAAATATATCTGAAGCATGTAGGGCAAACAAAACTGGTTACCAAACCTCAGGTATTATTACACCAGATAAAAATTTCACAAAATTTCTGAGCTGAACAGTTAGTGCCATGAAAATATCCAGACTTGGAGTCGAGGCCACAACTGTCGAGGCCAAGGCGAGGCCAAGGCCAGGAGGTCCGAGGCCAAGGCCAAGGCCAAGGCCAGGAGGTCCGAGGCCAAGGCCAAGGCCAAGGCCAGGAGGTCCGAGGCCAAGGCCAAGGCCAAGGCCAGGAGGTCCGAGGCCAAGGCCAAGGCCAAGGCCAGCAGGTCCGAGGCCAAGGCCAAGGCCAACAGGTCCGAAGTCAAGGCCAAGGCCAAGGCCAGCAGATATTTGGCGTTTTTAGCCAAATTTTTAGGTACATTTTGCCAAATTTTTGACAAATTTGTTGCACATTTTACATTTATTTATTTGTTACATTATTTCTTCATTTCCTTGGAGCCACGCCCCTGCCCCAAATGACGCCCCGTTAAACACGATGAAATAATGCAGAAGTGTTAAACTCTACAGTTTAATCCACAGTTGGTTGCGTAGTTGGCAAATTGGAGGTTTAAATTGAGGAGGGCCTACGAATATGAGAGTGCCCAGGGCCTACGAAGACCTTAAAACGGCCCTTCAGTAGCCACCTCAGTGGAAGGGATGTAAATGGACAGTGGGGTAAAATCCCCCCTTTCCCTGCAAATCGCGCGCTGATCAGAGCAACACTCGGTTTGGGCAGATTAAACGTCAAAATATTGAAATTTTGGGGGCTAAGCAAGTGCTGGGCCTCTAGTCCATACCCGAATTATTGAGGCCCCGGGCTCCTTATGGATTGGCGTCCATGGCAGTAAGGTCCAGTACCTACTACCAACCATGTTTTAAAAATAAAATTAAAATACCTTTTGATGTCTTGTAGCTGTTTGCCACAGTCTCGTGTTTTCTATCCAGATGGTTCTTGAACCCACTTGAAATTCCTCGAGTTTCACTTATTATTTCGCGACAATGCTTGCAGTTCGCGGACCACTTTCTTTCATTTATTATTTTGAAATCGGTGAAAGCAAACTTCAAAATGCTAGGCTCATTTGTGGCCATATTCTTTGCTTGCGTATTTTTACTTAAATAGCAATAGGTAGGCCTACAGCAGAGATTGCTATCACTACGGCACCGTTTCTTTTCCAAGTGCGATCAGTCTACAACCTCCTTAGCCTAAGCAGATGCAGCCTCGCAGGTGTCTCTGTTATACTTTAGAGACAATAAACCCCGGCACCCTGTGAAGCCGCCGCCGTCTAGAACTGCTCTAAAATAGACGCCATATATCCATTTAGGTTCAAGCCTTTTAATACTTTTATTAGCAAGAAACCCAATTATCTGGTCCAAATGCCTACTTCAATCCCTGAGGCAATGTTGCTTCAAACAATGTCAATCAATGCAAGCAACATAATTACAAGCTATTAGACTTAGCAGGAATTCTCAGGGTCTACCGTTTGGATTGAACAGAGGACGTTTTGTTCAGATATTATTCGTCACTTCCAACATTTTGAATGCGATTTTCTTGTTTAATTCCATGGTGTGAGGGCTTGGCCTCGAGTACAAGGACTTGTATCCCGAGGCCAAGGCCAAGGCCGAGACTTGTAAAAAAACCAAGGCCAGCAGGTCGAGGCCAAGGCCAAGGCCGAGGACTTGTATCCGAGGCCAAGGCCAAGGCCAAGGCCAGCGTCACTTGGCCTCGAATGACGGCCTCGAGGACTCCAAGTCTGAAAATATCTCTAAAACAACAAACCAAAAATCAATCATGGCCAAAGCTTTCCAGACAAAGAGATTCTTAATTGAACTACACAATTAAAAATTGTCAATTACAGCTTACTCCTGAAAGCCAAACAGAGAATATGCCCGATCATAGTTGGACGCGGTTTCAGAGCTGTAGATGTATACACAACCAGAACGAAGAATGACAAATTTTGAGGTCCCTAAAAGAAAATATTAAGCAATTCCAAATTCACCAACAGTACTGAATGGACATACAGCACACAGATCAAATGCACATGTTCCTGCTAACCCCATCCGTCAATGAGCCAATTCTGTAAACCACTTTATTTTGGAGATCATGTAATAAAAAGTAAGAAAAGCAAATCTACACAGTGCCTTGATAGTTATGAATTAGTCAACTAAAGTGGATAATAAAAAAAACAGTTAAAGCATGAATAGGGGTATACCTTACTGTATGACTTGAGAGGAGAGAATATCATAAGTTACCATAGCATACAGCAACAGCAAGTTACAAGAAGCAGACATGAGCAAATGACAAGAAACATAATCATACATATCACAAACAAATCATTAAGATATCGGTAATTCCTGTCATTGATTCACCTCAGGAGTGAGTAAAGTAAAAATTAGTATTTCAAAACGCAAAATGTGCAATACCATGGCTTGCAGCAAACTTACACTTTTTGTTCAACATCGAGTCAAAGAGACGACCACCCCAACTATCGGGCATTTTACGGAGAAATCCATGCTTCAAAACACCAGCCTTCTCAACCAGAGCTTGACATCCTGAAATGAAAAAAGCACAAAGAAATTATGAAAGAAAGCAAATTAATTGTGAAATGACTCTTCATAAAACTCAATAACTCCTACACGAACAGTATGCATGTGCATCAAATTGTGAGATGCTACAACGCTTGACAGATTACAAATTAATTGCGACTACTAAAAGTAAAACATGTCAAAAGCCTCATTTTGCAATATGTTCCCCAAAGCCTGACCATGACTTGGGGCAGTGGGTGGAAGCAGAAGGTTGGAAGCAGAGTTGTTACCACCCCAGTCTATCTTGGCCCAGCTCTGAAAATTAAATAGTGCTATACACCATTGGATTTTGTATTAAACGCTCTATAAAACTGGTTTTTCCTGTTGTTGATTTTGTTCCCCTTAACCCCTTAACTGGGGACCCCAGATATATCCGTTCATTTTACATTGAGTTACAGTTAAATACCCAGTTAAGGGGTTAAACAAGTTATTAACCATCAAACATAGCCAGTGTTAACCACCCTTTATAAATTCAACAAGCTTCAGATTTTTTATCTTTAGGCCCATTGAATGCTAAGATTGTGCAGCTATTTGGTCATAAAATGTATACAAATGACAGCATATATTTCCTTACTATTATAATCATATTACAAGCAATCAAAATCAGTTATTTACAAATAAATGCATAATATATATACCACCAAATGTCACGAAACAGTCATATCAATCACATCTCATTCAACATTGGGTACAGTTCTGTCTTGCAATGCAATTCCTATACAAAATGCATGCTATGAATGTTTGTTATAGGCTCTTTTACAGCATTTATATAATAGATTTACTAACCCTCATTGTACTTAGGGCTCTTCCTGTTGGCCTGCAAAATTGGATATTATATCTCAAAAATGAAGTTCCTAGTTCACATTGGGTTTGTGGCTCTGTTACTGAACTCAAATTGCCTAAAATTGTTCTTATCGGGTACTCTGCTATCCTAGAATTAACCCCTTAACCATGTATTTAACTGTAACTCAATGTAAAATGGACGGATATATCCGGGATCCCCAGTTAAGGGGTTAAGGATAATTTTAAAGACATTTATGGTAATTAAGAAAACCACGCAATAAGGATACATTCAGGGGGTGGTTTCCACCTCAGATACCTTCTTTAAAATAGTCATAACCTAGTAATCCCTGTAGCAAAAACTTGAAAAAATATGTAAAAATGCATGCAAATGGCCTCACCCACAGGTATCTAAATGCACTTTAAAATATCTCATCAGGTCTCAGAAACGAACAAAATAACATGCAAAGGTTTCCAACTTACCAATGTCTTTCTCAGGCTTTGGTATCATTTGTGACAACTGTGGCAAATTTTCTGGCAGGGTAGCCATTGTGTTGCATTCCGTACAGATTCTTTACAGCCTTGAACATATATATATATATATATATATATATATATATATATATATATATATATATATCCATCAAAACCTCTGTATCAGCACTAGTGCTAAAAAAGTCATCAAAATTTCTAAATAAAATATCTACTAAAGCATTTAAGTCATCTAAAAAGAATTGTGGCAGGCTTAAACTCGACGGCCTGTAAACTTTTTCTACGAAGGGCCAAATTTTGTAGCAATTTCTTTTTGCGGGCCATAGTTTTAAAATCCTGCCATTGGATAAAACAATATATTTAAGTTTAAAGCATTTTTAAGAAGCAGGAGGGTTGGGGAGATTCTAAATGCTTTAAGTGAAGGATAAAAAAGGAAGTGTTGATTATTTTAGCATGATTTGCAGCAGGAGGGAGAGAGAATTATGAAAATGTGGTTTTCTAAAAGTGATCTGTACACATACGTGCAATCATTTCACAAACTGGCCTGTTACAGAAAACGATAATAATAGTTTCCATTGTTTTATGTTTTATTACAGTAAATACAGTCTTAGTTCATATTAATGAACAACAGCTAGTGAGTCTCCCCTCCCCGATGTCTTGGATTCCTCTAAATCCAAAAGTATTTAAAGCAAATCTTATTAAAGCAGTATCAGAAGTACCAAAGTTGAACCGATTGTCCAAGAGTACACAGGAAAAAGAGAGGTACTCCATGCTTATCTCACCTTTCCCTTTTCTATAGCATCTTGTCTAGATAATACTTCATCACTGCAACATACAGTAGGTCTGAATGGGCATGTGTTCATTGCCCTCAAAGAGCAGTGAATTTTCTCACCACAGCCCACCCTTCAACTCCAACTCTAGATCTTGCCATAGTGCATGAAATCGGGCCAGTACCCTAATATTCCTTACATCAATTCAACCCCGTTTTCTGATATCAACCCCAACCTAACCATGGCCGAAATGTTGGATTTTAGAAGCAGTAAGACCTCCCTCCCACTGCTAATCTGCAGTGGTGCACTAGCCATGGTTTGCGAATACGGGCACCATCACTTACACAGGCGACGAGTTGGGTGCAACTTAGGTATCGCTGGACTTTGTCATAAGAAAACTAACAACTCGGCGAGTGAGTTAAAAACAGTACGGTAAAAACAAGACTAACGGCGAATCGGTCCAAAAAGTCCCAGAGCTCCGTTTATAACTGATTTAGCCTCAGGTTTACTTCCTTTTTATATTATTATTATGATATTAAGCAAACATGAAACATGCACGCACACAACTACTAACTTAAGAGTCGTTGTTGTCATAGACGCAAACACTAGCAACGGGACTGCGTTTCACATTCATTACTTAGACTTAGACTTAAATAGCATTTAATAAAATAAAAAACACACATAAACGGTCGTTGATTATTTTTCCTATTTAAAATAATTAATTAACATTTGAAAACAGTTGTTGCTTACTATGCTTAGCCTGAAAGTCGGTCGACTTATGTGGTGCTCGTTATTTTCTTTCACAGTATCAGTGAGTCTATTAGAGAGTCTATTAGCAATATTCGGCCCAGTCCTAATATATACATGTAAGGTAAAGGTAGGTCCCGTACTCGAGTCCGAGCGTTGGGTTCCGGCGCTTATCTCCGGTCTTAGGCAATCAGCGACGTAGGTGGTATAACTTATAAGCCATCAATCTGGGTAGGTTGCCATTACTTTCCCCAGACCCTCGTTTTACCTTTGCAGCTTAACGCTGCTCCTAAAGTTTACCACTGGCCTCTAGCGAGTAAAGCCGAGTCGACCTTAGGGCTTCTGCGAGGATCGAACCCGCGATCTAATATATACATGTTAGGGGATCCATCGTCCAACGCTGTTACCACTCTGCTAACTTCCCGTCCCTAATATACATTTTATACATATACATGCATGCTGCACCCCCCACCCACATATATACACCCCTCCCCACACACAAATATATATACACACCCACACACACACACACACATACACATATATATATATATATATATATATATGCAGGGGCGGCACTGGGTTTTGTTGGCTGGGTGGGTCTAATGCAATCTACACAACCAGGTCTTAGCTCAGACTACCCCTCCCCCACCCCAAAATCTCTTTGGATTTGCTTGTGTGGCCCTGCCCGAGGCTGGGTGGGTCCGGACCCGCGGACCCACCCCCCTAGCGCCGCCCCTGTATATATGTACAGGGTGGCACAAAAAACCGGACTATATTAAATGCTAACCTAAATGTGCTAGTACGGTTTTTGGCACCACCCTGTATGTATGTATAGACTATATACATATGTGCATGTGTGTAAATTCAATGTTGCTGGATAATGGGCTATTCCTGTAGGCTATAACTACTTGCATCGGTTGTCAGTTCTGAAATGCCTCGCTTGTCTTGAATGTTAAGCCTGTCATTGACAAAATCATTTTCTTGGATATTAAGCATATCATCTACAAAATTATTACAACATGGCCTAAATCAAGCAAAAATACAAAAATCCTATTATTTAAATATTACTACAGAGTATGTATGTAGTCTATAGTCTATGCATACATACAGGGTGGCACAAAAACCGGACTAGTCACATTTAGGTTAGCATTTAACCCTAACCCTAATATAGTCCGTTTTTTGCGCCACCCTGTACATGTGTGTAAATTCATCACTGTAAAATTAAAAGATATCAATTGCTCCATAGGGTGAAGGTTTGTAGCAGAACTGAAGGGTCAGGGCCGTCAATTTTGTGTGGCATGGGGGTGAACGAGGGCTTTCCCCTTGCCTCCTTTCCTTCCACCAAGTAACGGTAAGCACCTGATAGATTCATTCACAGCCAGTGTTTATTCTAGGCCTGTTTTGGGGGAATTTCCCCCCCAAAGTTTTAAAATTCCCCCCAAAATTTGTATATGTTGGCTTGGAGGTTGGAAATCCAGTGCTCGAATTGTGAGAAAATGAAAGGGGGGGTCATGGCGAGTATTATCAGAGACAGCCCCACTGCCTTATGTAAATACCACTGGTATACCATTTTAAAGGGGGGGTTGAACCCCCCAACCCCCAGCAATTCGAGCTCTGTGGAAATCCCCCCAAGCGTGGAGAGACAAATCTTGTCCCCCCAAACATTTCAACCCCCCCCAATGTCAAGGTGGCTAGAATAAACACTGATTCACAGCTAAGTTTACTAGATATACCCTTGGAGTAGAAACAACTGCAAAGTTTCTGCCATGGTCAAAGTTGCAACACTGGGCCTCAAACACTAGAAGTTCAGCCACTATACCTCAACCGCTGCATTTGACAGAGTAACGATCATTAGTCATACAGTCTCTGCAAATACTGTAGACATGTATTTAATAACCTTTCTGGTCCACTGCAGAATTGCCTACACAGGAGTTTTGAAAAACAAATATGTTCATACTCTGAGTGCTAAAATATTTTTAAAAACTTACGGAAATGAAAGCAAGATTCAGCAAGAAAGCAAGTTTCATAAATCAAGAAAAATCTAAATCTAAAACAGTTAACTTAAATTCATAACATCAACAAAAACAGCATAAAAGGAAATAAGTAAAAATATCACGTAAACTATGAAATACATAACTATTCTGCCATGTTCCTTAACATTCCAACAAATGATCTTCCAAAAGTATGTCAATAAATGTAGTTTTTATTATAATTGACGTTGCTATTCCTATTAATAATCACACTTTAAAACCAGAAAATTCTTGCAATCAATGCAAAAGCCCAAATTCTAAATGCTCTTCCACTCTTCAATTTAGTCTATATGCAAAAATTGAATTTGCCTGCAATAATTATGGGACTAGCAAAACTATTAGCCAACATCTGTTGCTACAGATCATCGTGGTTACCACTGGAAATGATTTTAATTTGGCAATGCAAAGATCTTGAGATCAAAAATGTATATAAGAATAACCAAACCAAGTCACATGGAACAAATTACCCAGTGTAAATTTCCATTTACCCACAATAATATTTAAAGTCATTGGCTAATACAAACATAAAATTTCTAAAATCAATTCACCTTACAGTCTGCATGTTATTTATTTGAAAAAGAGGGAAAGAAATAATTTTCCTATAACTGTTTATATCAACATTAGTAATACTATTAACAGTGCTCAATCATACAAAAAAAGTAATTAACTAACAGAGTCTATGAGATCACAAATATTTCCAATATTAATAAATATAATTATAAATAGCAACACAATGCACAGATTTGACAATGTGAGATTCAAATAGCTCTACCAGATATGATATTTATTAAGTCTTAATCCTTCAACTCGAGCGATTCATGTAACACAGTGGTTCTCAACTTGTGGGCTGTGGTCCAAAGGCAGGCCACGAGAGGGAGCCTTGTGGGCCACGCTGAAGTCTCAAAAACAAAAGAGAAGTTAATAAATCAAATAACAATAATCCTAATGCTTATGCATTTTATTAGTCTATTAACTTTAGTTCATTGGCATAGCCACATGAGGTTCTGGGTTCCCTTATTCTGAGATCAGTTGTGAGATTTGCATATACTGTACTGGTCAGTAAACCCTTCAGATATTGTTTAGGGAGGGGTATGTATGATGTAGGTCAATGACAAGAACTCCTTGCTTGACTTTTGACTTCCTTTCCTTCTTGTACACGTTTTCCCTGCTGTGCCAATTGACTGCTTAATTTAACAAATGGGCCACACATTTTTGAATTTCAAATGTGAGCCGTGTAGCAAGGGGTCTGAGAACCACTATTATAACCAGTAAGTTAAAAAACAGAAATATTGGTCTTACACAGCAAAAAGGTTAAAGCAATGCCAATGCGAGCTTAGAGATTTTATTAATAAAGTTAAACCTTCAGTAACACAAGCTTGTATGCAAATATTTCTATTAACTTGCTAGGATATCATAAAGAAAACCCAAAACAGATGCAGGATTATGATGCCGGTAAACAAGTGCTTGATTTTTTGGAGGTTTGGGATTAACCCCAAAATAGTTAACCCTCTGAACACAGGGGAGGAAAACTAGGGTTCAAAAGGTTAAGGTTGAACGTCGTGACAGTGGTAAAGAATTTTGGTCAGGAAGTGGTGTGAATTTCACTAACTTTTGGAAAAATTGAATACTTGAAGCATGTACCAGTAATGCAAGATCAAAACTGCAAACCCTTCCAAGTAAGCAAGTTGGAATTGATGACTTTGAAGACACGTGTTTTTCAGTGCGTAAATCAATAATCGTTATTTATTATTATTTGTTATTTGCATGATCAATACCTAGATCATCAATTGATTTTAACTACGTATCACTCTAGCAAAAAATTATCAATCACTTGCCTCCAGAAGACAGATTTTAAAACCAGAGATTAAAACCACACAAGTTCACACAAGACAATGCTAAGAAATGTTCAAAAATATTACAATAGTGCCAAAATCAGAACCCAAATACCAGCCATGAAGCAATTTCTCTCATTTATAGGAGTAATGTATGTTTTAACCAAATCCCAGTTAAATCCACATTCCTCAGAAAGACTTGACTACCGTATCTTAAAACAGCTCATCTTTAACCATGTTAATATCAGCAAGCAATGCACAGCCTATTAAGGTGCCTTTCCACTTGCATTCAGCAAATGCGGCAGTCACCATGTTGAATGATAAGCCGGTTTCAAGTGGCTACGTTTCCACTAGCGGGCTGCGAACGTGAGCAGAGGGGGAGGGGTGAAACCAACATGTTCAGCGCCCGCCTGATTGTGGATGCACATTCTTTCGAGCCGTCACCGCGGTGGTTTTTACTTTTCTACCAATCAGGTGTCAGTTCAAAGGTCACGCCGCCCGCCAAATTACAATAACAACAGATAACCGTTCCGTTCATGTGAAAATGGCAAACTACAAGAGCGATTATGATATAAATATTCTGTACGAGGTGGCTGCTCGTCCGATATTATGGGGCAGCAGGACGGATGAATATAAAGAGAGCAAGAAGAAGCCGGCAGTGTGGCTTGAGATTTGAGATTGCCGACAAACTGCGGTCAGATTGCGAAATGACTCCTTGTCAACCATCATCAGTTCCTTGAACAGGCTATGATATGCTCCGAGCAATTCTCTGCACCTTATCCAAGGACTCACCCAAACCTTCCTTTGCTTCCGAGATTTCTTTTCCTTCTTCTCATTTGATAAAACACGTAACGATGCCATTACGATCACCATCATCAAGCAACATAACGCAACAAACTCCTCGTCGACCATTTCATATTGCGCTACATCAAATGTTTGTGGGCGTGGTCTTTTTTTTAGCCCGTATGCAATATTGAGTCGCTTGCAGTGACAGCGAGGCGGAGCAACATGGTGACTGCCGCGTTGGCGGAATGCAAGTGGAAAGGCACCTTTATAGAGGAAAAAACTCAACCAACTGATGACATTCATTCTGTTAAGAACATTCACTGGAACTGTCATTCCCATTTTCATTCTCTGCCTCCAGAATAGCTTCCTGAATTGTCTTGTACGAGGGAAGTCGGGAGACACAAGGGGTGTGTCCAGGACTGCTGCCGACCGAAGTGTAACCGCTCTCAATGTCCATGGACTGACCCGTGGGACCATCTTCAGCCCTTAAGCTGCTTGCAATACTAGCACAAGAAGGTAGCGCTCGGTACATCGAGCCATTTTCGCCAAGGAAAGTGACGTCGGTACACGCGCTGCTCGCAATGCTCGCGCAGGACGGCACCGGCAAATAGCCGCGCGGCTTAGTGTCGTCAACAATAGGATTCAATCGAATTTTAATGTCTGAATTCTGAGCATCGCTCTTATTGCAACAGCGGCAGCACGACGAGCGGAACGCAACGACCAGTTTCGATACGAGGCGGTCAAACGGGTCAAGAGAGTGCATCCATTTGTACGGAAGGAAATCCCAGGTGCGAAGACTAGACGGAAGCCACCCGGGAACCTTCCTCTGCATCACGTTGATGACAAGCACAAAGACAACGACCAACGCAATAGCAGAAATAACGATGGAGAATGCCAAAGAGCCCGCCATGGACAATCCAAACACGGCAAACGGAAGTACAAAGAACATCATCGCGACGTAAAATATGGCGAACCAGCGATAGCGAGCCGTGGTACTGCCCATAACTTTCGCCAGACGGATCGGAAAACGCATCACCGGAATGGGGTAGAAAAGAAGAATGCCCGAAAGATTAAAGAACAAGTGACAGAGGGCGATTTGAAGAGCCGCTCTCAGCTGGCTATCGGCAGCAGCCATCGCCGCCAAGATACCGGTTGTTGTCGTGCCGATGTTGGATCCCAAAGTCAACGGATACATGCGTTCGATTTTGATCACCCCAATTCCAACCAATGGGGTCAGCGCAGACGTGAAGACCGAACTGCTCTGGACTAGTATTGTCATTCCAGCGCCGACAAGTATAGCAATGTATCCGGTGAAATATGAAAGATGACCGGGTAGATCGTAGTTGATAACTTTCTTCACCATGGTCATCATGCTCGTCCGAAGAGCAGAGTTGAGCAGCTTCACCATCATTACGAGGCAACTGCAAAGTAGGAGCAGCGACATGAATAGGAGGATGACACCCACTGCACAATCGCCCAGCTTGCTACCGTAAAATAGGAACTGACCTGTTGAAAAAGAAGACATTTAGCTTAACATTTCTCTCATTGGAGATCTGCAAATTCAAATTTTAAAACAAGATTAAACAAAGTCTAGACTTTTATCTAGCATAGAATTAAATGAATGTGGCAGAATCTTTGTTATTAATCTTCAGATTGAAACCAAATATATAAAAACTCAAAATTACTAAAAACACATAATGTTGCTCAGGTATACAAACAATTTGTAATAAAGGCAAAACGTAATAAAGGGTAACTTACAACGCCCATCGCCCACCAACTTAGTTGTGTTTCGCAATTCTGCAGTGTCAATCCAAAGCGTTTTATTATCTCCAAAATCAGAGTGTTCAGTTACGTTGGACAGAACAGTCACTGTGCTATAATGACACCACACCTAAGTGACAACAACATGAAAACAGCAAATAGAAACCTAAATTCTACTCTACCAAAATAATGCAATTTTATTCAATTGAGAAAGAACAACAACTACACAGAGTCAATGATAAGGCTCTAAAAACTTATTCATTCAAAACAGAAAGTTTTTAACACCAGTTTCAAGCAAGGCTTGGCCACAATATCACAAATTCTTCTAGTATCTCTAATCTGTAAATGAGCAGCTATGCAAGCCTCATTAATGTGATCAATGAATTATATGAATTTATAAAGAAATGACAAAGACAATTTAAAGAATTTATAAAGAATTTATAAAGAATAAAGAATTTATTAAAAATTGATCCAATGTTTTGGTAGCCAGCCATTATCCTCCTCCTTCTTCTTTTTTTCTTCTTCTTCTTATTATTCCTACATGGTTGTTAAGGCATGGTAAGTCATTCACAAAGTGAAGACTCAAATGCAGAGCAAGTCAGAGGTGAACAACTTGTCCAGGGTCGTTACGCAGTGGCTAGGGTCAGATTCCAACGCGCTACCCTCTGGTTATGTGACAAGAATTATACCACTACTCCACCATGTCCATTGAAGTGTTAAGTGGTACCAAATTTTACGCTTCTGCTACTAACCACTGTGCACAAGAACATCAGATTTGAAAAAGTCTTGTAAATAACATTGATTATAATTATTCATCATAATCCTAGCAAAGCCAAACTATTGAGATTTCGCATCAATTCAGACTTACTTTGATGAGACTCTTGTCCTCATACTTTGGATCTTTCTTGGCAATGCCTTCAATAACTTTCTTGTCAAGCTGATAAGAAAAATATTCAATAACACAACAAATATAAACCTACAGGACATAAAGGTTGGTATTCAATTACCAACTAAAAGTGGTAACTGGCAACTCATGAGTTATTGTTTTAACTAAATATTGTCTATTACCTAATTAGTGCAATCTTAAGGTTATTGATGCACTTTTTCACTCTGAGTTAGCAGAATATTTAATAACATTCAAAATGCTTTGATTCATGTCCAATGTTCCCTGTAAGGCGGACGCATGCCTAAAACTGGGAAGAAATGTGCCCAAAAAAATTTTATATAGCCCAAAAAATTTGCAGCTTATATTTTTAATTTAAAATTATTAAATATTTATATATTCAATATTAAGATTAAGTCATGGCAAGTGCTGTGCTATATAAATATTTATTCTCAGTGACTCAAATTAAGAGATGACTTCCAGTCCGGCAGACCGGCACATGGTTTATTATGGTCGCAGACTTAATTATAAATATTAGCAGACGTGATTTTGTTGTTTTACATGAAACAGAATTGTCAAAAGTTAGTCAACTAGGAAATAGTTGCCCATAATCATAATATTTCAAATCATTTCCCATTATGTTAACATTTCTCTTTCTTGATGCCTTAAAGTATTCCAACCTTTATAACCTCATGTTTGAACTGTTCTGAGCATCTGTTTATAAACTTAATGCTTCACACATAAAAATAAAACATTTTTTCAGCCCCCTGCTCACAAAGCTGACAGCAACAATTCTGATGAATGTGTATTTGCAAATCCAACATGCCTGCACCTACTGGAACATCTCAGGCAATTTCTAACTGCCATTACAACTTGATAAGCCTTTTATAACTCACAAAGCATAATAGTAGTAACTAGAAGCAGGCATGAATATTGGCCCATAAGATGAACATATCAAATACTCAAACTAGCAAAACTGATAGATCTTTATATGCCTGAACTATTCTTTCTGTTAAAGGCTTTGTCAAAATCTGCAGTAAATCTTGATTTCCTGTCTTGAATCCAGAATCAAGATTGCATGACTGCACGATGACATCTGTCAAACGATACATGTATCCTAAAAAAAACAAAGATATGCACCAACATAACTACCTTAAAAACACTAGAGCAACACTGAACCACAAGGTGTCCATGGCTCAGTCTTACTCAGTGGCGGCTCCAGGATTTGGCAAGTGGGGGGGCCGTTGGGGTGACAACTTCTAATCATGGGGGCCAACCATTTGTTGTTAGGTATGTAGTATTAAGTATAGGGTCCAAACAGGGGGGCAGGCACTCAATAGTGGGCATGGGACCCCCAGCCCCCCTGTGGAGCCGTCACTGGTCTTCTTGAGGCCTATTAATGTCTTGTAGGTTCCTATCATTAATTCCTAAACAATAGCGCTACAGAATCACATGAATATAGTCTTTGGATAGACCAGTGATGAATTCCAGTGCACAATATCCTTCCCATGTCAAATGAATAATGCTTTGATTTTCACAATTTTGTTATCTAGACATAAAAGGCTGATTTATTGGACAATTAAACAGATTACATTAGGTACTACAGAAGGGTCCATAGTTGACAGGGAAGAAATATTACTTTTCTAGACCATCTTCTTATAGACCTTCAGGCCATTTCTCTGAAAGACATCTTGTACAGTCACATGAATAACGCATTGATTCTTGTGATTTTGCCACCTAGATACAAAGGTGGAAATTATTGGCTAGTTAATCCAACTGTGTAAGGTGTTAGATTGGGGCCCACAACTCATAACTGTCAATCAGCCACAGACTCACTGTCAGGATCATAATTTCTTTACTAAAATTGAGACTGAGCGCTGAGCAGGACTCTCTAGATTCAGAGGTTCTCTCTCTGACCCATTTGGGCCATACTGCTGTTACACCACTGCTAGTAAACTTGCTATATTTACACTTTCCTCACAATTCACACAATCACAAATGAATCTGAAGATAGAAAACAAAATGCCTTTCTAGAAAAGCATTTGCACCTTGTTAGAGGCTCGGAGCGCAGCGTTATATTAAATTATAAGATTTGGTTGATTTAAAAGATTTTATTCTCGCAAAGGTCCATAATCAGCAACAACCAAAACGGAAGAGACAGAGTCCAATCCAAATACTCTAAATCTAAATACAAAGTAAGTAAGTAATCAATATACAAAATATCACAACAACCTGTAGCTGCCTCGGTTGGTAGCAGAACAATCACCGACAGCCAGTTGAACATGTCGTGAACAGTTGCGCCGGCAAACGCACGTCGGAATTCATCTCGATTTGGAGACTGCGCAAGTGACACGATTGTGTTTGTCACCGACGTTCCAATATTTGCTCCCATAATAATTGGTATCGTAGGCTCAACCTCCAGAACTATTCACAAAAAGCAAAACGATGCACCAGTCTACAGAACAACGATCACACCAAACAGCACGAACAAGGGGTGCTACCAATAGAGAAATTACAAAAATTGCCAAAAACATGAAATCTTGAAAAAATGTCTAAAAACACGATCAAAATCGTGCTTTTCATCAAGAAAGTATTTAGAAACTAAAAGAGTTCAATTGAAAAATGATTACAGAGTACTGGTAATCATTCCAATACTTTTTAAATATTCTTAAAATATTGTTTGGAAATATATTTCCGATATATTTCCAAAATTTGGAGAAATATTTACTTCCAGATGCCACCATAGCCACAATAATTGAGGTAGAGGTGCTTGAACTCTGAACCAGGACCGTCGCCAACACACCAATCATTAGACCCGCAATAGGATTCCGGAGTAGTTGGCTGTCCGACAATGCCGCTCCTATCAACAGCAACTCCAATAAATAAAGTGTATATGCTTCTGCTAAAAATGCAAACGCAGAAGAAAAGCTACAGTATAAAAGTACGGAACTAAGGCATTACAAAATGCACAGCTAATAGCGACACCATAGTTGTCATCGTTACTCACAACAATATAAACACAAAGGAAAGTCACAAACGGTCTGAAAGTGAATTTAACGGAATGGAATCGCTGTTCCTGTAAGACTTCGTTATGCACCGTCAGATTAACCTACAAATTATTCCTTCTTTAAACTAATTTTTTGGTCACCTAGTATAAGTTAGTTAAATAAGTTGGGCCTTCCTACATTTGCACTTACACACAAACTTTATATGCATATATCTGAATTTAAATGAATGCATACCTTTACGTGAAGTGTAAGTGTTATATCTGTGGTATGTGAGTGAAAAAATAAATTAAATAAATAAAAATAATTTTTTTATTGTGAATTTACTCATTGCTGATGCAATACAAGGTAATACACTTTACATAAAATGTTCAATGCTGCAGTGTTTGATATGATATTATCCATCCACCCACCCACCCACCATCCATCCATCCATCCACCCATTTTATCTGTTACAGATTTATGGGATTTGTATTCTTTGCCATCCAGCTGTACCAATACATCAACGGACTCTGTGATATGATGCTGGGTGGCGTAGCATACCATGCAAAGTGGCTCGTACAAAGTCTAATGGCATTGTAATCTAAAATGAGACTCGATGAATTCAACCATTACAACTGAATTTCTGGGTCTGTTTATTTATTTATTTATTTATTTCCAGACAATTTCTCCAGCACAGAAAACAGGGCTAAGGCCTATGACAAGAGTACTTTGACAAATATCATTTAAATCCTATATTTAAATAGGTGTTAATGAGATTCTATATGCTATTATTGTAAGCATCTTCCGAATGGCACGTACCTGCTGCCTTGCCACCAACCAATCGAAATGCTGAACTGAGGAGATCCAGAGAACAGACAAAAAAGTAGAGAAGCACCAGAAGTGCTAAGAGCTTTCCAATCCATTGTATTAAAACCCGATAGCATTTCTGGCCAAGAGTCAACTCTTTAAAAACAAATACAATATATATATATATATAAATATATAAAATTATATATATATAATTATATATATACATGTGTATGCGTGCATACGCGCACAAGTGTGTATGCTCAATTTATGTATTTTATATATTCGTAGTCAGTGAAACAAGCATACATATATGTATGTATATATATATATACATACATATATATATATATATATATATATATATATATATATATATATATAGAGAGAGAGAGAGAGAGAGAGAGAGAGAGAGAGAGACAGACAGACAGACAGACAGACAGACAGACAGACACAATATTCATTCCCTAAAGCCTGTGCAATGGCTAGACAAAATAATTTGGTTGGGGTACAAAACCAAATAAGTAGAATTTAACTGTTCAAATGCAGATTAATTTCTAAATGCTAGGTCTGAAAATATACAAATATTTAAAGCATTCTTCAAGATTCATTACATATTTATTAATTATGATAAAACCAAAAACAAAAACAAAGTCTCAATCTTTCAACTGCTATGCACTGACACTAGAAACTGTTAACCAACAGCCACATGAAAATTATACAGCACTCGACTACAATTAGAGACGCCATGCTTGACAATGCTTCAAGCCTCAAATAAACCATGCATGTACAGTACAAAAACATACATCTCCAGAATAAGCAGCTCTTAAACAGTGGCCAATAGCTAGGCTGCCATTGCTTTTAGTGCAGTAAACTCTCATCACTACTCAGGTTTAAAGAGTTTATTCACAAAATCCAATACAGATTCACATCAAGTCTTCTCAGAGGAGTCATTTATTTCATAAAACATTGTGAACCAGACTACCTCTACATCAGCATTTCCCAAACTGTAGGTCGTGACCCAAGAGTGGGTACCTTGACTCAGTTTAATGGGTAGCAGAGTAGAGCGAAATTAGATTCAGAAGTGTCATTTCTAACAATACCACAATGCTACAAGCCTTAAAAGTTGAAAGTAGGCTTAGGTTTTAAGAAATTTATATGCCTGCAATCCTCCATACACAGTTTATATTAAAATGATTAGTGCTTTATCTAATTTAGTTGACAATATGTTTGCAGGGTCACAGCACGTTACAAAGTCGCTGAAGTGGGTCGCAGTTCCAAAAAGTTTGGGAAACCTGCTCTACATCTACACAATCTATGCAATCAGTGCTAAGTCACTCTAAACATTCAAATTTGCTGCTTCATTACTTGATGTGCTAGAGCCAATAAAGAGATTGGAAAGTGTACTTAAAACTAAGTGAGAATGTTGAAGGACAATAACTCTAGAACTATTTCCCTCTGTCTGTCAGATCTGTAACTTCACCAAGACATCTACCATACATTTAAACTATAAACTTATCTCTCCTGCACATTATTCCTCCACAGTCTGTCTCATTCATCCAAACTTCCATGAATCAATCTAGTATTGATATGGTCTTCTGTGGATAACTTACCATAACTTGGACAAATTTCTAAGAGATACCATATAAATATCTGATAATTAATTTCAGCCAGAAAATGACTAAATGACAGCATGTCCAAAAAACACAACTTAGATTCAGGACTTGCAGGTTATCCTAAAATATGCCCATAATCCTAGAAAACCATAGTTAATAAGCAAGGCCAACATACATATGTATAATATACAATAAACAATATGCAAGAGAGCTATAAAAATGCTGATTAAAATCATCAGTACTCTTTGCTAGTCTCTATTCGAAATATCAGAAACAACACAATTTGTACAAAAGCAAGATAAGAGTCCATAAAATATTCCATATATCATATAACTCAGTTCATTGCTAAATAACATAGCGCAATAATGAGAGTACCGGTATGTGTTATATCCACAGTTACCATGTTTGTGCAGCACAGCATAATGCTACTACTACTACAACTACAACAACTACTACTGCTACTACCACCACCACCACCACCATTATCAATACCATCACTACTACTACAACCAATAATAATAATAATAATAATAATAATAATAATAATAATAATAATAATAATAATAATAATAATAATAACCACAATAATATTAACCCCTTAACTGGGGATCCCGGATATATCCATCCATTTTACATTGAGTTACAGTTAAATACATGGTTAAGGGGTTAAGTCTCGGAAATCTAGGTTGTCCTTGAGGGATCATCATTCACATCAACACATATTAAAATATCATCCAACACTGCTTACAAATTGAATCAAGCTAAATTCATCCACCTGCTCATACGTACATCGAATGCAATTACTCTGGTCAATGGTCTTAAGCTATCTAATAATGACTGGCTAACTATTGGTAATCACTGGATTACCTTGCTTTCAAGTCTGCAGTGGCAATGTTTTATCCAGACTTCCACAGGCCTTTCCCGTGTAAAGATCTCGGGGGAATGAGGATGGTGGAGGCTGGAAGGAAGAGACACAGTTCAATGCAAAAATGCAAAAATTTGTGCCAGTTCTAGGATTTGGGGGGATTTTTGTTTTTTGTGGGTCTCCCTAACAAGCCTGGATAAAGCACTGTGCAGTGGTATCAATCAATCAATAAACTTCTATAATACATGGTTTCATATTATCTTGCTTGCAACCACCAACAGAAACTATGGCTGGTGGTAATGCCCAACTTTAAAACTAGAGGTGTCAAGGGCTGCCATGAAGTTTTGAGAACAGCCTTTTTCTATTGCAAGAACAAAAGCATGGAACCAATATTTTTGAATCATTGTCAGTGGCAGCATCAGAATGTTACCTTTTTGCACGGCACGAAATATTTTACCAGGGCCCAGTGGCATAGTTGGAAAAGCAAAAAATCTCCTAAGTTCCTTGTGCCAGTGCCATGTACTCATGCATGAACTTCAAATAGTCCCAAGCAGTTTTACTATCATCCCCCCCCCTTCCACTCAACAGTTATGTGCGAAACCCATGACAGGTCCCAACCCGAATAGGGTGGCCGGGTCCTCATGACTATACCAATGACAGGGCCAGCTCTGCCAGGGAAAGTTTTGGTCAATCATAAAATTATGTTATGAATATGCTATCAAATGGGATTAAACTTGTTGATTGCATTAATAATAATAAATTAATCATTAAATCTTTATGCCGCGTGCATTGGTATTTACAAAAAGAATCATGTGAAAAATGACAGTAACTGTATCATGAGTAAGCAATCCGAGCTGACAGCAAGAAGTAACAGCAATATGATATTTGGGACGAAGATCAACATGTTTCTGATTTTTGGTGGATTCTGTCTTTGTCATTTTCTGTCATTTTGTGAATTGTACTGTACAAGTAATACCGGTAAGCTCAGACAGAAGTAGCAAAATCATTGTTAAGACATGGTGGGTTGGGCCAAATTTAAACGCTTTAAGTCAAGAAAATGACTGTCCAGGGTGACAGTTTTAGTGTGTTTTAAAGTAAACGGGAGGGAAAATAACGAAAATGTGGTTAATTACTGAGATTTTGCTCAATATTATTTTTAAAACTCAATGTACCAGCTTGGCATTTTAAGAGTAAGTCTAAATCTATTTCACTGTCTGGCAGGGCCTGACCAAAACTGGCAGGGCCTAGTCCTTGCCTTGTGTATGCCTAATACATCCCAGATAGTGATTGCATAAATCCTGAACAAATTTATGTTCTCTCCTACTTAAAACCAGTCCGTTTATTTTACTAAATAAGTAAACAATTGACTATTTATTTATTTCCAGTGCACGATGCCCGACAAATCAGTCTCCATTGATACCTACCGCATTCTGAAACCTGGATACAAAAATCCCAACGACACAGCACAACAACCTAGGCAAGCGCAATCCGAGAGTTCTACGTGCTGTACCCACCACTCCACTTGGGGCTCGTGTCCCTGAACCTCGGCAGCGACCAAGGATCCTCGTCCCCGGTCGACGAGCTGTTCGAGGAGTGGCAGCCCAGCCCGTCGGACGTCACCTTCACCTCCGGTCGTGGACGGTCAAGTCCCGGACCACAGTCGGACTTCTCGGCGGTGGCGGCGCCGACGACGTACGTACACCGGATCGGTACGACATCATCCACCACCTGAGGTGGAAAACACTCGTCAGACCCTCATTTAAGGAGGCCCCCAAACAGTTAGCGTATCGCAGATACGTGTGTAATAAAGATAGTGAACTAGCGGTACGGGTAAACTGGAATCGATGACACCTACCCGATCCGTAGAAACCGCGTCCGCTTCTTTTACGTACTGGATAACATCATCGAATGACCTTTCCACCATCTTCGGATCCATCGATCGTCAGGACTGAGGACTCGGAAGGCACGCCGGCGAGACGCCTTTTATAGACCTCGGCTGCCGACAAACGAACAACTGCACCCGGTAGAGGTCGAAGTGCTTCAAAGCACGGACATTCATCTACTATTCTACTCGGACTTCTTTTTTCCAGTTACTACCGTATAGCTAGTTCCACGATGGAAAAGGATTTGATCCATTCATTCTCTCCAGGCTATTTCAGTGTATGACAGAATTAGGCCCTGCACTGGCGTAAATTTAGATCAAAAAGTGGGAGCCAACCTCTATGCCTTCTGACTTCCTTATGGTAGCCTCTCAGAAAGCGGTGAGACTTGAGCCTAGGAGTCTTCCATGATAAACTAAATAGGCCTATAAGCGTTTCTATCTCTTCTCTCACTTACAATCAATCAATCAATCAATCAACTTCTATAGCGCCACTATCATAATGCCCAGGGTATCAGTCGATGGATCACCAAATCCAAATTGAATTAGAGTCAGGTCAAGCCGGAAAAGATCAGCCAGAAATGTCGGGAGATATCGTCGCCTCTCGCGACGCGGGTACTTCGTCCATCGCTTCCTTTCAACACTATAGGCCGACATTTTAACTCTCCGTAGGCTACTCAAGTGTGTGTGCGACGCGGCGATGTCCCAGCCCAGGAGACACCTTAAAGAATGCGCTTCGGCGATGTCAATAAACACTCTATCCAGTGTCGTTTTCACCGTCATTCCTAGAAATTGACTCACCTCTAGTATTATACAACACGTGATGATGCTCTTTCCATAATGAGATGTAATACGCAATACGTTACATCGTATACATTTTGGCGTCTGATTTGTAACGTTGTCCGCAAAATGTAGAATTACAGAATGTTGTTCTAACGTTTTAGAGAGAAGAGAAAATTATGTTCGACAGGTGAAATGGAGGACTATTTGCGAGGCGTATTAATACAAAACAAGTTCGTTGTTTTGACTGACAACGCCACGTGACTAGAATTCGATGAATCCTGGAAGGCAGTGGAAGCGCACTTGCCGACAAAATGCAATCGCGATTAGTCACAATCACCAGGCATCAGCCTTCGTTACAGGACTCGCCCGGCCAGTGTTGTGATGTTATCGGTTGGATTTATTGTTTAGGCACTATGCCCATCATGGATGTGCCCCATCACGCTGCTATATGAAATTAACGATTGATTGAGATTTATTAAGCGCTGTAATAAAGATTGACTTGATATGCCTAATGTCTTGAAAAAGAACAGAATAACATTCATTCTCGACTTTCACTGTAAATAAAATCTCGTAAATGTATATAGCGCTTTAGTTAATGCAGAAGTAGCTGCTTATTCTTACAGTGGCGGCTCCAGTATTTGGGCAAGTTGTTACCCCAACGGGGCCCCGCTTGCCAAATCCTAGTGGTGGGGCCCGTGGCAACTTCTAATCATGGGGGCCAACCATTTGTTGTTTAATGTATGTCGCATTAAGTATAGGTTCCAACAGGGGGTCCACTGGGGCCAGGCACTTAATAGGGGCACGGCCCCCCCGTGGAGCCGCCACTGTATTCTTATCAGCTTCATCTTTCTTGAAATAGCTATAGGCAAGGTGGTGGTACTTGTCGGTTAATTCACCGCCAACATTGGGTAAATGTAAGGGCTTTTCGGTAAAATCACAGCCAACTTAACACTAACCCTATTGAATAAACCATATTGGCGGTGAATTAACGGACAAGAACCAGGTGGTTTGTTAAACTAAGACTTACAACTCATTTTTACCGTAGCATTCCTCTAACTTAATATTTACATTTTAATATTTATGTTTTAGGATTGTGACCATTGTCCTTTAATTCATATTCCAATTCTTTCTTGATTACAGTGCACAGTGGCGTAGCCAGGATTCCAAAACAACATTTTCAGGCCAAAAGTCTTGAGCAAGTAGGTCGTCATCTCAAGCCAGGGATATTTTTACACCCCCTACCCCCTTCCCCCAATTTGAGGTCGACACCCCCAAAATTTGGCAATGTGACAATGGTATGCATACAAAATGCATACTAATTAGCCCTGAACACCCCGAAATGGAGAAGTACACACCCAACTTTTATTCTCGGATGACCCTTTTTGCCTGTCAACCTTTTTTGAGACTTGATAACATATTTTTGCTCACCCTCCCCCCAATTCACAATCCTACAATCCTAGAAATAAGCACACACCCCAAATCTGCAATCCTAGAAATAACCCTGTCTCAAGCGCTTTGAGGTTTCGCGATGTCATACTACCCAATATCTCACAACTACTCACCGCTTTTGCACAAATCTAACGGCCAGTCCCGGTCCGAATAGGGGGGGGGCTCCCCGTGGCTACGCCAATGACAGTACAGTAGTTAAAGCAAAGAAAAAGGCTTTCTATAGCGATCATTTGGTTATAAAGGTGACATTTCAGACATAAACAAGTTGAGCCTACACCTTTATTAGGTTTGTTTACTTCCAATTGTTTAAATAAAATGACGTAGGCTATTAATCTTTCATACTGTAGGCCTACATTGCTTCCAGCTGTGGAACCTGACATTTTTAGCTTAGAACATGGAAGGAATTTACGTTGAAGCCAGATGTGCCAATTAGGTTACTGCCTGCACCCCGCTGCGCCCCTGCAATACGACTACCACACGCAGTGCTTAAACAGGAATGTCGAGATCCTCAATAAATTGATCAGGCATTCCAAATAGAAAAACGCCTAACACACCACATGTAACACAAAGGCTTTCAATATACACAAAACACTCAAAATTAATGCATTACCTCACACTAGTAAAAAATTTCAAATAGAAACTAGCTTGTCTATATATGTGTAAAGGCATTTCTCTTTGACATAATATCATATGATGAAATACAGTTACTGAGAAATGCATATAAATTTCTTATAAATTTCAACACCTTATTATAGCCAAACAAATGACCTAACAGCAAAATTATTTCACCTAATCAGCACACATTTGACTTAGCTTTTCCGGCTTGACCTGGCTTTAATTCAATTTGGATTTGGTGCACCATCGGCTGATGCCCTAGGCAGTGTTGGAGTTGCCAGGGAGGGTTTGGGGGGGCTTGAACCTCCCAGCTACTTTGCAACCCTCACAAAAATCGCATATTGGGTACATGCAGTCTCTGTCATTCATTGAATTTCAATCCTCAACCTCCCCAGTCTCAAATTTCACAACTCCAACACTGGCCCTAGGCATTATGATAGTGGTGCTATAGAAGTTGATTGATTGATTTAAACAGGCCTCGTGATTTCTAGACTCTTAAGACACACAGGAGGATATGCTTGGTGCCTTGATTGTGCAGAGGACTATGTTCATATCTCATGTCAGTCATGGGATGAACTCTTATCTTGAACATTCATGTTTACTGGCCTAGACTAGAATTGAAAACTATCGCATAATAATTTTCAGTTATCACAATTCCAGTCGCACAATTATTTCAATGAGGTACTTCTTTCTCAAGTCCACCCAGTTGTAATGCCAAATTTTTTTTATAAGACTTAACTGAAAATTTCAACTTTGATAAATCAGTCGAACTGCAAAAGATAAGATACGTCACTTTACTGAAGTAACAGTTACTGGACCATAGTATTTAAAAATGTAACCAAACCAAGTGTCATTTGGGTCAAAATGAATTAAGCTGACCGACAGATGCTTTTCTCTTATCGAGGTTTAACACTGAACATTTTAAAATAACAGCTCAAGTTGACATAGATATCTCAGTAACTCAATCATCTCATACGGTATTGATGTCACCCATGATGTTCACCCGTCGGTTCTTATATCGGACTGAAATCTCGGCTTCAAGCTGAAAATGACCATAGAACATTGACTCGTGTATAACATCATTAGCATAAGACCAGATTAATACAAAGTTACCTAGCCATTCAGGGCTGCTTGTTTTAGAAGACAGTGCATCATGGGATGTGGGTTCCTATGTTACAACACAAAACAATTTGTTTTTAACATTGCCAGCAACGTAATAACACATTGCACTTTTGTTATTCTGAGCGGACAGTGATGTGTGTGTGTGTGTGTATATATATATATATATATAGTAACATTATATAATATTATATATTATTATATATATATATATATATATATATATATATATATATATATATATATATATATATATATATATATATATAGAGAGAGAGAGAGAGAGAGAAGATCTAAAGAGGAGAAAGCTGTTGCTGTTGCTGGCTCCAAGCCAAAAACTGTGATGGCAGTCAGTGAGCTAAAGAAGTATTGAAAGACAAAATATAATGATATTGAGAACTGTATTTCTCTGAAAAGGTCAAATTAATACAGATCATATACGAGAGACCCGCAGGAGCCCTAAGGTCAACTCAGCCTTCTTTCACCAGACGGCGATGGGAACTGAGTAGCAGATTAATCCGCAGAGTAAACAGGCACGTTGCATGAGAACACTGGCCCTGTATCATGTAACTTGCACCAGTCATCTGGCTAAGGACCTTGGAAATGGAGATCAGCACCACCCTATGAGCCTTGAGGCTCATCCATATAGTATGTATGCAAAAAGCATATTTTCAACCCTCCCCTGTTACACACCGAACATACGAAAAATCTAAAAAATCCAACACCCCTCCTGCTCAGTGCGTATGCCGTACGTACTATATGGATGAAACCCTGAGAGATCGGGAAGGACTTTACTACTACAGTGGATCCCACTTAATCGCATACCGCTTAATTGCATAACCCTCATTATCGCATAACAACATAAAAACCCGAACCAGTGTTTTTGCATACAATTAATAATTATCAGACGTCCCAGCTATTCGCATAGCCCAGTTAATCGCATAAGCAAGGCTTGCACGGCACCTATGCAATTAAGCGGGTTTCACTGTATATATAAGTTATAGCAGCAAAATAACAGGCAAGCAGATGCTTTTGCAGCAATTCATTCGAGGCTCTTGTGGTGAAAACAAATGTTACTAACTTGTTTCTGAAGCTCTTTCATCTTCTCTCGCATCAGTTTGAGCATCGGTTCCTGCCTGCGCTGTTCACCGAGGACTTCCTCCTGCTTCAGCACCATCAGTCGAGACAAAGACGTCATCTTCTCAGACTCCGAGGTTAGCTTCACAAGATTTTCTACCAGTCGGTCAACGTACCTAAAGAGCGGGAAAGACCACAACACCGAAGGCTTTACTGGTTTCCAATTCAATAAATATCAAAATTAATCATATTGCAGACAAACATAAGTTATGATGAACACATAAAGGTTCTTTAGGAATTTGTCATCATCATCACCAACATCATCATCATCTTATTGCTTCTTCACACACTCTGAATAATTTCAATGCAAAAGATTATCAGATTTAGATCACAACTATTATTTATTAATATCATGACAAGTGTGGCCGGACAAAATGTCACAGATAAATGTCACAAAATGCCATGGAGACAAAATGTCACAGACAAAATGTCATGGGTTAGGGTTACATTTTGTCTACCGACATTTTGTCCCCGTGACATTTTGTCTTAGCACCATGACAAGTTATTTAGAGACTGCCAACTGTAAACAAACTTTGCAGAATGAAAAACAGCAGCAGACCTGGGAAAGCTCCTGATAAGCAAAAGATCCACCATCTTCGATGCTGTAAGCTTTCCCAATAAAGCGGAGACCCCATTTAACAACACGGTCACGTTTTCACGATCCAGCTGAATGGCCTGAGGCGCGGACTGGAAAACCGCGTTCGAAATAACTGCATTTCCAGTTCCACTCAGTTCCAACAGCCTCTGGCGCAAAAACGTTTCCAGCTGAGGAACAGAACAGGATCACAGGAACAAAATAAGATAAAATCTGATCAACGATGGCACATGATATGTTCATGCTGACTATTAACAGCTCACAATAATTAAAAATATAAAATAAATTCAAAATCATCAATAAAAGCCTAATATGTATCACAAACATATTATTGGCAAACACAAATGCACGAGCGCACGTGCACGCACACACACACAGCAGCCTATAGCCAGTTGGAACAGATAACAGTATTGCATACTTTAATCCAGATCAGAAGACTTGCCAGATTTAATGCCATCCCAGTACTGTGAACAAAACACACATGCCTATTCTATCTATTCTTTTGAGGATCATCACATCGCCATGCATGTAAATTACCATTGTTATCTTAACTAACAATTCTACTTCTGTTTTCAAAAGGCCAATATTAAAACGCCTCTCTCAATCAAATGACTTCTCCAAATCCGGAAATGCATAGTAGGCTTGACTACACAAAATGCCAAATTTTTTTCCTTCTTCAATTTCAATATCAAAACAATCTAAAACTTAGCAAACTCACTACTTTTATTCTATTCTGCTTGGCAGGACTTGTTCTGTTCTGCTATTGCCAGGAACACATAAGGAATTCTCTCTAACTTCACTGTGTGTCTTTCAGACTTCTGTGAGTTGAAAGACCGCTTTTCATTTTCTTCACAATCTTTCTTCTTTCTACTTTTTCTGGGTTCTCAGGCTTAACGAATCCACCATCGCGTTTCTTTAAGCCAGCACAGTCAGAGGTTCTAGCAACACAGACTTGTTTTGCAGCAATTTTACTCTCATGAAAATGCTGCTTATTTTCACCCCCAATCTCCTGGCATCTGTTGAATCAATCAGTTGAACATGGCTCGATCTTAGTTGCACAATTTTACCTCCATCCACAATTGAATGGATGGGTGGAATAAGGAGGTAACCGTATCCAACCCCCCAATGGTTTGAAGTATCAATAACAATAAGAGGGTAACTGCATTTACTTCCATATTTGAAATCACTGGACCCTTCAACTGATATTTTCACCACTAAAGGGGTAACTGGATTTACTTCTTTATTCCTCTGGGCCCTTCAATTGACAATCTCACCATTAAGGAGTTAACTCCTTATTCCACCCAACCATTCAATTGATATTTCCAACACACGTGTCCAAGTGAGCCCAGCTTTCAGTAGTTAGAGATGCCCAACAAACTGCTAACTAGCTATAGTCGATATATTAAGTATAATTTAAAAGATATTTAGGTAGGTTGTTAATAATATAAAGTGAAATAATATAATATTATTACCTCATACAATTCATCAACAAAAGCATTTCTCGTTTCGATGTAATCAAGAACAGTCAGGGCCTCTGTTCCGGCTGCATCTGCAAAAATACAAACATTATGGTCAGACCTCCTAATCTAACCTAATCATCAATTTAACTTCTATATCACCACTTCATAGTGCACAGAAGTGTCAGCATATGGCGCACTAAATCACAATTGCACAAGATTCAAGTCAAATCCAGGAAATCAGGTCAGACCTCATGCATGAATCCTTGATATCAGTATAACAAACACACAAGCATAGATGTCCAAATCAGGTCAGGTCAGGTCAGGTCTTTGTCATCCAGAACTGTCCAGCTATTGACTTCTCCCTATGACATCTCTCCTAAGTCCTGTGTCCCATGCTATTTCTTCCAAGGTCATTCGGTGTCTACCGTCAGCTTTTCCCATTGAGGCTCAGTCCTACATGTTCAGATCCTCTTCCAAATAGCAGCCTAAAGCTCTTTCCGCAGTTCTCGCGCCATAAATACTTCATGTGAAGCAAACATTTCATACAATACAAAATTGCAAATTCCTCAAAATTCTTACCATTTATGACATATATCTAAATTTGATAAAACCAAAGCAAAATTTTATCAAATCTCAAAAACATGGCTTGGACTTTAGAAGACTATGAATAGCATTAAAACAGAATAGCATAGAGTTTCATTGAAACAGAGCATTGTAGGCTGTCTTCAAATGTAACACCAGCTGAAATTTCATTTATAAACAATAAAGCCCAACATAATTTCTCAATAATTCAAACAAAAATTCTGTAGTTAATACATGAACCTGTCAGCTTTATCCTGATTTTTATCTTTAGAAAAATCCTACTCACTCTGTGGACCATCGGGTTCGGGCGAACTGTCATCCTTCACTACCTCAATATCGATACCACTGGCAAGAGGGTCAACAACTTCCCAGTCAATTTCATTCTCAATGGATTCCTATAAACACATTTGGCAAACCATCAGTTTTATTCATCATTCAAACCATCAGTTTCATTCATCATTAATCATTCAAACCATCAGTTTCATTCATCATTCATCATTCAAACCATCAGTTTCATTCATCATTCATCATTCAAACCATCAGTTCCATTCATCATTCAAACCATCGGTTTCATTCATCATTCAAACCATCAGTTTCATTCACCATTCAACTAATCTACAAATAATACAATTAGCAAACCATCAGTTCATTCAATCTAGTTTTTTATATTTATGTAGCGCCAATTTTTTAATATTTATGAACAATAATAACACCAATCTTAAAAGCGATGTGAACTTTTATTTAGATGTCAGATGTTTTGAAAATAATTACGTTATTTCAGTTATAGGAATTCACTAGCATGTATTATTATAAATGAACATTAATTCCTTATTCACTGTTTCCTGAATCAATCTAAATTGAAGTTTTACTCTTAACTTCTATCGATGTTAACTGTATCACAATTTGTGTTTAATTACTACACCTATAATAATAGTTATATAATTAATAGTTAATTAAATGCCTCTACTTAAATAGTTTCGTGATTTGTAATTTTGAGTTGCAAATAAACTTCTTCTTCTTAAAAAAAAGGTAAAATAAGAACAAGAATTATGTCAATGGAGCATATCCATGTATACATCAAATTCAAACTAAAAAAAGAAAAGCACCTTTAATAATCCATTATAAACATCTGGTTGTGATAGCATATAACATCTGCTTACCATTATTTGAATTCTTACATATCAATTTAGGTGCCAAAAAAACTGAAAAATTTCAAGTTGGTCATAAACACATAGCAAAGTGAAGGAATAATAGCCACATAAAGAACAACAAGTACTTATAAACAATTATTGTGTCAAAAAGTGAATAAGAGCAACATTTAAATACAATGTAATGAACACAAAAGCTATCAATTAAATGTTATAAACATAAAACAGCCAGACACTCATTCTACTTTAAAATGGAATTTCAGCCATCATTTGCTACCACAAAAAGTCTTAAGTCAAGTAGATAGTTGCTTACCTCTTCAAGAACAATACCAGCTGAAACATTGCCCTCCACTAAGTCTGTGTCTACATCAATATTACCCCAATCAATCTAGAAATATAAATCAGAAACCAGGTCAAATATAAAACGTTGAAAGATGCATTCATAATAAATTAATCAGTTATGATTAGAATGCATATGATATAAGAAGTTCAACAGACAAAAGAGACTCCATAATTACAAATCCATTTACATATGAAGGATCCTGGTCGTTGATTGATTAAATCAATCAATCAACCAATCACTCACTCAATCACTTAATCAATCAATCACTAAATCAATCAATTGACTTCTATGGTCATACATTTACATATGCAGGATCCTGGATTCAATCATTCAATCAATCAACTTCTAAGTCAAAAAGTCAAAATGCCTAGGGCATCAGCCAATGGTGCACCAAATCTACTCTAAATTAGCATACTTGGTTGCAACTAAGCAACTCCATTTATACATACAAATGGTTAGCAATCTGAACTGCAAGTCACAACGTTCCGGGTTCGAGGCTCAGCCATAGTAGAAACCTTTTGGCTGTTTCTATCCCAGGCACTCACCAAGTTGACTCACTGTGAATGCTCAGTTGTTCACCCTGTGGAAGGTAAGGGAAAGACTGGTGCAACTACCGTCATTTATCCAATACCCTCCCTGCCAAATTAATGGTGCTAGACCTTCAGTTTTTCTATGGGCTTTGAGGCTGTGGACTGACCTTCCTACTCTAAGTTTGCCTTCGTCACTAAAACATTTCCTGTAGCTTCATTTATGGCATAATGCAATCAAAACATGCAAGGCACAACTGATGGAAAAAGAAAAACAGGCCAACCCAGAACCAGATGGACTGATAACGTCATGCAATGGACTGGAAATACAATGGAAATGGCGATCCGAATGACAGACAACAGAAAGCACTGGAGAAATCTCATTCATGACGCGGTCTACCCTCGTACCAAGGATGGCTGAAGACAAGACAAGAAAAATCAAAACATCATAGCATTTACTGTTCTCCTGTCAGATGCCAGACATAAATAAGATGTAGGTTTTAAAATAAACAGAGATTTTCTAGGACAAATAATCAAACCTCATCTTCTTTTTCTTTCTCCTCATTTTCATCAAGGCCTTCAAGATCAAGAGGTGTTTCAAGAATCTTCAATGGAGGACGTCCATTGTGCAACTCATAGACCGTTGTATTGCCCTTCTCCATAATATACCTTACCATTCTAAGGCAATTAGGGTCATCATCAGTTCTGAATAGAAAAATATCATTATTGCTCAAATAAATGCCTGAACATTCAATGAAAATTAACATAGTGCAACATAAAAAATACTACCAGATTATAAACAAATATTACATTAGGCTTATTGCAAATTACAGATTACAAAAGTCTCCACTGTTTCTTGTAAAATTAACTCACATTTGTTATAAAGTATAAAAATATGTGTAATTAAGTGGTAACTATAACCTTACTTATTGAGGATGAATGCCACAAATCCTGTATAGAAGTCAACGGCTGGAATCAGGTTGCGAGATTCTCGTGCAATCTCTTCAAACGTCTGAGGCAAACATTTTGCCAAACTAAACAATTCTCTTTTGATGTTCTTTCCCTAAATTAATAACGACTATGACAGTTAGTATCTGCATGATTTTGAATCCAACCATGGATATATCTAGGATTGTGAATTTGGGGGTGTTGACCTCAAATTGGGGGGTGTCCAGAGCTAATTAGTATGCATTTTGTATGCATCCATTGTCACATTACCAAATTTTGGAGGGTTTCGACCTCAAATTGGGGGAGGGGTGTTGGGAGGGTGTTGGGAGGAGGGGTGTAAAAATATCCCTGAATCCAACAAAGAAAATGAAAAAGAGAAAGACCAAAGAATATGTGGAAACGAACAATAGGCAATGAGCTAAAGACTAACGAACTCAACTTGGATGATATAGTCCTAGTGGCTGAAGATTGAACTGCATGGAAGAATCTTGTTAGTGGACTATCACAACACAAGGAGTAACAAAGGCTGAAGAAGAAAAGAAGAAGAAGAAGAAGAAGAAGAAGAAGAAGAAGAAGAAGAAGAAGAAGAAGAAGAAGAAAAGATGATGATGATGATGGTGATGATGATGATGATGATGATGATGATGATGATGATGATGATGATGATGCTTTCAATCAGTAGATGCAATCAATTCCATCTAGTTTAATTCCATATAGTAATTGAAATTCATAAACAGCACAGTTTTATAAGACACATTTTCAAAAATAGCTGCTAATGATAAGTTCTCAACTCTAAGGCAGGCCCAATTGGCCTTACACCACCCGGGTATGAAATAGGTGAAGTGGCTTCCCACTGCCAAACAGTGGATAGGGTCAAAATCCTACCACTACTCCATCACCCCCTCCCAATAAATAGCTAAACAAACAAATCTAAGAAAAATGAAACAGAGTTCCTGGCCAAGAATCACTTGCTGAATAATTATCAGAAACATAAATAGAAAAACCTACTTCAATGCCCATTTTTCTGCAATCGGCTCTGAACTTTTCTGCAAACTCTTCAGACATTTTGGCATAATCTACCTCCTTTCTGGTATATTCCTGAAAAGAAACAGTAGCCAAGCAACTCTTGAACTCGGTTGCCTTCTACTAACAACTTTAACAACAAGCATTAACTACTGCTCTAAGCAAATCATATCACAGTAACGTAATGTAATGTAATATAATTAGCCATTTATATTGCACCTAATCAGTTAATGTTAACAAGCGCATTACAATGTCGATGATTATAAGCACAATTAAACAGATGTGTCTTCAACTTTTTGCGAAAAGCGACGGGCGAATTTAACAGTGAAGTAGAGAGAATCACATCCCATGCACATAACCTATCATTATATTACAGTAGATGAAACCAATGACTACTACAGACTTAAAACAATAATAAAATTTATTTGAGTGGCATAACCTATTAGAACACAGACCTGGTGCAGCTGTTGGCATTTGGCAAGCTGTCGTTTGAGATCAGGAATTTCATAATTGACAGATCGTGCAAGCATCTGGGCAGCCTCCGCTAAAAATGCAAAAATGTTTTAATCACAAGTCAAAAAGAGCATCTAAATTGCTACGTAAATACATAGTTACATACAAGCAGTGCTTTATTCAGTAGGAATACAATGGAACAGCGTTCCCGCACCTTTTTTTGTCAAAATCGTTTGCATATTATAAGGGTCAGGATAATTGTGGGCACAACAAAGATGCAGCTTTTTTAGCTATTTCATATTAAAAAATAGGACACACTATTTTACACTACTACTGGACTTGTAAGACCCCAAGCAGAAGCTTTAAGTCAGTGAAATTCTAGAACCATTTAGAGGCAATCCCAATGTTATAACTGGAAAGCAATTTGGCAGCAGCCAAGACTAAAATTCATGCCTGAATTAAGACCATCTTTCTGAAGTTTGCGGGCAAGGAGTCTCGAGTGGTTGAACAGAGACACGGTTGACCAGAACTAGGGCAGTGTGGCTGAGCAACTCAGACTGACTGGTGCCTCCCCAATAATACTGAGCAAAAGGAATAGTACCAGTACATGATGTGATAATTTGCTGTGGGAGCGCTTCTGAGTGATTCTTCAGAAGAGGCGCTATACAAATATTTTATTACATTACATTACAATAAAGTACAGTTTAACTGAAAGGTCAGCAACTCAAGAAGTTTTTGTTTGTTTCTTATTAATAATCATATTTCAATAATTAAAAACAGCACATATCCATAACAGAAGTAACATAGGCCGGTTCATATCTAAGCAAGCAAAGTGAAATGCTAAAATGCAACTGTTTTTATCAGAAGAACAAGTTTAACTGGATTGAATGTAAAAGAAATGCAATTTGTTACTGTATCCACACAGCATTTGGTGACTGTTCTGTTGTTAACTATATATGCAGGAATTAAGATATGACTCATACCCAGGTAAATGCCCTCCTTTTCGTATTGTTTAATAATTTCAAGCCAATCCTATGCAGAATAAATAAAGTTAAACTCAATAATAGAACTTTGGAGAAAGCAAACATACTTATAGAGATTCTGCAGATTGTCCCTTTTTGTGTTATTTGAAAACAAGCATTTTTGCTCATAACATGTAAAAAGAGAAAAATTCACCACAACAATTCACATTAACCACAACAATTCACATTCACTGCAACAATTCACATTCACCAAAACAATTCACACATATGCATTCACATTCTTTTCTTGACAATTTTTGACTGCCTTACAAATTCAACGATACCAAGCAGGAATGAAGAAATTTCCCACTGCTTACTGACTCCCACCTCCACTGGTCCCCTGTATACATAGCAAGGGAAGTTGCATTATGTCATAAACTTATTTAACCAACTTGTTTGACATAACGAAACAATAAGAAAATTCTCCCGACAAGCCCGACACAAATACCATCCTGATGCCATATACAACTTACAATACTTTCCTCAACAGATTGTCTTAGTAATATGTTAGCACATCAAAATGAAGCAATATCAAAACCTTGAGTCGTTGAGAAGAATATTGGCCAAAAATATTTTTCTTTGCACCGTCATCAGTCTGCTTTAGAAGTTCCACAATTCTCTGACAGTGAAAGTAATTTATATCTGCATTCAAATCACAAATACACATTATAAAATCACATGAATAGAAATCAACAAGTATCTGAATAAGATTCTGGTTCAAACTAGTTTCACTCAATTAAATAACAATGAAGCTAAAACCGAGCTGGTGTTGTGCATCCACTATTCTCTTAAGGATAAGTCATTTGTAGTGCTTTGCCAAATATGTCAATTGAAATAGTTGTGTAAACATGATAAAATTCAAAAGAAATTCTTCCTAATCTTCCCATTTTAATTTAGTTTTTAAGATGCAAGTAAAATTTTGGACAAACCGTTATTCTACTTTTGAAACATTTTCACTCAAAATGACAATAACCACAGGACAAAATGACTTAACCTACTACTTATAGCTTATTTACCATATGCAACGGATGATAATATAATGCTAAAACATCACTGAGTTAAGGTAAGTCATACAGAATAACGCTCGTCAATTCATTCTAGCATTAGTATTCAATCATACTTCTGTGCTGGTAAATTTAATTTAACAAAGTATTAAATTCAATCAATATTAAATGATCATGTGTCCACAGACAGAGTCACACATGAATTCAAGATTACTCCTGTATCATAAACTGCAACAGTACCAGGCTAACAACACATTTGGCAAAGGTCCATTGCTGCAACACAATCAAAATGTAGGCAACTCATTCAAGGGTATAGCCCAATGCTTGGTTTCATATTCAGATTCTGAGATTCCATTACTAAAAGTCACAAACTGCTGGTATTTTCCATGAAGTAACTTAAATAATTAATTAACACAGAGCTGTAAGCGTTTAATGGGAGCGGGAAGTTAGCAGAATGGTAACAGCGTTGGACGATGGAGCAGAAGGTTGCGGGTTCAATTCCCGCAGGAGCCCTAAGGTCGACTCAGCCTTACTCGCTAGAGGGCGGTGGTAAAATGAGGAGCAGTGTTAAGTTGCAAGGTAAAACGTGGGTCTGGGGAAAGTAATGGCAACCTACCCCAGATTAATGGATACCACCTACGTAGCTGATTGCCTAGACCGGAGATAAGCGCCGGAACCCAACGCGACGCGAGTACGGGACCTACCTTTACCTTACCTAAACGTTTAATAAAAATAATAATGCTAATAGCGTAATCCTTTAATCTTGAATTAGTTACAGATTTCATATAGGCATTACAACATATCATCCCTGGAGTTTATTTTAGAGTCATCATTAAAACAAATGAAACCAACATCCAAATACAAATCCAAATCCACAAATTATCCAATAATCAATATCTAGGGTAACCATTAAGTTGTCACTGACCTATATAACAATCATTACGTAATCAATGGTTCATTCCAATTAAAATCAGTTTAAAAATGAAGTAGTTACTTACAACTCCCTTCCAACAGCAGCCTGATTTCTTCCACAGGAGGCATGTCTTGTATGGCATTGTTTATCTTCTCACGGATGGAAACTGCTGGCTGCTGCCACGAACTAGTACAATGGCGCCGACTCTGTAGCCAGTCTGTGAATAACAGAAGCAGTTTATGCTGAAATAGCAAAATCTAAATGTTACGATCTCTACTAATATCTCCATAAGAAAAGCATGTAAAAATCAAATACAGTATGCTCTCACTGTAGTCAATCAGAATGTAGGATGGATAAAGTGTCTCACCTTCTCTAAGATATCTCGGTCCTTTTGGGTTACAGGAAGATGCTCACATCGTGGAATTATTTATAACAAGATGATGAATGCAATTAGCAGTATCTATGCTTTCATCGGTGCTTTCCCGTTATCTAGACCCCAGTGGAAGTGTAATGCAATGCAAAAGAAACTTTTAGTATGATGCTGTTCTCTGCACTGCCAAAATACCTTCCTCCACCCCAGAGGTGCAGGCACCACTGATTAAGAACTCCCTGCCCTAGAAATTTTTTTCTACCTGGAAGGTATTAACCCCCAACAGGAACAAGAATCTTGGCTTCTAGCTTTGAATAAAATCAAACACTATCTGTGATCATTTTACATCTCAGGTTTGCTTCTCAAGCAGAGATTAACAGACGGCAAATCGTCTGATCAAACGAGCTCATTGAGTGTACATTCTTCTGTCGGAAACTGCTCACTCAGCACTCATATGACTCTGTCATAAAAGACTAACTCACAGCTTATTATTATCATCATTGTCATCATCATCATCATCATCATCATCATCATCATCAACATCATTATATGAAGACTCCAAAAATTACAAGATGCCCGGTGAATTTCTAAGATGTCTTTAAACAGCAACAAAATAAAATGTCTTGTAAGATTATCTTAAGATTGTCTGTGATCATGACCCCAGATGAAAAAATAATAAGACTAGTAACGTAGGCCTACTCAGAATTGATGCAAATGAAATGGCAAGTTGGAAGACAGAAAGTATACAAACCCAAGAGTTTGTTGTAATGGATATCAATCGGCAACTGGCTTTCATCCATTATTCACCTGTGCATTAAAATATTTAATAAACTAAACAATATCATTATCAAAATTGTGTGCATTAAACATCGCATGTTTTCATCCACTCACTTAACCCCTTAACCATGTATTTAACTGTAACTCAATGTAAAATGGACCGGATATATCCGGGATCCCCAGTTAAGGGGTTTACAGCTGACAGACTTTCAACATTCATCGACAAGAGGGTCTTTGCTGGTGTTTAACTAGTAACAGTACAATTGTGAATGGAGATCAAGGTTAAAACTCATCCTTTTGCCCAAGCTTATCCACCACAGACTGCCAGCCAGTTATCTGGCAGGTAATCCTGAATGTGGCCTGTTTCTTGTACTATTAGTATTCGGTACCATCGTCTGATTCTTCTATACGCTATGAAATGGCGCTAAAGAAGCTGATTGGGTAGACGTGAAGATGAGCGGCGTAACCGAAAGTAGTCCGTAAACACTGAAAGAAATTCCGTTGAAAGGGTTAGGGTCAGGGTTATGGTTAGGGTTAGCCCTAACCCATACTGATACGTACTGATACATTACGGGTCGCGTAGTGATACCTTACGCCGCTCGTTTCTACGTCTACCGCTGATTGGATTGTATAAAACCACAGGCAACGAAAGGCTAGAACAAAAAAGTCATAAACGTTGCCTTCCAATGTTTTTCACATTCGCAAATAAACTTTCTGATTCAGGCTAACGGACCCTTTCAACTCTATAGCGCCATATGTTTACAAACAATGTACATGTGTCAAATTTCAGCAGAACATACAAAAAAATCATATTATTTGTAAACGGAAGAGAATTAACTTCATCGAATTCGAATAAATATAAGCTAGTTTTTAACGCGATACACTCACTTTCAGTAAATTTATAACAATTATGCTTTATAATAGGATAATTACGAAGAATTGTATCTCCACTGAAAATTTAGAAGCTGCATAGAATTTTGTATACCGATACGTAGTGTCTCTATGGCGAAGGCTGTCAATCATAGGCTTTAATTTCTATGTCGTCAATCAATCAACCAACCAGTCAGTCAAATACTTCTTTACCTCTATTATATTAACCTTTTTTGGCAACGTTCCCATATGGGAACATTGACAAACACTGCAAGAAATTGATGACTTACTCAAATATTTAATTACCACAAAGTAGATTATTTTAAAGAGTTACATGTGAGTGATAATAAAGTGGACAGAAAAAGTTAGTAATATTAATTGTAACTGTGTACATTTTTGAAGAATAAGTCTCGAACCCTTAGAATTTCTGTCACGTAATTTCATACATTTCAAAGAGTGTTCCTGAAAGGCCAGGCATGTTTTTAAAGTTGTTTTTGAGTATTCTTTCAGTTTTGCAATAGCAGTGCTTGATAAACTGATACTTTTGTTACAAGTTTGCATTTTTGCACAAAATGTGCATGTTAACCTTTATGTTCCCATATGGGAACGTTGCCGGATGACTGCATAAATGTGGTTTTACATCACTTGCGCAGGGATGGACACGTTACGGCATAAGGAGAAAAGCATTCAAGGTTTCCACTACAGGAGAAGCTAAGGCTGTCAGCTCAGTTTGCAACCCTGTAGCCATTGTGGTACTTCCGCCAGGATCAGTGGCGGCTCCAGGATTTGGCAAGTGGGGGGGGGGGCGTTGGGTTGAAACTTCTATGCACTGGGGCCAGATATTTGTTGTCAGGTATGTATTAGTAATTATAGGGTCCCAACAGGGGACCACTGGGGGCCAGGCATTCAATAAGGGGCACGGGCCCCGAGCCTCCATGTGGAGCCGCCACTGACCAGCAGATGGAGTTAGGAGTTGAAGCGATTGGAAAATGTTCTGGAAGATCTGAAAATGAAGGTGCCTTTGAAACAGCCGGGTAATTACGAAACAGAAGTAAAAGAAACAGAGAGTAGTGAGAGTTAAACAGAAGACCCTCCTGTGCGAAGGAAGAAAAGAGCCAACATTATTGGGCAAAGTGGAGAAAAGCCAGTATCTTTCACAAAAATCTTTGGAGACATTGTCTGAAAGAGGTGTTCGCGCATCAGGAACTGTGAGACACAACAGAATTGGTGATGCAAAACATCTCGTACCATCAAGCACAATGAAGACAAAGTCTGCCAGATGAAGCTTTGAATACTGTTGCAATAAGAAAGTTTTTGTCACAAAATTACTTGGTAATGCTGTGGTAAATGTTGCAAGCATCTGTCATACCCATAAGCCTGTCCTCTCTGTAAAACGCCACGTCAAAGGCAGCCCATAAGTTGCTGTCAACACAGCCACATGTAGAGAGGCGATACAATGAAGGTGTGGAAGGCGTCGACTTTATGTACCGACTGCTCGCAGCCTACAGACCAACCATTCGGGGAAAGAAGTGGTGGTGACCACAGCTGGTTCTGAATGTAGTCAATGTGTATGTTGTGGCGCAGCATGGAGATTGCACTGCAGTGTTGCAGGACTGAAGCTTGATCATTTGACCTTTCTTCATGAAATTGCACTGTGTTTGCTGAAGATGGAACTTGGTGAGCCAAGGCGCCAGGTTGGTGGAGGTCCATGTCCTGGCCTACCGGATAGTTTACGTTTTGAGGGAGTTGGGCATCACAGAATGAGTTGTTCTCAGAGACGTTATGGCATGTATCAAGGAAATACATGTACGAAAAGTGTGCTAAATGTGATCCTCGTCTGCACTGTGATAAAGGAACAGTGTGCTTTGAAATTTATCACTCACGTCCTTGATTTACAATCAGTGCGTTAGACTGTACACTTGATGCACAATTGCTGAACGTGTTTTAGAGTAATTTCTGTTCTTTTTATGCAGAAAGTTGCATCTACAGGCTGCCTTAAAATATTACGAGCCATAAGACTTGATTACATATACAGCGATTGACATAATTGTTTGATATAATACAATAAATAATGGCATGTTCCCATATGGGAACATTGCACTCATCCGGCAACGTTCCCATATGGGAACATGCCCATATTTGGTCTGATAATCAATTATGAACAAATATACTTCAATTACATGCTCAAATGGACACCCATGTCACATAAAAATTGATTGTAAGGTTTTTTGTTTAAAAAAACTTTTGCCAAAAAAAAGGTTAATGCTGTTGTTAGTCCCTTAATCAGAAATCGTATCCGCGGTATTGTATGCAACGGAAGAGAGATGGGTCTCAAGGCCAGTGTTTATTCTAGGCCTTCTCTGGGGGTAATTTCCTCCCCAAACTTTTAAAATCCCCCCAATTTTTATTTGTTGCATGGGGGATGAAAATCTCCCCCTTCCAAAAGTGTGATATGGGGGCTTTTATTTTTGGAGAGGGGAAAATGTAAGGATGAAATTTTTGGCTTGCCAAGGCATTTGAGAAGGGTAAAAAATATTAGGGAGCTAATTGGAAGGATTAGGCCTATCTTTTTGGAGACTCAGACCTTGCCCCCCCCCAAACATTTCAAAATCCTCCACCCCAATGTCAAGGTGGCTAGAATAAACACTGTCTCAAGCATAGGCGGATTTAGAGTTTAATATTTGGGTAGGCTAGCATGGGGGTCTGGGCCACTCTGGGGTGCCATCAATATTTTTCAACCACTTAGCTGGAATTGGTCTCGACTTGTGCCGTTATTGTAAGTGGAACAAGTCACAGTTGTAGGCCCACATAGGCCAACACTTGAAGTGTTTTTGACCACCCCGCCCCCCCCACCTTCCCCCTCCTCCCCCCAAACACGTATCATACTGTCTTCAATTCCCATAAACGCTGGCGTTGCTTCAGTGTTTGCCACCTGGGGATGATCGCGTTGCAATCTTCGCCGTCCGCCAACGTGTATTAACCGATGCGCGGGAGGGGGTGTCTTCTGTTGAGCCCCCCACCCCACCCTCTGTTGGCCGCGTCGGCTGCAACCGCAGACGCGAGGATCAAAAATACATCGACACTTTCGCTGCTACGGCTGGAAGAGGAGGAGAATAAGAAGGGGAGAACGAAGCTGGAAAAATAGGCATCGCGCGGAAAGCTAATCGGGAAGTCTCGGCTTCCTCTCCCGCAGAGGCTACGGCAGCCGCTTCCCAGAGACCACTATTAGCTCAGACTGTTGGCTGGCATGCAGTCCCGGGTACCCCCGACCTGGCTTGGCTTCGACTTTCCTCGGCCGGCCGATAATACTTCTCGGAAGGTCGACTGTAGCGGCGGCGGCGGCGGCGGCTGCCTCCGCGAAGATAGGGATGGGCCTACGGCAACAGGGGATCGGCCCACAGAGAGACGTGGATAGGCCGCCTATCTGGGACAGAGAAAGAGAATAGGCTAACTGTGCGGTCTGAGCGTCCTTGAATCGGAAGGTCTCCCGTCGCATCATCATCATCATCGCCATCGCCATCAGCGCCTAGGCCTACATGCCTCCTAGGAGAATTTCTCCTCCGCAGCTAGCAGTTTCTCCATTTCTCTCGTCGCAGAGGATAATTTTCTCTAAGATTCTTCGTAGATTCAGTGTTCCTTAAAAACCCAATACGATGACCTCGAGGGCCGAAGCTTCTGGTGACATGCTCGTCATCCGAAGCAAGGTGAGTTCACCGACGCTGGGGCAGTGTTTAATCTAGGCCGTTTCCGGGGAAGGGGGGAATTGCCCTTCCCCTCGGAAATTTCAAATTTCTCCCCGGAAATTTTGGAATACTACGTGGACTAACAGCGGCCCCTAGCAGAATTCCCTCCGGCCTTGTCAGTTCTCCCCCCCGGCTTTTTCAGTTTAACCCCCGAGTCTAGGAGTCTAGATTAAACACTGCGCTGGGGACACTATAGGACCGCTATAGTAGGGAGGCCCTTTAGGGCCAAACGACGCTCATGCTAAATATGCTCTGTAAGTCAGGGACGTAGCCAGGCATGGGCAGGATTTTATTTTTGAGGGGCTCAAGCCCAAGATTCGCTACAATTTCTTCCTTTTGAACCCGCAACGCCATTTGGGCTTGAATTCATTGGGGAGGGGGCTAGCTTCAGGCTTGGAGAGGCTTAAGCCCCCCAACCCCATTCCTAGCTACGTCCATGCTGTCAGTGTGTAAGTAAGCAACTCAAACAAGAGAGAGAGAGAGTAAGTAAATAAGTGGATAAGTAGGTAAGTTAATAAGTGAAATCTCGCGGGTTTATATGACGCTTTCGAAAGTAGTAGGCCTACAGTGGTGGCTGATTATTTTTGTGCGCTTAGTCTCTCTTGAAATAGCCATACAGGCCCCCTATCCATATATCCATAAGGCGGTGTAGGCCTAGATCCGTCAGTGGCGTAGCCAGGATTCTAGAATAGGAGTAGTACTGGAAACCTCAAATCGAATAAGTGAACGATGATTGCAAAAATTTTCGTCGCATATTTGAATTCAACAGCAGCATCAGTTGGAAAATACATACGCGCATATATACTGTAAGTTTATATATATATATATATATATATATATATATATATATATATATATATATATATATATATATATATATATATATTGGCTTGGCTCTTACGATATGGCCACACCAACTGCACCAACTTATCAATCCTAAACGCAGTGGCGGCTCCGGTATTTGGCAAGTGGGGGGGGGCGTTGTGGTGGCAACTTCTAAGCATGGGGGCCAACTGCATGGGAGGGTTAGTTTAGTTGCTTGGACCGAGTGCACTAAAGTATGGGAGCCAACTGGGAGGACCAGGCATTCCATATGGACACGGACCCCCTTTCCCCTATGGAGCCGCCTCTGCCTATGCAGCCGAATAGGGCCTAAACTCCCCTATGTCCTTAGCGTTCATCTAATCTTTTGATTTAGCTTTCGACGATCTTATGTCGGGTTTCTTGCATTCCTTTACCGTCAAGTCTCCGACATCGTCTATATTTAAACATACATTCATTTGCTTATATCTCATGCTATGCAAAGTGGCAGACCGCTTTTTATATGTTATAGACCTACTGTGTATGCCTATACTTTTTATCATTGCTTAACTGTATAGAACAGCATTTAGTATTCACCTAAACCAGTTGGTAGGCCTGTCTTTCTCACAGGGCCTAAAGCAGGCAACAGTATTTAGATTTGGCCCACAGACTCTTAAAATAGCTAACAAAAGGTGACAGCCAGAATCAGGTCAATATCCGAATTGCAGGGGGTTGGGGTTACAGCCCCTTTTAGTATTCACAAACCAGTTGGTAGGCCTGTCTTTCTCAAAATGACAAAAGTGACAATTATTTCGACCACGCTCACCATGACCCTCCATTAATTTTCAAAATCAGTAGACTGGGGAGAATTATTAGGCACCAAATGATGCCTGTTCAGTCCTAATCTATTTAGATGGAGACTTTCTGTTTTTTTCAGTACCACGCTTCAAAAAGTAGACGTTCCTTCGCCGGCTTACCTCCCTCAATTTCAAAATTCATCAACTATAAACTCTAGCGTGATTTAAAGTAGCTTATTGGGCAGTAGGCCTACTGCCTCTGTGAAAGCCACTATAGGGGCGCTAATTAAGTGGCAGTGTTTTATATAGGCCTGTTAGAAGCATATTCTCTTTACCTGATGACTTGTGAAGTGGATTAATGTAGAAATTGGAATGTTGACAAACGCTTCTCTTCCGAGATCCGAACACGTCTTTTTGCATATACGTTATCTCTCTAGCTCTCTGTGCATGTACCAGACCTGTTGTTGTTGTTGTTGTTGTTGTTGTTGTTGTTGTTGTTGTTGTTCTGCAGATTGCCGCTCGGTACGATTCGGACGCCGAGAAAGAGGTACTGGGGTGGATAAAGCAGGTCCTCGCAGTTGACATCGAGCCAGGAATGAGATCGGTTGAAAAGGCTCTCGGGAACGGCCATCTTCTGGTGAGGTATATATAAGCAGTCAAATAATTATTTCAATTAATTATTATTTTATAATAGATTATGACAGTAAGCTTAATGCGAATTTTTGCAAATAGGCCCTATATGGAGTAGGCCTATGTACTCGAAAGCTACACGCATAACGTCTACTTAGGTCCTACACTGTAAATTAATTCTAACGAAACGATTAATTTGAAAATGTATGTCTGAAATGACTTTTAAATTGTTGAATGATTACATGTGTAGCGATTAGCGACGAAGTTCTAGAAGCTAAATCGTTTCAGAATTTTAGAAAGCCAGAAACGCTGCCATCTGATTCCCTATTTTGACTACACTGTCTCCCTTTGGGGTAGTCCATAAATGGCGTAACGCGATTTTGATACTTTTTTGACCCCCCTCCCCTCCTACGTAACGCGACGTAACAAAAAGTCAGACCCCCTAAAGTATGACGTAACAACTGGCCGACCCCCTTTTCGTCTTCCGAAAAGCCTTGACAGGCAAAAAAGGTCATTCATCCTTCTATTTTCCCTCTCCAAACATACTGACAAGCAAGACGCAGCTGGATAAAACACTGCTTGAAGCAACATCGATTGAGACAACATTGTATATTGTTAGAACGATGTTTTAAAAAGTGCAATGGCCTAACTTTTACCTTTGATCACGTTACAATGTTGCACGAGGCTCTGGATGCGCGCACAGTGCACACTAGTCGTTTCTTTTATCCCACCTCGATGTTTTGAGTCAGAAAAGACAGAAACAACCGCATGACCGACCATCTCTCATGTAAAGGAAGTCTACGTAGGCCTATACTCTTCAGTTTTTGCTGTGTTTTTCCGCGTATAGGCTAACAGACACCGGCTGCTATACGTTGGAAAGCGACTTTGGAACCTTAGCAAATGTTTGCACTTAATGAAAATTTTGGAAGTGCGTGCATGTTCTTTCAGCTAAAGTCATGATCTAGGCCTACTGCAGATTTTTAGGCATAAAAATAGCAAGGATGTTAGTCCTTGGTCCTTGCCTTAAGGACTCCTACCTAAAGGACAAGCTACAAGACCTTGGTTCCGGTCCTGGCCTTGAGATCTGAGTCCTTGGTCTGACTCCTGGTCCCTGGCCAAGTGCCCACGCATTTGAATAACGATTCGAGCACTGTACATTATTTCTACGTTGGAGCCAAATTCCTACTAAAAAAAAACAGGATAGACGAGAAAAGTTTGACGCGTCAATGATTTTAGATTCTGCCAATAGAAATGGCTTCCAAATAAACAAACTCTATTACCCTTATACTACCGAAAGCCGTAGCTAGGGGCAGGTACGGGGGCGGGGGAGACTGCCCCGGACGCCGTCCTGGGGGGATGACTCCAGAAACCATGGTTGATTTTATTCACGACGGTAGTTTTAACAAGTTAAACAGACCCCGTCGTCGATAGCACTGCCAGTATATGACAAGCAAAAAAAGGTCACCAGCCATTAGCACGCTACGCCTCTGCCCCCGCCCCCAACTGAATTCCCGGGTTCGCCTCTGAGCCATACGTGCAATAAATACAACGTAACTGTCGCAATGGTCGAACTCAGCAGTAGGCTTTAAAATAGGAAACCTATTCGCATTTTTTCCAGGCTGGCGAAGGCGATCAAGAAGGGAACTCCCAATTGCCCTCCGAAGGCAGCGAGAATGGGGCTTAGAGAAAACCCCGCTAACAACGTGCCATTCAAAGAGGTATCTTCAGTTACATTAATTAATCAAAGCAGCTATCAGGTCTAATATTTGTCTATCTCAACGGCGAATCTCTCGCAGAAGAGGATGTGGTCTTCAAAATGTTTAATTTGCAACTCTTCGAACATTATCGATTAATACAATAATAGTCTGATTTAAAGTGGTTTAGGCAGCAATTAACCTGTGCGAAAACCACTAAAGTTATGGATTAGGCTGCTCTCCTCATTTAATGACCCAGTTTTCCCAGATAAGCTTTTAATCCAATTTTTGTTTCAACTGCTTTTTGATAAACGATAGGAACGAATGATTAAAAACTGTTAGCGATGTTCAAATCAAATCAAAATAATTTTATTTAGTATCAGAGGGAAAATAGGGTCTATGTTATGTCATGCTATGCATAGGCCTAGCCTAGGCCTATGTTATGATGCTTTATATCGTGTGATATCGTCACTCCCGTGATAAGTTAACCTATACTGTATGTCATGTTAATCTTTGTACACTAAATTCTGTAGAGCATGACATGATATAAAAAAACTATTGAGAAATACATAGGCTTGCTCGATACCGATTAATTATTTAATGGAGATAGTCTCCTCTATTGGTTCGATATAATTTGTTAATTATTTAATGGAGATAGTCTCCTCTGACAAATTGGGACACCCGGTCGTATCATAATTTGTTGGTTTAATTGAAATGTGTGCTTGATTTTTAAAATAAAGGACTGTCCTTTATAAAAGCATAAAGGACAAGGACATCCTGCAAATAAAGATTGCAACCCTACGTATAAGGCCAAATGACATGTTAAAGCGCACATGAGGTGAGGTCTTGCTTAATCGCAAAATGCCTGCTGTCTTCCCTTCAGATGGAGAACATTGAAGTGTTCCTGAAGTTCTGTGAGAACTACGGCGTGCCTAGGACCAGTCTTTTCCAGACGGTCGACCTCTACGAAGGACGGAACATGGCACAGGTGCTGTCCTGTCTACAGGTCCTAGGCAGCGAGGTAGGTCGCCAAAGCCACTCGCTGTGTGTTTCAGAAGTTTCCATTTATCAATTTCCAAGTTCTTTTTTTAAACGCGTCTGCCTGACTGTAGATCTCAATCAATTAATAATCTTCCATGTTGCCACTGTCACTATACCTCGACCACAATCTGATGGCGCATACTACTACTACTACTACTACTACTACTACTACTACTACTACTACTACTACTACTACTACTACTACTACTACTACTACTACTACTACTACTACTACTACTACTACTTTTTCTACAAGAACTACTATACTAGTACTATTGCACTACTACTACTACTACTACTACTACTACTACTACTACTACTACTACTACTACTACTACTACTACTACTAATAATAATAATAATAATAATAATAATAATAATAATAATAATAATAATTTGTAAGGCTTATTTTTATGACCCAATGTAGTGTCAGCGTTGGGGTTTCAATGGCCCGACGATCGGACCGAAACCACAGGAGAAGAACCGGCGACAATTTTCGAACGAGCAGCTTCGTCAGGGCCACACGATCATCGGTCTCCAGGCGGGGTCGAACAAGTTTGCCACCCAGTCGGGAATGAAGATCGGCGGCGTCAGGCACGTGTCCGACATCCGCGCCGACGACATGTCGAAGGACGGCCTCAGCCACATCTCGCTCCAGGCCGGCACCAACAGGTACGCCACGCAGTCGGGCATGAGCATCGGCGGCGTCAGGCACGTGTCGGACATCCGTGCCGACGACATGTCGAAGGACGGTCAGGGCTTTATCGTGCTCCAGGCCGGAACGAACAAGTTCGCGTCGCAGTCCGGAATGCGAATGGGAGGCGTGCGACACGTGGCCGACATCCGTGCCGACGACATGACGCAGGAAGGCAAGGGCATCATCGGACTCCAGTCGGGAACCAACCGGCTGGCGTCGCAGGCCGGAATGGCCACCTTCGGAGGCGTGAGGCATGTCGCCGACATCCGTGCCGACGACATGTCCAAGGAAGGTTCTGCGGTGATCGGGATACAGATGGGAACCAATCGCCTGGCGTCGCAGTCGGGCATGACCTCCTTCGGCGGAGCGAGGCACATCACCGACATCCCTACCAACGTCATGTCGAAGGAGGGAGCATCGGTAATCGGGCTGCAGATGGGAACGAACCGTTTCGCCAGCCAGTCGGGCATGACGTTCGGCGGCGTCCGTCACGCCGGCGACATCCCGGTTGCCGACATCTCTAAGGAGGGAGCCTCGGTGATCGGGCTGCAGATGGGAACGAATCAATACGCCACCCAGTCGGGCATGTCGTTCGGGGGCGTTCGTCACGTGGCCGACATCCGGGTCGAAGACATCTCGAAAGAGGGTGCGTCGGTGATCGGGCTCCAGATGGGCTCCAACAAGGGCGCCACTCAGTCCGGAATGACATTCGGAGGGGTTCGTCACGTCGGCGATCTGCGTGTCAATGACGCCTACGACGATGGTTACGGTGGCGGCGCGGCGGAGTACAGTTGACAACACGACGCGGGGGAGTCTTGACGCACACTGGGGCGTCGTTACCTGTCACTGTTAGTACCGAAATTCCCGAATGAAGCTGCTCGATTTTGCTATTTCACACCGAACCGGTTATATTGCGACTATCACAAGTTATTATTTCGAAGAGTTTTCACAAAAGGCAATCGTCGTACGCACAAGACGATCAGCGTACACGGAACATTTAGAATAGGGCCTAGACCGGAAATCGGGGTATCATTCATCGTGGGGATGGGGGAGCGGAATATTGATTCTAGAATAGAGCCTAATCAGTCGTTTCAATTTGCTGTTCGTTGACAAATTGCATTATTCAAACAAAGCAGATTTTTAAAACATTTGTATGTAGCACCGAACATAGTTTGCTGTTTAAATTCAAAACTTGAAATAAATCAATTAGCCTATATTTACAAAATATTTTTCAAGAATTTTTACTTATCTAATACATCCTTTCAGACAGACCACGTAGCCTGCGCTCCAGGTGATCGCAGCAGTTACAATTAGCCTACACAATCAATCAATCAATCAATCAATAAACTTCTATGGCGCCACTATCATAATGCCCAGGGCATCAGCCGATGGCGCACAAATCCAAATAGAATTAGAGCCAGGTCAATCCAGAAGATCAGTCAGAACAGCGGGGAGCAATCTAAGGGGGTTAAGCCAAGTCAAACAGGTAAGTTTTAAGACCAGATCTAAAAGATGATAAATTTTTAGTTTTACGCAGTGATATTGGTAATGAATTCCAAAGCTTAGGCCACACACTGAGAAACAACTAGTGCCAATGACGGTACGAGAATAAGGAACAACAAATGAAAGTCCTGCCGAATACCTAGTGGATTGAGTAGTAGGTCGAGGGATTAGTTGCATCTTAAGGTAATAGGGTTCATTATATAATATGGTTTTAAATACCAAAACAAATTTTATAATTAATTCGGAATTTGATGGGAAGCAGTATGTAGGGACTGTCTTGTTGGAGTTATATGTTGAATCTTGGAGTTTTGGATATGACTCTAACTAAGGAATTTTGTACTCTCTGGAGTTTCTGCATATTTGAATTTGTGAAAAAAGTTACAATAATCTAGACGACTAGATACCAATGCATTGGCTAACTGAATAAGAACAGGCTTAGGGAGGAGATGTCTGATGCGATAGATGTCCTGAATATGATAATGAGAAATTTTGCAGACTGAATTTATGTGACTAGTGAAAGAGAGGGAAGAGTCAAATATCACACCAAGGTTGCGAGCAGAAGTACTTCTAGGGACAACAGTGGAATCTCCTAATACTACGGATTTCAGAGATTCAAATTTAGTCAATTGAGCTGGAGTACCTAATAGCAAGAACTCAGTTTTTGATGAATTCAAAAGAAGCTTATTTGAATCCATCCATGACTGAATATTAGTAAAGACAGCGGATAGAGTCTTAAGGGATGAGATTGAAGAAGATTGATCAAAAGAGATGAGAATTTGAGTATCATCAGCATAAAGATGATACGCCACTTGATGTTCATCAAGAAGTGAACCTCCAAGAACCGAGCCTTGAGGGACACACAAGACAGATCAGTGGGAATTGAGAGATTCTCATTTATTATCACTGATTGAGTGCGGGATGTAAATATGAAGAAAACCAATGTAAAGCAATGTCAGAGATTCCAAACCAATGTTCAAGTCGATGAAGAAGAATAGAATGATCAACAGTATCAAAGGCGGCAGATAGGTCAAGAAGTAAAAGAGCAGTAACTTTTCCAGCATCAATAGCCCGAACAATAAGATCATGGACTGCCAACAGAGCCGTTTCAGTAGAGTGGTATTTTCTTCGGGAGGTAATGTGGACTAGAACACAAATGAGCATGCACTTGCTTAGCAACTATCCTTTCAAGAATTTTCGATAAGAAATTAAGATTAGATATAGGCCTATAGTTAGACAAGTCATCAGGAGAGAGAGAGATGGCTTTTTAAGTAGTGGGTGAACAACTACACTTCGACGAACTGCGGATTTGAGAGCACGCAAAACCTCATTTTACAGTATATAGGCTTATAGCAGGCCTATCCTAATGTCCAGACCCGCCGAGAGAAATTCCGGGCCCCTGTGCAGATAAAAATTTCTTGACGACCTTTTCCTTGCTTGTCAGCCTCTTTTACATCTTAAAATTAGCTGAAGACCTCTTTTTGCTTATCAACCTTTTCACGCCGGGTCCCATTTTCCTCGCCGGGCCCCTAGCTCTACTTTAGTGTTATTATAATTATTATTATGATTTTAATTATACGTATTCATCATGGGCCCGGCCCCAGGCCGCCGGGCCCTTGTGCAGTTGCCCCCTGCCCCCTCTCGGCGGCTCTGCTAATGTCTGTGCTCAACGCTGTTCTCATTGGAGGAGGAGCTGCTGTCATTTTATAATCGTTGCTAGGCAACGTAATTTCATAATGGATGAGGCGACGTCATGCTTCCCCGTCAGGGTTTAATCTAGGCCGTTTCCGGGGGGAGCATTGCCATCCCCCCCGGAAATTTCAAATTCCTCTCGGAAATGTTGGCATACTACATCAACTAACAGCAGCCCCCTAGCAGAATTTCCCCCGGCTTTGTCAGTTTCCCCCGGCTTTGTCAGTTTCCCTCCCCCGGAATCCGTGAGTCTAGATTAAACACTGTTCCCCGTCAATTCTGACAGACAAAAAGCTAACTACCCGGCAACATAGTCTTACAGTCAAACTAACAAATTTATTGCTTTCTACCAGGATCAATTTGACAAAATGGCAACAATGGGAACGCTCCCTCTCCTCTCCCCTCCAGTGGCGGCTCCACCGGGGGGCCATGGGAGCCGTGCCCCTTATTGAGTGCCTGCCCCCCAGTGACCCCCTCCCCCAGTTGGGACCCTAGCTATACTTAATGCTACATACATTAAACAACAAATGGTTGGCCTTCCATGATTAGAAGTTGCCACCCCAACGGCTCCCCCACTTGCCAAATCCTAGAGCCGCCACTGCTCCCCTCCCCTTGACTGTTTAACTAGGAGAACGGGCATATAGCTTCAGTGAGAACGGGCGTAGTAACAATGGGGACGCCGTTCCGAATCGTTCCCAACGAAATTACCTCTGCTTCCTACGGCACATTTTGTAGGCAATCAGACATGCACGTTAGCCTGGCCCCCCGCGGGTACGGGTAGGGTAGGGTACACATTTTACGGGTACGGGTCGGGTACGGGTACAGCGCTACGGGTACGGGTATAGCGGCTACGGGTACGGGTATACCCGTTTTACCCGAAAAGTTATATTTTCATTTCTCACTACTATAGCAAATTAGCAATGCAATAATAGAAAAATAATATTGAGTAAACTGTATTAGTACACTGTAACTTGTACATCGCGTTCAGTTTGTCAGACAGCATGCATTTTACTTACTGAAAACACAAAGGAAATACAGATGACGTAATCTGACATCTTCAGTAATAAATCTATAATGGCGTCCTCTGACTCCTCCAAGGACTCTTTGACCGAAAAGTTCTTCTGGCAAAGTTTTGAACTCTAATGCCTGCTCATAGATAAATGATATCTACTAAATATTTTAAACAAGCCCATTCGTGTCGAGGCTAACTGATTATCCTGATTCCTAAGTACTAGATCTGTCCTAATCTAAACATGCGTGCTATTTACAATGAATAGTTATCCCAATTTCGGCCCCTATTTCACTGTTGCCTCTCTGTAGTCTCTAGAACGGCTACGGGTTCACGGGTCCATGTACAGGTCCTTGTAGTACTTGAAATTACGGGTCCAAAATTCCAAATCCAAAAACTCCAAATTCCAACCAAAGTCGGTTACGGGTACGGGTACGGGTACGGGTACGGGTACGGGTACATTACGGGTCGGGTACGGGTACAGCGCTATACAGGGTAGGGTAAAAAGTTTTCCACGGGTACGGGTAGGGTAAGCATTTTGCTGTACCCGCACATCTCTAATGCACGTGCCCCAAACACTGGCAAACAGTGTTTGACAAACCAAATTGCTGTTTTAATTGTCACAAATCCTTTTTAATAATATCGAAGAAAATCGAACTCCCAATCAAACCGCTTATAGAGGACCCCGGTCAAATACTTTGGACCTAAATGCTAATCCAAGAGGAATGCAATTATTGATTAGTACTTTGATCGGGGTTTGCGTCGCCAATTAAAATTTACTGCGAGATTGCGACGAGGCAACCGCCAAGAATTGACCATGGTCCAGTGTTTTATCCAGACTCCAGGCCTTTGGGGGAAAATTGAGGTTTTCGGGGGGGGGATCGACTTGGTTGGAGGGGAAAAGGCACAGTTTAATGCAAAATTTGTGTAAGTGCTGGGATTTTTTTTTTGGGGGAATTTTGAGGGTTTTGGGGGATCTCCCCTCCTAACAGGCCTGTATAAAACACAGCCATGGTCCATGAAGCAACATGCTGGACAGTTAGCCAAGAGCTGCTTCTATCACATACGACGCAAGTCACGCATCCGCCAGGTCTGTCGAATTTATTGCTGGCAAATATAAGTCGCCTCGCAACTGGTCTCTGCGTTTGTCCTGTCCAGACTAGACTACTGCAATTCCGTTAACTTGCCGGTGTCCTGCCATAAAGTGTCCGCAGCCGTAAAGTGCCCGGTCGGACACTTCATTACAGTCACAAAGTGTCCTATCGACCCGTCGAAAAACTGTCCGTGACAATTTACTTGCAATATAATGTCTGGAAAAATTTGAACCTAAAATTGATGTGAATATTTTTAAATTTTTTAATATAATTATTAATCATGGCCAGTCCAGTGAGTCATGCCAAACGGGGGAATAAAAATAAGTTGAAATACAACCTTTCGTGTATGCCTATTCCAACAAATGGACATATGGGCCTATAGGCAATTAATTAACTACAAAACGTTCTACTCGGTAATGTCTGCATGTGACAGTCTGTCGAAGAACGTTTACCACTTGTAGGCCTACAGCGGTTCAAATTGGGGATTGGATTTGATCGCTGCGCGAATACATGTGCAAACTGACTTCTATATATCGATTTAACACCATAAAGTTAACAACTAGAGTCAGTGTTTATTCTAGCCACATTGACATTGGGGGGGGGAGTTTGCAATGTTTGGGGGGGAGAAGGTTTGTATGCCGAAAATCTTGACGAGCAAATAAAAGTCTCAACACATTCTTGACGTTGCTCATTACCTTATCCTTCTTCGAATGTGATCATATCCTCATATTTCCCCTCTCCAAAATAAAAAACCCTCTCGTCACACTTTTTGGGGGAGGGGGAGGAAATTTCCATCCCCTAGAGTAATGTGCACTAACAGTCCACTGCTTTGCCTACATTGTCTCTTTGACGTTGAAATTTGACACAGATTTAGTTAGAATGAGCCGGACACTTTTTGGCAACCCGGACATTTTATAGGTACATTTTATGGCCAGTGTTTTATCCAGACTCCAGGCCTTGGGGGGGGGATTGAGGCTTTGGGGGGGATCGACTTGGTTGGAGGGAAAAAGACAGTTCAATGCAAAATTTGTGTAAGTGCTGGGATTTTTTTTTGGGGGGGGGAATTTTGAGTTTTTTTGGAGGGGGGAAAATATCCCCTCCTAACAGGCCTGTATAAAACACTGTTTATGGCACTATATACCGTCTGCCGGACACTTTGTGGTTGCAATTAAGTGTCCGCCCGGACATTTTTCGGGCAGGACACTTTATGGCAGGACACCGGCCTTTCAGAGTCTACACTGTAGGGCTGTGCCGAGTAACTCGAGTAGGCCTAACGCGAGTACTCGACTCCAAACTGGAGTCGAGTAATTTTTGAGTCGAGTACTCGCATAGAATAGCTAAATAAAGAATAGAATAGATAAATAAAGAATAACCAAAGGAAAATTAAGATAGATAACCTTTTTTGCTTGTCAAGGTTTTTGGAGACTCAGACCTCCACTTGTCCCCCCAAACATTTAAAAATCTCCCCAATGTCAAGGTGGCTAGAATAAACACTGCATGATCAGGGCCGGATTAAGGTCCGGTCGAGTGGGCCGGGGGCTGCATATTTTAAGGGGGGCTAATTTTGCAAATTTTATAACGTGTCATAGAGCCTAACGACAAATGCGGCAACAGAATCAGAGCACTGTCATATACAGGGCCGGATTAAGGTCCGAGTGGGCCTGGGGCTGAGAAAAAAAAGGCCATCGCCTTTACTGAAAATCTCTGACAAGCAAAAAAAAGGTTATCTCCCTTCCAAATCGTACTGACAAGCAAAAAAGGGTTATCTCGAAAATCGGTGGGCCTATTTTCATGATGGGCCGGGGGTTACAGCCCCCTCGACCCCGCCTTAATATGGCCCCGTGCACGATAGTTGTGCATAACAGCTGATTGTTAGTATGATGATTGATTGACTGGAATTAGCCAAGGTAGACTACAAGTTGTAGTCTACAACCGACGTCAGCGTCATGCTTATCGCAACCCGTGCGATTTACCCTCTGCAGCTGGACGTCGGCCATTTTGAATCGTCGTGTAAGATGGAGACGGGAGCAACTAGAGACGATCGAGAGTTGCGTTCCACTGTACTCCGCTTATTCGATCGGTCGTTCGGTCGGTCGGACGGATCACGCTTCGACTGTAATCATTTACGTCTTTCGTCTTTGTTATTTCTGCGTCACTCGTCGTTTATTTAATGTAATGTAATGTCTTCGACTGAATTTATGTGTATTATCTCAACCTTTAAAGTATTTCAGTAAATAGGTTAGTAGGTAGGTAAGACCAGTTTCTGTAGTTATTGTAAACACTAAACATCGAACGTAATTATTTTAGAGTAGATAGAACAGAAAACATGGGAATAATATGCGTTAATTCATCTTGCTTGTATAAGTTAAACAATAAATAGATAAATTCATTACTCAACCATAATTTATAGTTATGTATATGTATATTTCCATTTGCATCACAGTTTTATGCTGGAACTTATTTGTCAGTGCATTGAATTCCTCTTCCTGATGATGCAGCCAAAACTATTTAACAATCACTGGCTTTTAAGTGGACGTCTCCTGTGTTGAAAACCACTGTTAGTCAAACAGGCCCATATTCCTATTTTGTTGAGCTTGCTACAACTGTTATCTTTGGGTGTACAAAAATCAAACGTTATATGCAGTGCTGAAAGTCTGTGAAAAAGGCGCAGGAGCTCTCTTGGCACTGAGGTGTGTTAAGTATAGCAGTGGTACCTTTTGTACGCGCACGCTCATTAAATCTGAATAATATCTAACTTTCCATAGCGCTTTTAAAATCTTAGTTTAATAGTTTTGCAACAAGTACACGGTGTTTTTACAATATTGGAACAAATATTGAAGAATTATGGAAAAAAATTTCATGGTCCAAAAAGGTACCGGAACTCAGTTCTGCCGAGCACCAGCTGACTTTCAACGCTGGTTATATGCAATACTAAAGCAGCTCATGTTTAGGTTCTTCATTATTTTGTACTATGATCGCAATACATTCTTCTTTAATGTCATACCAACGCTTTTGCACACTGTGACAGCAACTTCTTCCACTCATGTCTGCATTCTGTTGCTCTTATAGTTTGAACTAGGTTTAAATTTAAATCTTGATGACAATGCATACATCAGACTAACATTACCTAACTATAAATGCCTAATCCAATAGACTTTGATTTACTTACTTAATGGACAGAGAAACTGTTTGATTTGCCAGGTGGATGGATGGATGACCTCCCATAAAACATTTTAGAATGGGAGTGTTCCAATTCCTATTTACTATTTTGAAAAGTCACTCAGCTTGCTTATTTACTTTTTGACTATGGTAATGCTTTGTTCGTTGCATTGTAATGTACTGTAGCATTTGTATACAGTAGTGCCTCTTATATCTCTACTCAGAGACGCTCCCAGCGTTGAAGGTGCAAGATTTAATAGTGAGACTTTAGCTTATGCATTGAACAAAGCAGGGGGCCATCCATCAACACATTCCAGAGAGAGGGTTCAGTCACTGTGAATGCTCGACACGAGCATAATAATATGATGTGCAGTGAAAGAGGGTGGTTGGAAATGCTTGGTGATGTAAGATGGCGCTTGACCTGAAAGTGCTGCACAAACAGTAATTATTTGTTTGAATGCAATGTGGTCAGAAATTGGAGGCCAAGGAGGGTGTTAAGCGTAATATCTGAGATGCCTGAGTAGCTAGGAGCTTTAGCCACAAGACAAGCTGCAGCATTTAGAACAGATTACAGGACAGAAAGTTGGCTTTTTGGGAAGACCAAAATAAGGTGAATTGCAATAGCTTAAGCTATTAGGAACAAAAGCATCAACTGGAGATTTGGCTGCAGACAGAAAGTGCAGAACAAACTACCATTTCATTGTGATGCATACAAGAGTTGTGTCATATTAGAAGTTCCTATGAGATGTTTACCTAGAGAATTTATTAACTAGAGTCTTGTTTGAGTTGAAATAGATTTCAAACTTAATCATGTGTATTTTTACTTTACATTTATCTTACTGGATGTTCCTGTGCAGCAGTGTGCACTCTTTGTTTTATTTCTAGCTGGCCTTTTGAAATGTTGAATACCTGTAACATTTGAGACAAGAGCCGTTTTGGGCCTAACATGCAGGATCCTCTAGCGGTCATCTTATCTGTTACGCAAGGATATTCATCACCATACACAACGTCTTCAGCTACTCACTATTCAGCCAGGCAATCGTCAGCCTTGGAAGATGTGTTAAAGACGCGCTTGCAAGATAATCAGAGGTTAAATTTCTTCATTAAATGAAATGATTTATATTATAATATATGTAAGTGATATAGTTTTTTTATCTTTTGATCAAGTTATTGTATGGAACACTGTTTTGGAAGATACAATACTGCTGCAGAATCTGTATTATTATTTCCAAGGCAATTTTTTTATCGTGTCATGCGCATAACGAAAGCCAAAGTCATGGGCATTTTAGCAAATGTTGCTTGAATGAGATGTTGGACATATGAGTCTTTAGATTCTACCTTAACATCTTTACCGTTTAACCCGAGCCCGACTCGGGTTATGTTATCGACGCTTAACCGTTTGAGCCAAATCCCGCTCTTGTAGTACTTTGCACACACTGACAGCTAACCGTTTCACCTGATCGTGGCTCGTTATATATATATATATATATATATATATATATATATATATAAACCCATATATATATGGGTTTAGTATTCATTCTGTTTAGTATCCATTTATTTGCCAGATGGCGCTTAATTTTTTCGAATATTTATGCTTTTAGCTTTAGAAAAGCGATACTTATTGGACCCGACCACATTGGACTTTGCCTCTTCAAATTTTAAAAGTTCTCTTAGCTTCTACGCTTCAAAATCAGAAGTATTTAAAATATTTTAAATTAATGCGTTGCCGTACTAAACTAAATGGCTGCCATGGTAAAGGATTTAAAAATTTTAATTGGTAAAGGGGTTAACAGGACTATAGAGTTAGCTTTTGTAAAGTTCACAGGCATCAAATTCCATAGAATTGGATTGCCACATGAAGCCGATCTATCACCAAACTTGGCCATCTTGACAGGAAGTGGCACATGGAGATGAATACAACTGCTTGTGCAAAGACAGGAATGAGAGACGAGTGAGGATGTGTAATGAAATGTAATGTGACAAATCTTTATATAGCATATAAATTGCAATGTAATGTAATTTCTCATGATTTCTTTAGCACTTATGAAAGCTGTATTTCTTCTGAATGAACTTTATCTCCAGTGCTTTTTCTCCCCCTAAATTCCATGGAGTGTTGCCTCAGAGGAGATCTGGGCTGATCTGTTTAATTGAATGATTTTGTAGAATATGATGAAGATTTCTTGAAAATCAGTTTTTCTCAATTTCATTATTTGAATGCTTTGGTTTAATATGATGTTTTTGCTTTTAATTTCAGTATTGAAAACGATCAAGTATGTTATATTTTATTTATGTCGTGTTTTGGTAGTTCGACAGATCACCAACACGGTGCTTTCAGTTCTGTTTCTGCTTCCGCATCCCGAATCTCTACTCCCATGGAGCCATCGGAAACTGACAAAAGAGCTATTTATAAGTATGTTCATGGCTTCTTTTTATGTGCGGCTTCTTGATGGATGGAATTGGATTGTCATGTGAGGATGATCTATCACTGAAAGTGGCAGTCTTGCCTAGCCAACATGCTGCATCTGTGAAATTCATGCACTGACCTCTTGTTTTAACTTCTATTTGACCCTTTTGCCCCGGCAATTTGCATGACCAATATCTTATGAGGCTGAAATGTCAGCCTTACGTGGCCAAAGGGTTATGATGACAATGCAAATTTTGACACTTTCCACATTTTTTGTAGGCAATCAGACATGTCTTCTTTATAACTAGAGGATGCCATCTTTGCCCTTGTTACTGGGTGCTGTGGATAGGCTTATTTGATGGCGGCCATATACTCACCAAGTCACAAACTCTGTCCATGGGCTCTTGTGATATTTAATCTGCTTGGTGGTTCCACCCACCCACCAACCAGTCATGCCATGTTAGAGCCTGCCACTGTTGGTTCGCGACTGCTTATTCGTCAGGTTTTCTCCCCTCTTATTTTGCAGCTACCCTCCTTATCTGAAGGCCGTTCCACTATCCACCACCTGTGACGCGCTGCGTTGCAGTTAAGCTCTGTGCCCAGTCTATAGATTAAGGTACAAATAATAGTAAATAGAAGAAATAAAAGTAAATAAAAGTAAATAGAAATCTATCTATTAAGCATACTCACCTGACTGCACTTCCAAAATGAGATCGATGATGTTAATTGTTGACCCCTATTTTCAGTAAAATACCAGTGTGTATGTGGCTCTGTGTGTGTGCATGTGTGTGTGCATGTGTTTTTACGCAACTTATCAAGGTTTGCACATCTTATCATGGTTTATCTAGATTTAGATATTGAAAGTCAATATAATCTCTTGCACATTAGTTAGATAAATTGGCAACATGCTGGTGTGTAGCGGTTGCAATGTTGGTCCCATTGTGAGTAGGATTAAATTTAGCTACTTGGTTTAGATCTGTGGCACAACAGTGTATGCCTTTGTTCTCTAGCACACTGTGGGTCTTCAATTTGGAGTTTGTCCCAAATTTTTGAAATACAAATCCAGTTAATTAAATGAAAACTGATGAATTCATACTGTAGGAAAACTATTATGGAGCATTGGACATTTTGATTTTGCAATTCTGTTACAGAAATTTGGACACAGCCACTTTCTAATTATCATGTTCTTTTTTTATTTTTCATGTTCTCTTTGCATGTATTTTCCAGTCATGTTTTAGTGGTAAACCAATTAAAGTTTAGAATGAGCATACATTGGAATGAGAGTAATTAATGCAGTAAGAAAATTAAATTGTTAATTTTGTCTATGGCTTCTTTGTTGTCTATGTAATGTAATGTGATATAGCATTTGTATAGCACCTCTAAAATTTCTACTCAGAAGTGCTCCTGGCATTGGAGTCACATGATAAATTGGTGAGACTTTACCTTTTGTATTGAACAGAGTGAGGGAGTAAGTTCTAAGTGAGGCCCGAATGGATGTTTCTTTTTTTAAGAAATATATGTTGTTTGTACATTTCAGACATCCTCTGTTCCCACTTATGGCTCTGTTGTTTGAGAGATGTGAACAGGTAACACAGTCACCTGATTTCCCTTTGGTGGCAAATCTGAAGTCTGACATTCAGGCGTTTGTTCAGCATCATCAGCAACACCTTGTGGACATGGAGTCCTGCCTTGGCAAGCAGCCAGAAGTTGACAGTCTGGTAAGACCAATCAGATTTGTCAATTCTCTATTTTGTTCTTTTACCCTTTGCTTGGCATTATGGTTTTTCTGTCATAGCTTCTTTTTGAGTCAGTTACTTACTTACTGGAAGCAGATGAATTATCTTGAACCTCATGTGTGGAAATTCAAGATGGGGATTTAGTATTTAAGACTTTTGCTTCGTTAGATGCACGTCATACAACTGTGCTTATGGCCCTCAAGAATTAGAATTAGAGGGAACATTGTTTGGAAGACTAACAGCCTGCCTTTTGAGTTTCGGTTTTAATGTATTGCTTCAATTTAGCTGACTCCAAGCCTAGGTTAATGCCTTGTGATGAAATATTCTTATTCAGGCTTCTGTTTTATGTTGCTTTAACCCTTTCAATACTGTGGCAACCCTACCCCCAAACTGGCATAGGTAAAGTGAAATTGCAACACAGAACCGCCTGTTAGTATGTTTAAATACCATTGCTGTGTTCTGGACTGCCGTGCATTATTGATATGCATGGCCCTTCGGCCTGAAGGGTCACGAGAAAGGCTAGGTCTGGGAGCCCTTTGGGCCGAAGGGTCTAGTTGCAGATGGGTTAAGGAGCCTTTTTCTAATTTATCAGATAAGAAAAAGTAAGGATAGCTCCATACTACATAGGCTCAGAATCTGTATGAGGACCAAAGCTTCTGCACTTTCAAGTTTTATGATGCCAGCTGAATGACAGGTAACCAGCCTATACCTTACTACCTTTCGTTCCACTGAGCAAGCACCTGGGTTACTCATTCAGAGCTGAGTCAACTGCATTAATGCTTGGAAGATGCACAACTGAAATATTTCTGCTGTAACTGAGGTTTGAATCCAAGACCTTATGACCATAGATGTCTGCCAGCTTACTGGTCATTTAACTTCTTTGTCACCTATATTCCTGGTGCAATAGAACTTCATTATAATGGACTCGGTAATGAAATTAATGTATCCTCGGTTATAACATACCGCAAAGTACAGTCCCGTGTGAAACGCTACCGAATTGGATGGTATTGGATATAACATACCTCGGATATAACGTACTAAATTTTACAGACCCGCTAAGTACGTTATACTCCTTGTTCCTGAAACGAGGTTTTGAATCAGTTGGCCCTATCCTTTGGAATGCTCTTGACGCCAGTATGCGTGGCTTAGCAACTCCTAATTCTAAAAGGACTTAAAACTTATCTCTTTGTCAATGCACAGTAATTTGCTGTACTCTCCAGAAGAAAAATATTTTGTTACATTACATTACAAAAGGAGTTCTACTGTACTTATGTTTTGAAAATGCAGATGATCAAGGCAATTCAGATTCTGTGGATTCATCTTCTGGAACTCGAGAAAGTGAACGACCTTTGCAAGGATTTCTGCACGCGCTATATCTCCTGCCTGCGCACCAAGCTGCAGAACGAGCAGCTGCTGCACGTGGACGCGTTCGAGTCGGACTGTTCCAACTCGCTGATGGTCGACCTTCCTTCGCGTCTGAGCCAGTCTTCGGACTCGGCCGTCTACCGAAGGATGAGCAGCGGGTACGGCGAGCGACAGAACGTCGTGCCAAGAGAGCTCGACCACAGGGTAATTGGAGGGGATGTCCATGGGAATCATCTTCAGGAAAATCCTATGTATCGAATGGAAGAGAAAGGAAATGATCAGCAGATGATGGACCAACAGCGTATGCAGGTTACCGTATGGACTTTGAAATCTTATGGACAGTTTTAAAATTTGACTAGGTTTATGAACAGCATCTTACATTTATGTTAGGGCTCATCCTTATAGTATGTACGCAAAAAACTGGCATAGTTTCTACCCCCGTTTGCACACCATACATATGCAAGATCTCCTAAATCCAACCCATCTTCTTCCCTCAGTGCATATGTGCTATATGGATGGACCCTTAGAGAATATTTTATATTTTCAGCAGATCTCTGAATCACTGAGTAGCTTACCTCCAAAGTTTTGTTAGATAGTTACAGTGCCTCTCTTGTGCAGTTTTTACTGTTTTTGGTTGACCAAGTGATCTGAAATATTGAATTTCTTTCCAGATTCATTTCATTACAGATTTATGTGATTTCAATTGTCTGGTTAGTATTTTTGCAGTACCTATTCTTAAACGTCTGTGGATCTGATTAAATTTTCATGGTTTTGTTTAAGAAACTGTTTAGTGTACCTTCATTATGCATGCTTAAATGTAGTCTCTGGCGATGCAAGATTTGGGTCGTCCCACAGTTGGTGTGCGTGACAGTTCCCTCATGATGCCTCAGCATTCTGGAAATAGTAAGCTATCAGAACTGGCATTTTATTGTTTATTTAACACTTTAGTAACTCTCCACAGCTATTTGTAATATATGCTTTTATTATTTGAGCATCATTGAACCTTTTACCCCATCAGACCAATATTTCAGTTTCGTAGCATATTGGATATACAGATCGCCGATGCTAAATAATACATTGTACAATGTACATGTAAAATCAGTGTACAGGCATCTGTGGAGCTAATTTTAGAGGTCTGTGGGTACTACTTAGATATGAATGTGCTGCATTTTACGTTGCACCATCATTTTAAGTGGTTTTCACACAGGCTTACTTAGCCTCCTAAACCACTTAAAATCTCATTATTATTATTATTATTATTATTATTATTATTATTATTATTATTATTTAAATATGCACATGAACATCGTGTTATGTTGTAAATCTTCTTGCCTCGTTTGAGATAACCGGGAGTAGAGAGAGAGATGTGAAAGTTTAGCACATTCTTCCGGAATGTCAAACATCGATCAGTACAAGTTTATTTTCAATAGGCTTTCCAGTATTGCAGATCCTGTTTTCATTGTGCTTTTGTTCCTAGTCAGTCCGACGCTGTTGGCGTCCTTTGCTAGTTTTGATGAGTCTGACGATGATCCCAGAGCACGTATGAAGAAGGGCATTCTTCCAAAACAGGCAACGCATGTCATGAAAACATGGCTGTTTCAGCATCTAGTGGTCAGAATCAGATTATAGGCAGTTATTTTTTTTTGTAATAAAAGAAAATGTAATTGATATTAATTGCTTACTAAAGATACAAATGGTTGTTTTACTTTTATCCATTTTACTTGTGGGGAATGTTTGTAGATGTATCAAATTGCACAGTGGTTCATAAACGTGCCCTAGTTGTGAATATATCTGGTTTGTCACACCTGGTTGGGTAATGAGTAGGCAAATTTAGCTGTTTGTGAAGCCAGCATTCTGCACAGTTGAGCCATTGAGGCTGGGTTTAGCAGTTGGCAGTGAATTTGTTTTGAATTTTTACTGAAATGTTCTTAATGAGAATTTTTCAGAATATTGCTGTTTTTCAAGAACAAATTGTCCCTTTTCTGTTGATAATTTGCTTAAAAACCTTGTGATGCCTAGATTTTTAGGTTACAAACATGATGTGGACATCATTTTATGATGCCTGTGACATTGCTTGGTCCTTTTTGACTCATTGTTGGATGCCGTTCTATGAGTTTGGTATTGTTTTCTGTTAGCATCCATATCCTACAGAGGATGAAAAGCGACAACTGGCTGACCAAACAAATCTCAGTATTCTGCAGGTTAACAATTGGTCAGTAGAGAGTCTTCATTCTGTTAACCCATTCTGTTAACCTCTTCAATACCACATGCTGTGCAGTGTACATCACAACAGCATAATGACCAATAGCAACGCTGACAGCAGATGGGTTAAACATTTAGTCATTTATGCAGAAACTACACTGAGCTAATTGACCAAAACTGCCTTTTAAAATGCGCGCTTTCACAAATGGTCTTTTCCATGAAAAATGTTCGGCTGTTTAAAGTACGAAAATTAATGATTCAGAATAGGATTAATGTTGGAGGTGCTTGACAGCAGTAGCATGTTTCTTGTTCAGAAACACTTTGTCAAGACTGCCATTAGCCCCTTATTATTATTATTATTATTATTATTATTATTAATTATTATTATTATGCGACAATTTATATAGCACTATCTGCCTGGTGAAGGCCATAGTCAAGAGCGCTTTACAGAGACATCTCGTATGTCTCTTTAATCCTTAACTGAGAATGATGAGCTGACTCGTCCAGTTCATGTTGTGTTACAAAAAAATCCCCATTTAAGAGGTTAAGACTCGTGCACCCATGACAACCAAGCCCAGCAGTTTGATCAACTGGTCTAGGGCTGTAACAGATATAATTATCGATCGCTTTAACCCCTTAACTGGGTATTTAACTGTAACTCAATGTAAAATGAACGGATATATCCGGGGTCCCCAGTTAAAGGGTTAACCTATTGCAGCTGGTTTTTCTGCGTCGTCTTAGGTTCATCAATGCGAGACGCCGAATTTTGCAGCCGATCGTGGATGCCGGAAATCAGGATGGACCGAAGGCGAAGAAGAGCAAAAGCCGATGTGGGCAGCAGTTGTCACCGGACATGTCTCTTGGATCCGGGTCAGTTCCCGGACAACGTCTGCCGAGCTGCGGCGAATCCAGATCGGAATCATCCACTCCTACTTCCACTGTGAGCCTTATGATCGGTTTGCCTATATACGATTTGATTAGGCTGAGGCCATCATTTGTGTATATTTGAAACTTTCAGAAGAGGCCATGATTCGAATTTTCTGATCTTCTTCTGTGTGTATCTCCTGTCATCAGGCATTCCACATCAAATCAACACACTTTTGGATAAAATTGGACGCTGCTGTCTCGGATTTTGATGAAAATTGACACAATTGTTCATCCCCATGAGTAATGTTCAAACCCATAACATTAGAGTTTTGGGTCAACCCATGTCCAAACTATGGGTCTTGAAGGTTTGGTCGACCCGTGCCAACTCGCGACAGTAAAACTGTAATATCTTCACTTCTGTAATAGCTGGAGACATGGTCTTTGCACCAAACTTTAGTGTTTGGAAAACTCTATCTGAGCAAATCAACAGGTACACCAAGAGTTTGAAAACCAAAAGAACAGAAGCAATCATAGCACATAATTTGACATTTCAACCATTGTGTATTCAACAATATTTATGATTTTTGTGGATAAGTCTTACATTGTGAAGAATTAATGGTGAAAATTCAGAGTGAGCACTCTTATAGTTTTTATGCAGTGATTAACCCCTTAACCGTGTATTTAACTGTAACTCAATGTAAAATGGATGGATATATCCGGGATCCCCAGTCAAGGGGTTAAAGGAATATCCGCCCCAATGCAAAATCGCAATTAAAACATTCCTTTTGGACATTGCATTGACTGATTGATTTAGTATGCCAGTGACTTCTGACACTTATACAAATCTGTGCCTTACATTTAACAGTATTTTTTATTTGTGTTTTCAACTCTAATATTATGGTTTTCAGGCATTAATCATCGGGTGAACATTTGTGCCAATTTTCATCAAAATCTGAGACGGTGAAATTCATTACAGATATTTAGAAAAAGATTAAAACCCCATCTTTTTGACCTGGCCTATCCACCATAGACTGTCACCCGTTTGCCTGGCCGGATACCCTGGATTTGACCTGCATCTTTAATTATTTGGATTTGGTGTGCCATCGGTTGATGCTCCTATGCATTATGAAGTGGCGCTATAGAAGTTTAAGATTAGATTAGATTAGATGATGTCCAATGGTTGTGTTGATTTCATGTGGAATGCCCCAACGGTTCTTGTTAAGGTTGTTGACATTTTGACTGTGTCTGCTTATAATATGTGTATTTTTATCTCAGACATTTGAATATGATCAGAACTCCCTGAGTGAATATCAGTCTCGATCACAGAAAGATGGCAGCCATGACAATGCTGATGATGTCCCTGTTACAGGTAAAGTAGTTGTTAATTGAATTGAGGTTAACTCTTTTGTTACTGTGGCAGCCCTTCCCCCAACACTGGCATAGGTAAAGTGAAATTGCAACAAAGTACTGCCTATCAGTATGTTAAAATGCCATTGTTGCATTCTGAGCTGCGGTGCATTATTGATATACGTGGCCCTTCGGGCCGAAGGGTCTAGTAGCGAAAGGGTTAAGAACTGTCCAATCTGATAATAGACAAGTCTGGTATTTAATGTTTTCCCAAATTAAACTGACAATTGATATACAGTAGAACTTCATTATAACGTACTTAGTGGGTATGTGGAATTTAGTACGTTATATTCGAGGTACGTTATAACCAATTGTGTTATAACAAAGTTCTATTGTAGTTGTGTCTAATTGTGTAAAGGGATTCTGTTTATATGGACAATTTTAGTGACTGTTTTATTGACTGTCATCCATAAAACAAAGGGTATTAACCCTTTAACCACCGGATACTTTTTAACTGTATGCAGTGTTACCGAGTTACTCGGTTCCTACGGTTTAAGGGTTAAAAGTTTCCTTTCTTGTCTAGGGCATATGAAGTCCTCTGGCAGTTTCTATGGATACCCGGGAGGCGCTGCCTATTTTCCCTCTGGTGCATCTCAAGGTGATCCACCATTCCTTCCAGGTGCCCGGTCCGGATGCGCAGACGCAATGCGCTCAGCCAGCAACCTGGACTGCGACTCGTACATGGGTCCAAACTATTCTTCCGACCACGAGTCAACATCCGACGGAGAGGTCGACGAGAACTGACGAGCGGCAGGCTGCTTACGGCTTAGTCATCGTCAGTGCCGAACGTCGGTCGGTATGCCGTGTCGTCGATTGCAAGTATATATTTTGGCATTTCTTGATGGGTAAATTACGATACTGATGTTACTTGTGGAGAGAGACTTATTTGCCTCTGGCCGGAGCGGTTAATTGTCCGCTTAATGACGCATTTTCTTGCCGTTTTTTGCGTTATTACCTATCAGAACGATGCATGCTTCTGCGGAGCTTACAGGCGTTATGCGTAATGCGCTCCCTTTGTAAAGGCTATTTTACAGAGTTCTCTTTACAATGAAAACCTCTATTCAAATTCTATTCAAATTGAAAATCCTCCAGTTCGTCGGTGAAGCATAGCATTGCCACAGTTCGCGCACACGCAATTTATTTCTGCGTCTTATACGGGTTTAACAGTAACTATTGTTCTTCAGTTCTCCGTGAGTGATTTAGTCTGGTATCTGTTAGCAGTGAAGATCATGATTCTTACTTTTTGGGAGAATAAGGTTGCCAGTTCCATAGTGATATTGACAATCGGTGCTTCTTCTGACGCTTGGAACGTTAGTTTTTGTTATGAATTATTTTAAAATGCGGTCGATGTTTAAATACTGTACTTGCAATGTCCAGAAGAAATTTAACCCAACTATCCTGAATTGATTTGAACTTTTATATTAACCCTTTCGTTACCAGGGCAACACTACCCCCATACTGTGATAGGCAAAGTGAAATTATTATTATCAAGAACCATCTATCAGTAGATTTAAATACCATCGCCGTATTCTGGACTGCCATGCATTATTGGTATATGTGGCCCTTCGACCCAAAGGGTCACGGAAAACGGCTAGGTTTAGGAACCCTTCGAACTGAAGGGTCTAGTAGCGAAAGGGTTAAGTTAATCAACCGAGTGACAGAATTTTCTGCCACTCTATTTGCTAAGTGGGTTGTTCACAGTAGTGATGTCAACTAAGCTGCATGTAGGAAAGTGTTCCCAATGTCTTATAGAAGCTTATAATAAAGACTGATGTGCAGCATTTGACGTTCTTAAGCCTGCTGATATTGTGGTTTTCACATGTATCCAATTGTAGTGCTTTGTTTTTATAAGAACCACTGAAGTTGTTTAAGTAAGTAAGTCAAAGCGTTTTAGAATTAGACGTTGTTGTAGGTCGTTTCTGGCAGCTTTTGATTGTGACGCATTTCCTGTTTGGAATGAAACGAAGTTGTTTAAGATATTATGACGACATGAAACACTTCCAAGACTGAAAAGTGCATTTACTGTTTACTATCTTTCCTGCTGTAGTAATATTCTGTTGTTGTAAATTGTAATGATAATTGTATCATCATTGTAATAAGCATCAGTGTAACCATTACTTTGTGTATATGTTACATGTTACTGTGAATTTTTAACAAGAGAAAATTATTGATAAGTACATTTCAGAATGGTTTTAAGGTGCAAGTGGATTGGAATCTAAGGTGGTTGTAACATTTTGCATAAGTTTCATTAATTATGTAATTAAAGTGATTCCTGATAGCTAGTTTAATGATTTATTATGTAATTCCTATCTGAAAGCCAATGGAAACTAACGGTAATTTGGAGACTTTTCGAGGACATGACTACTCGACGCTGTTTTGTGTTGAATAGTTTTATTTGCAGTTGGCTGTAGGCATGATGTTTTTATCATGTTTATTGTCTCGATTCTAAAATGGATGGAAGATTTTCCTAGTCTTTATTGTGTTCAGGTTTACCTGTTCCTACATACTCTATTGGTACAAAGGAAATGGCTTATATTGGACCCGACTGCTATGGTTATATTTGGTAGCATATTTCCGTTAGAGCACAGCATTTGTGTCAAGTACTGATTTTCTCACAATGTCTGCTACTGGTGTGCTGTGACTTGCCACATTCATTTATAATGGCAGATAATAGGCAGAATCCGACAGTCCTTTCCAGAAAGCACTATTATTAGCAGTTCTTTTTATGTGATCAGTAAAACATGTGATTTATGTGCTGGCATCCTGAAGAATTAATTGAATGGCTGGGTGGAATAAGGAGGTAACTGTATCCAATTCCCCCAATGGTTTGAGTATCAATAACAATAAGAGGGGTAACTGCATTTACTCCCTTATTTCGCCGGACCCTTCAACTGATATTTACACCACTAAGGGGGTAACTGCATTTACTTCCTTAGTCCTCTGGGCCCTTCAATTGACAATCTCACCATTAAGGTGGTAACTGCATTTAACTCCTTATTTCACCCGACCATTCAACTATAAATGAAATCAGGCAATAAGGGCAGTTGCATTTATTATTTGAAAATTTTTCGTAGTTTATTCAGTTATCCTCTTTGACACTTTTTGTGAACTCTCTGATGAAGCTTTCTGATTATTTTGACTTTTTATGTTATTTAGATAAGTACTTACAAATCATTGTTTATGGAGTCTCATGTCAGAAATATTTCCTTCTATCAGATATTGTTATTGTTCTGCTTATTTTATTTGTATTTGAACATTTTCTGCATTATCGTCATTGTTATTTGTTAACGTCTATGTTATGATTGTTATGGATACGTTTGTTAAATTGTAATTGTTGGTAAATTCTTTGTCACGTTTCGGTATGTAATTCTGAAGGTATTGCTGCGTTATCATTTTAGACGTAATGCATTGAGTGATGAGCTTTTCAGTCATATGTTAATCTCTTTTAAAAATTATTTTCTCATCAGCTGCACTTGTGGTCTGTTGTAAGAGCATATCCAGGCTGTATATGGCATTCTAACAGAGCAGACAATGTAATATTGACTGCAGTATTTCATACTGCTGTTAGCAATGGGTAACTATGGTTATGGAAGTAAAAGTGGCTTAGGGTTCCTTTGTGGGTTAGGGTTCTATTGACAGTGTCACAGAAAACTCAGTTTTTCTTATTTTCATATGAAGAACATTTCTTGTTTTCTATTGTTGAGTTTTGATTTATGAAGCAGCAGTATTCTAGTAAATATAAAATAGCGGTGTTAAGATTTGTTGACTTCTTTTCTGTTGTTTGGTTGTTGTAATGTGCTATTTGTCGCGACTTTAGAACAAAACCTGAAATATGGACTTCCATGTTTTCAAACTGATTATCTTACCAATGTTACGCTTTCGTCAGCCGAGTGCCTAGGAAATTGACTGACTTCTGAAGTTATTTTGGTGTGCTTTCAGTGTTCATTCTGTTTTGAATCTTGTTTAAGCCGAATAAGGGAGTAGGATCATAGAGCATACCCGCAGTTTTCTGATGCATTTCATGGTAGTTGGACGTAGCAGCACACATACCAATTCACGCACGATGATGACATAGAAAATTGTCCACTCTTCTGGAGTATGGTGATATGTCTTTGTTCTGTTGAACATGAAATAAATATAGGATATGATGTAACTACTGACATTCATTTTTGACAGCGCCTATAGTTTAGAAGTTAGTGAAGCCTCAATGAAAGTCACTCAAGCTGACATCGACTGAGAGTAGTACATCGATGAATGATTGACAAGGGAATATTGAAGGCTTTTTGCCGGTGTCTGTATAAACTAGCTATCCAACTAGCTCATCCTGACGAGGAAAATTTCGTTCTACTGATTAATTTGCACTATTTTATGAATTGAACGCTTTCTTTGAGAGCTTTTGAATGAATTTGATACACTTGTTATCCTCGGTGCTTAACTGATTTGTGTAACATTTATTCATGATGACTTAAACTATGATTGACCATACTTGATTTGGTAGTCAACAGCATCTTATACAGTGAAAGCGGATTTTCTTCTGTGTAATGTAAAGAGAAAGTTATATACTCTAATGATGTGTGAAGTAGGATGTGGTACAGGAGTACCAACGGTGGTAGGTAGTGGAATGGAAATTGCAGGTCCCGTACTCTCGCTCCACTCATGGAACTACTGGTTCACGTTAATTTACTATATTTTATAACTTTGTGTTCCAATAGGTTCAGTAATTTTCATATTTTTGTTGGATTTTAGAGACTTTCTCTTTTATTATACTTTATTTAGATTAATTTCTCTGAAAAAATATTTGTATTCTTATCTGTTTTTTTATTTGCTTCTGCAAATATGGTATTTATGAAGTCAGCTCGAGCATTCTTCAATGTTTAGTGATGTTATTTGTGGCATCATTACATAACTATAGTTTTATATTTTCTATGGAGATGGATTTCAGATTCTGTAGAAGTTCTACCTTATTCGTGATCTTTTCCTCCTGGTGACTTCTTTTCTTTTCTAGCTGCCAGGGATATTTCTAGGATTGTGAATTTGGGGGGCATTGACCTCAAATTGGGGGGTGTGTCCAGAGCTAATTAGTATGCATTTTGTATGCATACCATTGTCACATTACCAAATTTTGGGGGTGTAGACCTCAAGTTGGGGGGTAGGTGTTAGGGGGTGTAAAAATATCCCTGCTATAGTGGCTGCTTTGTGTTAAGTATTCAATATTTCATTTTTCCGCAATGCTTTATTGGTGCTAACTGACGATCTTCCTTTTACTTTCACGTGTTATTGTCAGCGTTTAGTTACAGTTTTAACTTAACTGTATAGAACTGTAGAAAATGTTTAGATGAAATTTGGATTGAAATTTTAGACAAATTGATTCACTTATTTACCGAGGTGAAAATGAACCGATTCATGAATATGTATGTGCTTTTGAGCTCTGTTTGTGCACTTTTGAGGGGGGGGGGTATTTGCGGCTGTGCACTTTATGTGGTTGTAATTGCTGTCACTGGTGAGTGGCACTTGTAGGCGAATTCGATTTTAGTCGTGCTTGTATTAGTAACATTTGCAAAATTACCAGGATAGAATGTAACAGACACTAAGACAAGAAATTCAAGGATTGGTGTCTACCTGTTTGTTGATTGTATACAGAATAAGGAATTTTTTCTGGGTACTGTATGACGTTAAGTGAAGAGTTAATACAAGCCTATTTTCTCCACAATTTGCATTTTCGAACGAATGGCATAAGACTTCAATACTTATATTTATATTTATTTATAAATATATGTATAGTTCGTTGCTTATATTCGTATTTATTTATAAATATGTATATATACACGTGTATATATAAATATGCGGTATATATCATTTTGTGAGGAAAATTTTAAAAGCATATATACTTCAGCTGTTGTAAATTTTCCATATTATGTAACTATGATTTCTGAAACTTTCTATTTCTGTAAATTTACACATGTAATTAAAACTGCTATTTGTTTGTGTGAATTTACAGCAGTTCATGAAGTTTCCTGTAATAATTATTATTACTGTCAAGTGCATTGTAAGTGATTCGATGGATGTTGGAATTCGGCTTGATGTGCTTTGTAGAATCGTTCAGATAATCATATTTGAATAATTAATTAATTATTATTGTTGGATTCGTTGTTGTAATTTTTAGTTGCTTCTCCCGGGTGTAAAGTTTAAAACTTGCTAGGCAGAATGCATGGAATGCCAGCAATTTCCATCTGTGCACGAGAATCAGGCTTGGAAATTTTATAATTTCCACAGAATTTCCAGCTGTAATTTATTTTGCTGCTAATGAGCAGTGGCGTCGCCAGGAATTTTGGGTTGGGTGGGGGGGCAAAATTGGACTGGCGTGTCAGATTCTTTACCCCAACCCACACACGCCCTCCAAAAAAAACTTTCTAACCGGATTTGCGGGAATCCAGTAGATGGTCTGGAGGAAGGTGGGGGGGAGTTGCCCACATTTGTCGCCCCCCGTGGCGACGCTAATGCTCATGAGCATATTATGATAATATGAATCCAGCGTTTTACCTCTATGCTGGCATATAACGAAAAATCAATGCACTGTTATTCAAGTGACTGGAAGATATCGCAAGAAAACAGTAAGTACTCTTAGGCTATTTTGGAGTTTGGACCATCGTAGATGATGTGTGTTCGTCAATCTTCACGGGCGTGAGGGGCGGAATATGGACGAGTGGGTTACGCGCTGGTAAATATAGGGTGGTACATAGGCGTGGCCTGGATTTCTAAATAAGGGCACATCGACATCTTGGAGTGAAAAGGTGACGAGCAAAAAGGTCATGACGTCAAACGGTTTGGGCTTTTCCACACATTCTCTTCGATCGTACTACGTAACCCCTCGATCCCTGCCCAACAATTTTGCGGAAATCCCACGAACCGTCCCAGCAGGCACGTCGGAACGAATTTTTAGCAGAGGGTGCAGATTTTCAGGGGCGTAGCGAAAAATTACCATTTAGCCTACTATAGAAAAACTAAACCTGACAAGGGAAAAACAAGTCATCATCCTTCCTTTACTGTGTCTTAAATATCCTGACAAGCAAAAAACCCTCATCTTCCCGGAGTCCAGTGTACCTCTGATTTTTTCCGGGGTGCACCTGCACCCCCACTTCCTACGGGCCTCAATAGGAGGGCCGTGCCTCCCCCCGCCGTGGCTACGTCAATGGGGTAATATTAGATTAAAATTTTGATATTTGGATCTGGCTATATGACAGCATATCAACAATCACCGCGACCAGTCTGGGGCTCTGGGCCCGGATTTGGGGCAGGCCCCCAAGGGTCCCCTCCTCGTGGCTACGCTGCTATTCTTAAAGGACTATCTCGCTATCATCTACCATCGCCAGCGCGGTTCCAGGAATTTTTGGTGGGGTGGAAAAATTTATAGGAAGTTGGTGGGGGGATGCAAAGTGAAGAAGAAAAAAAAAAAATTGTCACTGTTAGTATTTTGCCCACTAAATGTTAATAAACCTTGCCCAAAAAAAGGCCGACAAGCAAAAAAGGTCATTTGCAGGGCCCCTATTTTTCACAATTTTTAAAAACTCGCCGGAAAACAGGTTGATAAAATGATAAGGAAAAAAGGTCATCCGGAACCCCGGTGAGGGGGATGTTTTCTCAGTCATCAACTTGGTGGAACCGCCACTGACCATCGCTATATTAACTCGCTTAAGTGACAGATTTGTGATCACGTCGGCCGAGAGCCTTTGTTTCGAATTAGTGTCCATCATTCATCGTCTCTGTGCAGGCGACGAAATTATGGTTTTGACTTTTGCCGGGGCGTTTCAAAAAGATTTATGTCGCTCTGAGTCTAACACAAACGTTTGCTGTAGTTGCTGCAGCTGCAGGTGATGGCACACACACACACACACACACACATGCACGTACATAACGTACATAACGCCACGTAGAGAGAGAGAGAGAGAGAGAGAGAGAGAGAGAGAGAGAGAGAGAGAGAGAGAGAGAGAGAGATGCACGTACATAACACCACGCAAACACACACATACTGTAGGCACACATACATTGCCCTATACACACATGCACCTACACGCCGATCAACAAACGCCGACTTCGCTGCGTCTTTCGTCGTCTGCTTTTAGCTATCTTGACGACGACCAGGGGCGTAGCCAGGAATTTGATTGGGGGAGTGGGTATAAATTTATGGTATAGATTCTTATATATATATGTATATACATATATATATTAAATTATATAAAATATATTGTTATATACAGGGTGGCGCAAAAAACCGGACTAGTCACATTTAGCTTTGTATTTAATATAGTCCAGTTTTCTTGCGCCACCCTATAGTAGTATATAGAGTGGCGGCTCCAGGATTTGGCAAGTGGGTGGCCGTTGGGGTGACAACTTCTAAGCAAGGGGCCAACCATTAGCTGGTCGGTATGTCGTAATAAGCATAGGGTCCCAACAGGGGGCCACTGGGGGTCAGGCATGATTCAATAGGGGTGGAGGCACGGGCCCCCTTACCCCCATGTGGAGCCGCCACTGATTACATGTATTATATAGTAGGCCATATATAGACTTATATGTTATATGTATGCGATATTATATATTTAAATACTGATTTTGGGAGAATATATATATATATATATATATATATATATATATATATATATATATATATACCGACATACCCAGGGACTTCATTTCATTGTTTTCCAGTTTTCGACTGCAAGGAGGCAGTATTTTTAAAATACCTATGCAGTATGCAAATTGGTTCTTGTCCATAGTACATGCTACATATACGATACTGCATAGTACATACCAATGATTGTAATAAAATTATTAAAAAACAATTGAGAACACGATGAATTTAAACATAAAAATATTCTCCTAAAATCAGGGGATACGTCCCCTGCCTCCCTCCCCAAATTACGTCCATGGATATACCCCCATCCCCCCATCCGTCGCTACACCTCTGACGACGAACGTGCTCGCCCGTTGCACTCATTGCGTCTTCAGACGATCGTCAACAAGAGAGGACATGTCGTGATACCCCTCCCCCACCGCCGCCGCCCGCCGCCGCTGCTGCTGCTGATGTTGGTCGTCGGCTTAACCTATTATCGACCGCATCTGTCCTCTGCGGCTCCGCAGCAGCAGCAGCAGCAGCTCCTCCTCCTCCTCCTTCCTTCTGCTGTTTGTGACAGTCGCGCGAAGCTCGTTCAATGAGTTGCGTATTATATGGTCGTCGGAGGCAAATGGAGGTACGCAGGCCGGGGCACGTAGCGGTACTCTGAGTCTGTAAGTCGAACGACGGGCAGCGGACAGACGGACGGACTTGTAACGTACTGACTGCCCCCCCTCCCCCAGCAGCAAGATGAACGATTCTCGGAAGTTTTTCGTCGCATTTTTCGCGTTCATTGCAGCGTCGAACGCCTCCCCTCTCTCCAGCGCCGGTAAGAAGAGAGCTTCTCTGTATTTTGCAAACGCGATTTCAATGTTTGTTGCACGTGTTCGTATTCCGTAATGCAGCCTGACGTTACCTAAGGTTGGTTAAGACCAATGCCTTCCAACTGTTGCGCTGCAGTGTGATAATTATGTTGCGCGACTCAGTTTCAGGCATGCTAGGGGGATCAAGTCATGGGCGTCCGTAGAAATGTTTCCGGGTGGGGGGGGGGGCCGGGGTGAAAAACAGGGTCTTGTGACGAAAGAAACAAGTAATTTTACTTTTTTCATAACTCCACAATTTTCCAGGGGGTGCAATTGAACTCCCCTTTCCGGATGCTCATGGATCAAGTGGGAGAAGAACTTTGGAGAGGAATTTTTTCTTACCAATATAGCACTGAATAGCAAAGACGCTGATGATAATGACCTTCAGTGGCGGTTCCACCGTGCTGATGACCGGGTATGCATCCCCGACCGGGGTTCCGGATGACCTTTTTGTTTGTCAACCTATTTTCCCGTGAGTTTTTAAAAATTTAGTGAAAAATACTGCGAATGACCTTTTTTGCTTGTCGGCCTTTTTTGGCAAGGTTTATTATATGTATATCTAGTGAGCAAAACACTAACAATTACCTCTTTTCCTCTCTTTTCCTTTCTTTCTTCTTCACTTTTCATCCTCCCACCAACTTTCTATAATTTTTTTCATCCCCTCACCAAGAATTCCTAAAACCGCCACTGATGACCTTCTTATGGATAAAATAGCTGATGGTGTTTTAGATTTTAGCAATGAAAGATGCGCGTTTCAGTGGAATATTTTTCAACTTTGTCTTGAACTTGTATTGACGCCTCCATGATATGCGCTGCTAGTCGAGCTCCCAGCTCTATCCCCTCAAAGACAAGAAGACAGCAAAGAAGGAAAACAGGAAAAACCCTACTACGGGACAATAGGGCAGATAATGTGATTACAAATATATATATTAGAGATTCTAGGCCTATATATAGTGCCATCGGTACTTATTGTATGACAAAAAATGTCCGGAGACAGATAAATATATACTTTTCAGCGCTCGTCTAGATCCAGATCAGCGGCAGAGAAAGATCCTTGGAGGGCAATCGCATTGAAACGCTGTAATGTCATTGAAATGCGCTGGAGCAGAAGACTTCTCTCTATAGTGCCTCCGGAAAAAAACGGAAAGATGACGACCCAACTCTTTTATGAAAATAAGAGCGTCGCTACTCTGTGACTGATTGGACCAAGAGTCTCGAAGGCCAGTGGCAAGAATAAGCAATCGGCCGACAAGTCAGGGCACTTGACAATTTTTCTGACGCAGCGGCTCCTGTGGAGAGAGAGAGAGAGAGAGAGAGAGACAGACAGACAGACAGACAGACAGACAGACAGACAAGAAAGAGACAGACAGACAGAGAGACAGACACAGAGACAGACAGAGAAAGAGAAAGAGAGAGAGACAGACAGACAGACAGCAGACAGACATACAGACAGACAGAGACAGAGACACAGAGAGAGACAGAGAGACAGAGAGAGAGAGAGAGAGAGAGAGAGAGAGAGAGAGAGAGATCGAGAGACGTCAATGGCAGATGAGTGGCAGCGACTGTGTCTGCCACAGTGACGTCCTACACCAGACACGGCCGGTGTCATGCCACAAAGTGTCCGCTGTCATGAGGTGCTCGGTCGGACAAATCCTCGCAGCAACAAATTAAGTGTCCGACTCGCCGACAAACTGTCCGGGACAACTTAATTGCAATATCACCAAAATAATGTCCGGGGAAAAATTGAACACGAAATAGATAGGCCTATGATTGATGGGATTTTTTATATCATTGTTTATCATGGTCAGTCTAGTGAGTCATGCTAAACAGAGGAATAAGACTAAATGAAAATATAACCTTTAACACGTTCCAAGCAAAGTTAAAAACATGAATTATAAACATAATTAGAAATAATTAAAACGTGTATGTCAAACTGCTACAAGTTTCGCGCACAAAATATGACTCTTTAGAGAATGTCACTTACATCATGAGATTAGCCATAAGTTCAATATCATAGAAGTACTAAATATGGACGAAAGCAAACTACAAAACGTTCTACACGGAAATCAGTGGCGGTTCCAGGATTTCTTGGTGGGGGAGATGAAATGAATTCATAGGAAGTTGGTGGGGGATGAAAAGAGAGGGGGAAATCAATTAACTTTGCCGGAAAAGGCTGACAAAAGAGAATTTTATCCCTAATTTTACTACAATTTTACCGAAAAATAGATTTACTAGCAAAAAAGTCATCCGCAGTTTTCCCCGTAGTTTTACTAGACTTTTACCCAAAAATAGGTTTCACAAGCAAAAAAAAATTCTGGTGGGGAATGAATCCCCACACAATCCTCCACGTGGAACCGCCACTGAGGTAATACTATAAGTCTGTCGAATTTGAAGAACGTTTACCACTTGTACAGAGATTCAAAATGTTGATTGCGATTAATCAAGAACAAGGTCTTTACATCGTTGTCATCTTTGCACTCCATTGGGATTAACTTTGCCCCTGCATGCCCTGGTAGACCTAGACATGAAAGCTTATGAATTGCGTAATCCCATACATTGTCTCTTTAACGTTGGCATTTGTCACAGATTGTGTTGATAGACTATGAGCCGGTCACTTTTTGGCAACCCGGACATTTCCTAGGTACATTTTATGGCGCTACGAACCGCCCGCGGGACACTTTGTGGTTGCTATTAAGTGTCCGCCCGGACATTTTTCTGCTAGCACACTTTATGGTATGACTTTATGGTATGACACCGGCTTGCCACGGAATCATGGTCTTGCCGTCCGGTCTCTTTCCATCGGATCTGAGAAGACCGGGCGGCTACTTGGCCGATGGTATGCCAGCTCGTACCAAGGCCCCGGTAGAATGCGTCATTGAGCATGGAATGACGAGCAAGGCGACCTGGTCCGAGTTTGCAGGAGAGTCCGTGGGACCCATTCTCCTGGACCTGCTCGCCCGGACATTTTTCTGGCAGATGTAGCACACTTACATATGGTATGATATATTATATATATATATATATATATATATATAGAGAGATCATGGTCTTGAGAGAGAGGTCTCTATTATATCGGATTGCTGGAATAATAGATTAAGGTCTTGTCCAGGAGCTGAATCTGTTATTACCAGCTGCGATTTCCAAGGCCCCGGGGTCTTAGAATCGTCATTGGTTCTGGAATGAATGTATTGTTGTGTCCAACGATGAAATCCTACCCGGGAAAAAATTAGGAGAAATCAATTGTCAGACATGATTTAATAGATCCATTGGGCGTAGCCAGGAGTTTTTGCTTGCACCTTAATGATGATGATGATGATGATGATGATGATGATGATAATAATAATAATAATAATAATAATAATAATAATAATAATAATAATAATAATAATAATAATAATAATAATAATAATAATAATAATAATAATAATAATAATAATAATAGAGAGTAGAGAGAGAGAGGTTGAGTAGTAGAGAGAGTAGTAGTAGTAGAGTAGTAGTAGTAGTAGTAGTAGTAGTAGTAGTTGCTGTAGAATAGTAGAGTAGTAGTAGTAGTCTTGTAGTAGTAGCTGAGTATCTAGTAGCAGTTAACGAAGACATTGCTGATATTGCATTTTAATGGCGTCAGGTCAAATACACACAAATGTAGACCTATCAATCGAAATCTGTCCACAATGGATCAGGTCAATCCGAGAGAAATCAGCGTGATTAGAAAAGGATCTTTGAAAATGTGACAGAGCACAGATTCTTGAAAAGCTCACAACGTAATTCAGAGCGTTTGGTACAGTAGACGGCTTCACTTTTGCCATTGCTACACTGGGTGCTGTTTTCCATATTTTGAGCTGCATTTTTGCCTATCGCCGTAACTTTCGGTGGCATCATATGGCCGATTAATTTTTAAACAGTGATCATGTACAGTGAAGTTCTTAAACTGTTCTATCAGAATTACGAGGTTTCTTCTGATCGACCTGCTACCTTAGTGCGCCGGGCAGCATTAAAATAGCGCTGTGGGGTGGTTTGGTGATACAGTTACAAATTATTTTAATGATGCGTCGGCAAAAAATATCATGTCTTAAAAACACATAACTTGGAATCAAGAACGTGATAGCACCAGTTCTCAGTTTTTAGGAAAAACTGACATTTGTTAGAAATAGCGTGAGATCGCTCAACATTTTAACTATATTATTTAACAATGATTTTGGACGAAGCACCAGTCATTATAGGCCCACTAGGCTAAGATTTCATTCCACGATTTTATGTCGCGTGTTCCGTTACACCTAAAAACGACAAATTCTCTATAATTCCAATGTTCTGCTTCTTTAAGATAGGCGTAGTTGATGTCTTTGGCTATTTATGCTTAAAGACGTCAGTCCAGAATGGTGCTTTTTCGCCTATTTTGCGTATTTCGCGAGAATTCCAAGATTTACTGTAGCAGTGTTTCGTCGATTTATCATCACATCGATTGATTCCCAGAAGACCAGTTTCGCTACACGTTAAAGCGTTCTTTTGGGTTCAGTCGTATTACGTGCATACGGACGGACTTCTGCAACTGAAATCGCCACTAAAGCACTTCGAGATATCCTCGCTCAACACGATTTACTGATTCATTGCTCGTCGACACTGCCTAGTAGGAGGTCCGGAGTTGAATTAGAAAGCGCCAAGTTCTTTTTGCAATTGACCCCCAAAATAGCGATATTTCATTCATCGACTGTTTTATTTTCCGATGAACTTTCAATTCTTGAAACAAAGCACCTTTCTTCAGTGGCGTAGGCAAGAGGGGATTGGGGGTTATTTTTTTGCTTGTCAGGATTTTCCGTGTTGGAAATCATGGAAATCGTAATTATAATCATAACCAGTGGCGGCTCTAGGATTTGGCAAGTGGGGGGGGCGTTGGGTTGGCAACTTCTAATCATGGGGGTCAACCATTTGTTGTTTAATGTATGCAGCATTAAGTATAGGGTCCCAACTGGGGGGCCAATGGGGGCAGGTAGTCAATAGGGGCACGGGCCCCCTGCCCCCGGTGGAGCCGCCACTGATCATAACCTTTTTTGGTTGTCAGAATTTTTCGAAGTTGGGAATCATAACCCATTAATCACAGTCACAACTTTATTTTTCTCATTAACAACCAAAATAAACATATGTCAATATGAGGCAAAGAAGAAGAAAAACTTGACTAACATTAACATTTAGGCCTAACTAAATTCGTGAAATCTTGGCTACGCCCCTGCCTCTCTTCCAAATGGCAAGCTATACAGTTATGGAGTTATGTCAAAGTAGCTGGGTTTTTTAGCCGATAGCATTATAATCAAATATTTGCGAATAGCTAATTAATCAGCCTGCCCGCTCCTCTGCGTTGACCGTGTAGCCTTGGTCCACTTTTGTTTTATATTGATACAGTGGCGCAGCCAGGGTTCCTGAATCCTGAAGGGTTCGTCGATATTTTCGGGTAAAAAATCTCCAACGAGCAAAAGGGTAGTGAAGGAGTTCTTCACATATACACGTTATTCTCTTTATCATCGTGCCTACCCCCCCTCCCCAATCTGTCTCACCGGTTTTGCGCAAATCCCACAGCAAGTCCCAGCCGGATTAGGGGACCCGCCCGCCATCGTGGCTCGTGGCCCCTGGTGGCTACGCCATTGGATTGATAGATGTCGCAAAGTCTCCTTTTTGTTATAAGCTTCTTGCTCTTCGTGAATTTTTCCGGTCCAAAATGTGAGCGTCACAAAGAAATGGCGAAAGAAAACGCGAATATGTGTTTCGGTGTTTTCGTTGAATCTAATTAGATGGGCTTCGAAGTCTCAATCGATTCCTCTCCAGAAGACGGATGGGATCATCTACTTGAAACAGGACACCGGTATAGGACAGGTTCTGTTCGCACTGGAGCAATCCCTGTTCATCGGTGAACAGGATGAACGGAAATCGGATTCCGGAAACCGGAATCCGGAAGTCCTGCGAAGACAGAAAACGTAATTTGTCGGTCCAAATAAATCAACTCTTTGTTGTATAAATCAACAGACCGAACTTTGCTATTCGCTGTTCTGGTATCGATTCGTGAACATGGATTACAAAATATCAAAATTGATTTATAGATAATTTCGAAAAAAATAATAGCAACTCACTGCAAGAATCTGATTTCCTCGAGAGACATTAGACATCTGAGAATTTTGACTGATTGTTATCAGTGGCGTAGGGAGTACCGACACCAAGTCCCAACATTTTGGAGTGAAAAAGGTCTAAAAGCAAAAAGCGATCAAGGAGTTCTTAGCACAATAACGCCCATATGTTGATTCAGTTTCAACCATCCATGGGCGCCCACAGAAATTTTTCCAGGAGGGGCAAAACATAATGGTCATGGATATGCAACATAAATTTTTGCAAGAGGGGCAAAACACATCTTAACACAATGGGTCACGGTTAATATTTTAGCAAGGTTTTCAAATTTCAATGGAAAATATTGGCATTTTTATTTTCCAGGAGGGCAAGTGCCCCCTCTTGCCCCAATGTGCGGGCGCCCATGCAACCATCCTATCCTACCCTTCTCACGATTGATCCCAACCAGAATGCCCCCCATTGGCTAAGAGTTTAATTTGGTTTATAACAAAACTGAGAGAATTTGGCCATTGAATCAATAGTAGAATATTTGAACGCAATTTTCCGATCATAGACTTTGTTTCATCGCCTGCCCATAGCCTCGGGGCCATATTAAGGCGGGGGCTGAGAAGGCTGAAGCCCCAGGCCCACCATAAAAATTGGCCCACCGTTTTTCAAACGACGACCTTTTTTCTTTTTTTGCTTGTCAGAGATTTTCAGTGAAGGCGGCGGGAAATTTTACAAGGGGCAATTTTCAAATTGTGGAAGCGACGACCATTTTTACTACTCGGCCCCAGGCGGCCAGGCCCATTCGGACCTTGATCCGGCCCCGCATAGCCTTCCTATGCGCCTTCTATACTCAGGGGCGTAGCGATGTGGGGGCGGGTATATCGGTATATATACACCGTTACACCCCAAAATCAGTCTACCTTAAAGTTTTTTATGTTATTTATATGTGGTCATATTTGGTGTATATGGTTTATGTAGTGTATAGTTAAGATTTTTACCCCCCCCATATTTATACCCGCAAATCAAATTCCTGGCTACGCCCCTGGTTATACTTGGACGTTTTATGGAAGAAGGTTCTCATTTGGAAATTCGATCGTTTTCTGAAGTGCGTCTTCGTTGCATGCACAAGATCATGTCGGCGAATCTGAAAGCCTCTCACCTGTCTGAAGTTTTTTGATGATTTTCATCTGAAGACGCTGGTCTTTGTGTGTATTCGTCTTCTTATTCCTTTCTTCTTCTTCTTCTTCTTCTTCTTCTTCTTCTTCTTCTTCTTCTTCTTCTTCTTTTTTCTTCTTCTTCTTCTTCTTCTTCCTACGAATGTGCATGATTAGTAGTTGTGGATGAACGTCAGAAGTAGGCCTACAGTACCTGAAACTGGATGCGGATTGGACGCAAGGCTTGACCTTTGGAGATAAACCATCACCTGGTTCATTCATTACCGTCGCTACCACTTCTCGTTTCACGAGACAATCTGAGAAGAATCATCTGACCTAGAATCAATGGCAATGGTCGATTTTCATGAAAATTCTGGGAACGGCGTTAAAATCGGGTTTAAGGTAGGAAGAAAGAAGCAAACAAAAATATATCAATATAGCTGTATAGGTTGCTGGTTTTTCTTGCTTGTCAAGATTTTCCGACGTCGGGGGAATGGTCGATTGTAACCCCTCTCCCTTCGGAAAATCCTGGCTACGACACTTTCCCGCACAAATAAGCTTATTAAGTTGAAGCTGACTGCAGTTTGTGTGTCCATTGGCTGTTTAATTGGTTTATGCATTTATCAAACGTGTACTAAACAAACTTGGATGAAAAAGTGGGGGTCCAACCCCTATACCTTAACCCTTCCTATGGTAACCTCTCAAAAGTGGAGGCTCGAGCCTAGAGGTCTAATATAATAGAAGTTTACGTCTAAATAAATGGAATCGCCTGTTTTATGAGAAACACCAATGCTATTTATACCTCATTTTCCAGAGTAGTTTCAGTCAGACCTACATTTGCAGGTCGTTAATAATTCTGATTTCTTTCCGTCTCCAACTCTCTTAGGAAATTCTCTGCTTCGGCAACTGTGGTATTTCTACACTAGCAGAAGAAGTAAGTATGTAGCAGGGGCGTAGCGACGGGGGTATATCGGTATATATACCCCCTCAAAAAAATCAGACCCCAAAAAAAATCAGACTACCTTAAAGTTGTTCATGTGTTTTCAGGATTTTCAAAGTTTTTAAAGATTTATACCCACCCCCAAATCACATTATACCTCCAAAATCAAATTCCTGGCTACACCCCTGGTATGTAGAAACCTCTACTGCGTTCGGCGACGCTGGTTTCAGTTTTCTCTTCGAGTGGCAGTGTGCTTGGCTGATTTTGAGTTTCGCGTAACGCAGAATGAACGTGATTCAATCTGCAGAAGTCCTATTCTGTCTTCTAGTCTGCGTCTGGTGCCGACTCTCGAGCAAAAATCAATCACTAGAAAGCCAAATTGTGTTACCGTGTGTACCTACTGTGTGTGTGTGTGTGTGTGTGTGCCTGACTGGAAAATGTACGTTTCGTTCCCCTTGTGACATGATTCTTGATTATCCTATTGTGGAACGTCTGAAATAGTTGTGATTGTTAGCGCCTCTTGTATATCGCTTTGATGAGACGGATTTGTAAAGTTTATTTGGCGATTTCGTTCGTCTGCGTATATACATTACTATAGTCTGTCTATCGGATTGTCTATATGTTTATTTATCTGTCTGTCTGTCTGCCTGTCTGTTGTTTGTCTGTCTGGCTGTCTGGCTGTTGCGTCAAGTTAATTTCGTGGAACGATTCGCGGGAACATCAGAGAAGGATCGGTCCTTCTTGCCAAGCGGCAGAAAATTTGGTTCCTATCTACATGTATAGGGCGGAAACTTGAAATGGAAATTCGAGTTTTTGCTTTTGAAATAATCTAAAAGTTATCTAATGTGTGTTTCGGGCATTGAGAACTATGCTAAGTGAGAGCAGGAATGCCCTGCGAAAAATCTGTGCATTCCACTTGCTTTGACCAGACGTATGGTTTATTCGGAGAATTTTTTTATCAATTCCCGTTCAGTTTTAGAAATGCGCGTTGTCGTAAATCAGATTATGTGCAGTGATGCGATGTTGGTGATGAGAGGAACAGAGCTAACTGATCCTGTCTTACTGACGAGCGAAAGAAAATCAGGGAAATCTGTGAATTATGCACAGCAGGCCTAACATTAAATTCTCTCATTATCTATTGCTCGGCAGCTTATTCTGATAATGAAACTTTACATTGATAACATCTTAGAAACAATGATTAATCTATTAATTTTAATGATTATTATTTTAATTATTATCTTATGTACCGAATTGAATGCAGTGTTTTATCCAGACCCCAGGCCGCTGGGGGGGGGGCGACTTGGCTGGAAGAGAAGAGACACAGTTCACTGCAAAAAATTTGCCTCAATGCTGGGATTTGGGGGATTTTTGTGGTTTGGGAGGGAAGTTCCCCCCTATCAGGCCTGCATAAAACGCTGATTGAATGGCATGTTCTGGATCGGCTGTGATAGATTTACTGTCGTTCCTTGATGTCTTACACTTCGTAGACCTGCACACTCTACTGTAGAGTATAGATCAACATCAACTTATAATCTGGAAATGGACGGATCTGATGATCAATCCAATATCCCGGAAAGGTTCTGAGACATGCATGGAGCAAAGCGTCGTCGTGGATAAATAATAATCACAAAGTACTTTCATGGACGTCATTTGGGGTACAGGGGGAGCCGTTGCCTTCTGACTTTTAGGGGGGGAATTTTCGCGAATTTTTGTGTCTTTGAATTCATTGTGTTCTCAGTTGGTTTTATAATTTTATTACAACACTGGTATGTAGGCTACTATTGTACTATGTAGTATCGTATGTAGCATGTACTATGGACAAAAAACCATTTTGGATACTGCATAGGTATTTTTAAAAAATACTGCCTGCCTTGCAGTCGAAAATCTTGCCCCCCCCTTGAAAACAATGACATGACGTCCCGGGTTCTTGTGCCAACGAGAAGCGTTATCTGGTTTGCTGTAGATGAAACAGAACCATAAGATTGTTTTAGTGGAGAGTCCAAGGTTTTCAGCCGTCAGCAAAACAGGTTCAAAATCAAACGACTCGTCAAATACGTCGAAAACAGCGAACCAATACTCAATCAAATCAAATTGATAACTTCTATTGCGCCTGAGAAGGGGCATTTGATGATAAATACGTTTTGAGTCTTCGTCTAAATGTCACAGTGCAGATTGCAGGTCGCAAAAACAGGAAGGAATTCAAGCGATGCTACTACTGTATATCAGTGGCGTCGCTAGGGTTGGTGTCACCCAGTGCGGTAAAATCGTGGTGTGTCACCCATCTTCTAAATCTTCCTTAATTTTTCCTTCATGGATGCCGTGACAAGAAAAAAAGTAATCCTATATTTGTTTATTTTTATTTTCCTTTTCCTTTTAAGATACCGTGACAAGCAAAAAAAGGTCATCCTTGTTTGGGTGTCACCCCTATAGGTGGCGTCACCCGGTGCGGTCCGCACCCCCTCCCGCACCCCTCTTTCGACGCCACTGCTGTATATGAGAAGCTGAGAACATCCGAAATAATTAAATAAATAAATAACATAATACTAACTTAAATTTGACGTAGGTTTTAACTTCACCTATCTTGGAAGCAACATGATGCATAACTTAGACAGCAGACAAGAGGTCACAAGAAGAGCAGCAAGGGTTTTAGATCAACTGATGGCAATGGACAAGATCTGGAAAAGCAAAGCAATAAGCACTGAAACCAGTGGCGGCTCCACCGGGGGCAGGGGGGCCCGTGCCCTCCCCCCTATTGAGTGCCTGGCCCCCCCAGTGGCCCCTCCAGTTGGGACCCTATACTTAATGCTACATACATTAAACAACATTTGGTTGGCCCCCATGATTAGAAGTTGCCACCCCAATGCCCCCCCACTTGCCAAATCCTAGAGCCGCCACTGACTGAAACAAAAACGAAAATACTCGAAACCTGTACCTTCAGCAGCTTTTTATATGGACGCGAAACATGGACCATCGCCAAAGACTTGGAAAGAAAAATACCAGCCTTTGAAAGAAAATGTTATAGAAAAATACTAGGAATCGGATGGGTCGAAAAAATCACAAATGAAGAACTATACAGGAGAATTCAGCCCAAACAAACCATGCTGGAAAGAGTAAAACAAATGAAGCTCCCTCTTTTTGGACACATGTGCAGAATGAAAGAGGACAGAAAGATCAAAGCTCTAATGTTTGGAATAATGGAGGGTGCCAATAAGAGATGGAGACCACACAAGGAATGGTGTGATGATATTGAAGAATGGCGTGAAAGCAGTTTACAGGATCTTAGTCACAGAGCAACGGACAGGAAAGAATGGCAGAAAACTGTGGAGATGGCATTATACACCAACGGGCGATGAGCCCACGGTTAATGATGATGATGAGGTTATGACAAAGCACCAGTGTCGCCAGCTAGCGTCATTTTGCGGGAAAACTAGGAGATTGTACTTAAACATTGTCACTCAGTCAGTGACCTTTCTCCAATCTCCATCCGAACATTAAGCCAAACAGCTTCTAGATCCGGCTCTTTAACTGTCCAGCTATCTGCCTGCACATCTGTCTGTTTGTCTGTCCGCCCGTCCGTCCGTCTGTCTGTCTTGCCTGTCTGCTTCTAGATCCGTCTATTTAACTGTCCATCTGTCTGTCTGTCTGTCTGTCTGTCTGTCTGTCTGTCTGTCTGTCTGCGTGCCATTTTCTCTGCGTTCGTTCGTGTGCCATGGCTTTGTGCGGATGATTTTGTCTCTTTAAGTCCGACATTGATCTTCGTCCGTTTGTCATCCGTCCCGTTCTCTGGCCTGCCATCGCTGACGCGTCGGAGAGTGGGGCAGGGGGGGGCGATGGAGCTGATGGCGGCGCCGGAATTAAAAGGAATCGGCGGTGGGGGGGAAGACAGTTGAGACCGCGATGCCGTCTGGTCGATCCTTTCATCTCCGATCGGTGGATCTGTCGCAGATGAATCACGTCTCTAACTATTTCTTCCAAGGCGCAGTCGGGGATGGACAAGAGGAAGATGAAACAGAGATTTCGAGGATGCTGGCGAGCACTAAGTGCAGTCGCTACACTTTTGGTTAAGTGTGGGTTTTAAGCAAAAGCTGGTACCTGACAGATAGACCTACCTCTGCCAACATACCTGAGCTCAGGTTTTTAAATAGCGACGAAATCCTACTAAACCACTTCGAAGTCCAGTTATTATTATTATTATTATTATTATTATTATTATTATTATTATTATTATTACTACTACTACTACTACTACTACTACTACTACTACTACTACTACTACTACTACTACTACTACTACTACTACTACTACTACTACTACTACTGCTACTACTGCTACTACTACTACTACTACTACTACTACTGCTGCTGCTGCTGCTACTACTACTACTACTGCTGCTATTAATATTACTACTTCTACATTATTATTATTGTTATTATTATTATTATTATTATTATTATTATTATTATTATTATTATTATTATTACTGTAATTCAGAATACCAAACGACTGAAAACTGTCTTAAATAAATCAGTCGTTACAAGCCAGAACTTCATTTAATCACAAAGTTTGCATCGCTGATGCATGCCTCTGCTGTCCAATCCGCCAATCCATGAACATGGATTGAAGCGAAACCGATGTCCGCTGTAACGTTCTGTAACGCATTCGGTCGATTAGACGCCCAAAGGAGCGACGCAGGGAAGAGAAAATGGCCGCCGATTATTTTGGGGTTTCTATAATTATGGGCGCTATTCTCCATTTCATACAATCGATCTTAGCTGCCTCACTGATCGTATGTCAAGCCCCCCCCCCACTCTCTCTCTCTCTCGCTCTCTCTCTTTCTCTCAATTTCTCACTCTCTCACTCTTTATCACTCTCACCCACACACACTCTCTCTGTGTATCTCTCCTTCACTCTTCCACTTTCTGTCTCTGTATCTCTGTCTCGCTATCTCTCCCTCACTCTCACCCTCTCTCTCTCTCTTTATTTCTCTCTCGTCTCTCTCACTCTCTTTCACTCTGTATCTTTATCTATCTCACTCTCTCTATCGCTCTCTCACTCTTTCTCGCTCTCTCTCTTTATCTCTCACTCACTCTCCCACTCACTCACTCTCTCACTCTCAGTCTCTCACTCTCAGTCTCTCTCGCGCTCTCTCTCTCTCTCCGCTTCTCAGTGTTTAATCTAGACTCCTGGACTCCGGGGGAACTGAAAAAGCCGGGGGAAACTGACAAAGCCGGGGGAAATTCTGCTAGGGGCCGCTGTTAGTCCATGCAGTATTCCAAAATTTCCGCGATGAAAAAAGGACAATCCCCCCCCGGAAACGGCCTAGATTAAACACTGCCGCTTCTAATGGTTCGTATTCTTGGCATGCTGTTTTTCTCTCATTAGAGCGTCATCTCTTCTTTCTCTACTATTATGGCGTCGTATAACTGTCTGATGCGGCTTATGTTCCGCGTGCGTCTGTGTCGAGTGTCTTTGCCTTCCCCTGTCCGTCTGTCTCCTTTCGTTCGTTAATCTCTTGAACGCTGCCTACTACTGTAGTGCATTATGAGAACACTGTTGACGACCTTGATAAAACATGAAGCACGCAGTGTCGAGACTCGATAGCCACCGTCTTACTTTCCAGCGTAGGCCTCAGAGTGCTTCATACAAGACCTAGGCCTAGTTCATGGGCCTGATTATATAGCGGTGCTTACGTTTTTACAAGGGTTGCAATGAAGAGATAAGAAAGAAAATTTGTGTCGCTGTGTTGACCAGGACGGACAATTCAGTCATTCGAAAAGCTGAAATTGCTAATAATCAGTGTTTATTCTAGCCGCCTTGACAGTGGGGGATTTTGAAATGTTGGGGGGGACAACACTTTTGGAGGGGAAATTTCCATCTTCCCAGCCAACATATAAAAAATTCGGGTGGGGGAGATTTTAAAACTGGGGGGGGGGAGAATTTCCTCACAGAGAAGGCCTAGAATAAACACTGGCTAATAATAATAATTATCATACATCGATGGAGAGATTTCTTCCTGATTTCGGTGCAGATATTTTTACACCCCTAACACCTCCCAACAACCTTCCCCAATTTAAAATCGACAACCCCCAACACCCCCACCCATTTCAGCTATGGGATGACCTTTTATTGCTTGTCAGAAATTTTGGCAGGGGACCCCCAGAATTTGCCGACACCCCCAAATTGATAATCCCAGAGATAACCCTGTTCCGGTGGCTATTTTCGTCTCACTTAGTCCTATTTTAGCCATCTTACTTGTTGTTGCAGTAACTTTCCTTTTTTATTCTTCCATTCATGATAATTCGGGTCAGGCAACACCAAGATTTGACGCTGTCTTCTTATTGATTCTTCTTTCGTTTACCGATTACAGGAAAACAGGAAAAAGCTTTTTTTAAGAAATTTATTTAACAAATTATTGTAACCGACATCTCAACAAGAAAGCAATCGAAACATGGAAATGTTAAGCACGCAAATATGGTCCAGCAAAAACCATGTAGCGGGATTTAAAGTGGCTTAGGAGGCATTACTATCTCGTAAACTGTTAAGACTGATTTTGTTGAAATTTGTACATTTTGTGTACAATAGATGGAAGTTAACGTGGTTAAGGTTTTATAAATTTTGAGTAAAATTTGTGGAAGTTACATTGATTTCAAAAATTCTTCAATTCACTTCACTTCAATTGGAACACTATATATATATATATATATATATATATATATATATATATATATACATATATATATATATATATATTATCTGTCTCTGTTTATCTGTTTCCAGACATTTATATATATATATATATATATATATATATATGTATGTATATATATATACTGAAAATGCAATCTCTTTTCGCTTTCTCTGTTCAATTTCGATTGTCATTCACCGCCCACGTGGTGAAGATAAAATAAAGGCGCATGATAAATGAATGGCGGCGCTGAGAATATATTATATTCGCGGACATAAAAATTCAAAGCCGCAACAACACTAAATAATTAATTCGTGTTTTATATAAATCTTATCTGCCCCGCCAACTCGTCACGAAGCACGCAATCCATCGAATCGATGAAGACGCTGGCCACAGATTGCGCCCTCTAACGGTGGCGCCTAATCGGTCTTTATCTTTACCCTAACGAGCTCTGGATTACGAGAACGTTGCGAACGGGGGCGTAACCAGGAATTTGATTACGGGGTATACATTTAGGGGTATATGTTGTTGTCGGTGGCGGTTTCACGTTGGGGGATGAGTTTGGATGCATCCCCACTTATTTTTGGGTAAAAGTCTAATAAAACTACGGGGAAAACTGCGGATGATCTTTTTTGCTTGTCAATTTATTTTTTGATAAAATTGTAGTAAAATTTGGGAAACAAATTTCCACTTGTTAGCGTTTTCAGGCAAAGTTTACTGATTTTTCCTTCTCTTTTCATCCCCCTCACCAACTTCCTATGAATTCTTTTCATCCCCCACCAAGAAAACCTGGAACCAAATATATAATGTATATTGTTATATTTATATAATATATAATAAATATATGGTTTTATATATATATATATATATATATATATATATATATATATATATATATTATTGGCAGTATGGCTGGTGGAGGAAAAAGAAATTCATGCTGTCACATCGAACTTAAACACTTCAGTTCCATGAAGGAACAAGAAGAGATAATATGATATTATATATATATATATATATATATATATATATATATATATATATTATATATATATATATATATTGCATAATATACATAATATATTCATAATATATTTCGAGGTCTGTCCGCCGGAAGCCTGACTAAGATGAAGTGAAATGTTTTCTGGAGAAATCTTTTTACCGGATTCGGAGTTGTCTGTGTGTTTGGTTTTCTATTGGTTAACGGTGGTTCTCTATCGGTTTTCTTAGTCTTCCAGGACGTCCGAGGTGTAATTTGCCGTGTAATAGATCTATGGCGGCATAGAAATAGTATGAACCTGCGATCAGTGCATTGTGCGGCGGTAAAAGTCAGCAGAAGAGAGAGAGACTGACAAACAGACTGGCAAAAAAACAGAGAGACAGAGGAAGACGAGAAAGAGAGAGAGTGAGAGTGAGAGAGAGAGAAAGAGAAAGAGAGAGACGTAGAGCAAGAGAATGAGAGAGAGAGAATGAAAGAGACAAATACAGAGAAGAAGAGAAGAACGGAGAAGATCGGTGATGACAGGGGCATACACGCCACCTCAGCCACCCGGGGAAATGTTCCTCAATGACCCCGTCTCACTACCATCGCTTCGGCAGAGAAAGAAAGACCAGAATAAGAAGAGAGAGAGAGAGAGAGAGAGAGAGACGCAGACAGAACGAGGTCGTCGTCCAGTTGTCATGACAACCAATTCTCATTTGCAATATTTTGGACATCTGTCTCGTCGCCTTCGGCAGCAGTGATGAACGAGGAGTGTGCGAGCGAGAGGCTGGCAGGAGGAAATAAAACAGGTCCACACGACGAATGAGCGAATTAAGAAGACAAAAGCGTGATAGGTGCTACGGATGTAGAAAGGAGCAGGCGAACAGACAAAGAAGATAATGCAGTGCGTCACAATTCGGAGAACAAAGCAAATGACGTCAGAGGACGGAAGATATTCGTTTGACTTCCGTCACGCTCCGGTGGACGCGTGAATATCTTGGATCCATAGGAGGTTCGACTAAGACAGTGCTTCCCAACCTTTTCCAGCCACGGCACATTATCCAAGAAATATACGGTCAACGGCACACTGCAGTCGAAACGCACACATTTCATTTTTAAATGATGCATTGCATAGGCCTCCTCCTCCTCCTCCTCCTCTTCTTCTTCTTCTTCTTCTTCTTCTTCTTCTTCTTCTTCTTCTTCTTCTTCTTCTTCTTCTTCTTCTTCTTCTTAGGTACCATGCATTGCTGCGTCGGCTACCGTGGACTTCCACTTTTCTCGATCTTTGGTATTCCTCAGGAGTTCGATGTTGCTGTCCATCTCCAATCCCTCTCTTAGTCTGTCTGTGTATTTTGATCTTTGTTTTCATCTTGATCTTTTACGCTCCACCATGCCTGTAACTGTCAAGTTCTCGAGTCCCTCTTTCCTCATCAAGTGCCCCAAGAATTTCACCTGTCTTAGCTTGATGGTAGCCATCAGTGTTTGTTAGGCCTACTAGTACTGTATAATATTATTACACTTTAGTATAGTGTACATTATAATATTCACTACCGTTCTTCAGAAGTAGGCTATATATTTTCTTTGCGATCTGTGTCACTATTTCATGTCTAACTTCATTGGAGAGATCTAAATAAACTTATACATCATCGATCTGGAAACTTATTGATTGACGGAAGTTGAAATGCAATCGATCAAAACAATAACAAATGTAACAATAACAGTAACGCAACGGACAAGCCCCTACGTTTTCTCAGATATCAAATAGGAAAAAATAAGGTTTGTGAAAGTTTTGCGTCAATGGAAGAGATGTAGGCCCCTCTCTCGGTCTCTCTATCTGTCTCTGTATCTCTCTCTGTCTAGACAGAGACAGATAGACAGAAAGAGACAGGTAGACAGACGCGCAGATATAATGAAACCATACGGACGGCAGAGACAAGAGCGGGAAAGTGCATGAGAAATTGCTCAAAGGACGCCTGACTTCAGATGAGATTTAGTCGAACCCCGGACTCAGAAGCAGACGACACATCAACTGAGCAGACGACGACGGGCGGCGGAGGGGGCGGGGCGGGGGTACGCCGTTAATTCGCCGGAAGAAACGAAGACGTTTCAATGCGTTTTGTCTGTATTCTCACCACGTCGTCTGATCAAAAGTCTTCGCAGTGATGGATTGGCTTCAATCGATCAACGCGTTCAGTCAACCGTTTTCAATCGATTTCTTTCACAACGCTTCACTTTAATACAGAGACGACAGACCAGTGGCATAGCCAGGATTTCCGGAAGGAGGGGGTTGAAAAAAATTTCGTCGATAACCGCCAAGGGGGGTTTCACCCCAAAATCGCCAAAATCGCCTCAAAAATAAAAAATTGCATAGGAATATATCAAAAAAATGTTCGCCGCCCAAAGGGGGCTTAACCCCCAACCCCCCGTGGCTACGCCACTGCGACAGACAGCAGTTACTTGTCATCGGCTCAATGTCGCAAAGTTGAAATGGTCTTTGTACGCATGATGTAAAAACGCATGCATGCAAACTGTTCCAAATACATTTCCCTAAATCTTTGCCGTTCACAGAAGATCGACTGCAACTCAGAAAGTTTAGCTGCAGAGTTTTAAAAAATTATTTGATTGATTTTTAGGGGTCTGTATTAGGCCAAAGAATGGACATCATCCAAAATTCTATATATACTTTTGCACAGATTGTTAGAAAGAGGGATAGAAATGTAGGAGAATGGCGTATGCCTCGTTGTTTTAGCTTTCACATAGCCTGAAATGTAGCAAGTTGAAAAAGTCCAATATTACGAGAAAATACCAAACACGCTGGTCCTCGGGACTGTCTCTCTTGTTTAGGTTTGCTAGGTAAAGTTGCTACACGCTAAGGGCGTCTTGTCACTCATTCATTTCTGAGTCAAATAGTGAAAACATTTTGAAAATCTGTTTACATTTGCCAAAGTTATGGACAAATGAAACGTGGTGTGTTTTTAATACCTCACAATGTATACAGTATATATATATATATATATATATAATTATACAGTGGTTCTTAACCAGGGGTACTTGGTCCCCTTAGGGGTACTTGAAGGGCATTGTGGGGGTACGCAGAATGACCTGGAAATAATGTCTGTTTTATAGACTTACTAAAATTTACACTGTAGAAAGTTTTGCACTAAATTAGAACTTCTAAGAAAAATTCTCACAGATGCCTATATAAGAATTTTTATCAACCCACTGCGGGGCTTACATTTTTCCTGGGATAAGACATGCTGGTGGGGGTAGAGGGTACTAATCTCTCTTCTACTTGTTTCAGGGGTACGTAATCATAAAAAGGTTAAGAACCACTTATATAATACGAGTATACATAAATCTATACATAGGCCTATATACTGATTGTCTATATTGTCTGTATTGTCTATATATCGATGTTGTCAGATTGAATAGTCGGGTCTTCCGATTGCCGTAACATTGTAGGAATGACGGGAAGAGACTATCTGACGATTACTCCTGGAAGGACGCAGGTGAAGGCGGTTGGATCGCGACTGGTCCTCACCTGTGCTCTGACGTCATCTTCTTCTTCAGATTCGTTTATTACAAGTTCCGACGACGACATCTTTCATTTGCGTTGGAAAGGACCTGTCTCCAAATATATCACCAACACAAAGGGGAGGTCAGTGATATATATATATATATATATATATATATATATATATATATATATATAGTATATAAAGCCTATATGTTTATTTTAAATATATATCAGCATCAGTTTTTTCTATGATTAACGTTGCGTTGAAGAACCCATCAGCGATGTTTTCGGTAACCAAATGTACCGAGGCTTGAATGAAGTCCAGTTTTAGACTAAAGAAATTTCACTTCAACATGGAGGCTATATATATATATATATATATATATATATATATATATATATATATATATATATATATATATATATATATATATATATATAAGTCCACTGCAAATTAAGAGCGATGATTTGGAATTTTATGGTGAAATTTTCTAAAATCACGACTAGAATATTATGCTTAACTAGGTGAATTAGATAGATAACAATAGCTTTCGACAGCACATCATCGAACTCTTAGAAACAGGTATAATGATGGCAATGATGATGGTAATGGTATTGGTATGGGTGGTAATTGTGGTGGAGGTGATGATGATGATGATGGTGGCAGTGGCTTAGCCAGGGTAGGGGGTGGCAAATAGAGACATTTTCGAGTGAAAAAGTCAAAGTCTACCAGAAAAAACTACGTCATGAAATTCTTGGAACATTAATGTACAGTAGACCGTTCACAGTGATGTACATGGTTTGGTTATCCCATGGGTTGGATTGGGTTTGGTTGGGTCAGACTTGCCTTCTGTTTCTATTTCAATCGTTCTCTCTCCTCCCCCGGAAAAATTTCTCGACGGTTTTGCGCAAATCCCACGGCTTATCCCAGCCAGAGTAGGGGCCCGGCCGCTCGCCCCCCCCCCGCACCCCCGTGGGCTACGATGACTATGTACTAGAGTTATTGTTGCGTTTTGTGGCGATTCAGAGTGTATACGGAAAGAGTGGACGTACTGCGCCTTCGTCTCTACATAACTTCGGTGACCGAGGAGGACGCCGGTTCGTATTCGTGTGAAGCGAGCGTCAACGGGGCATATCTTACGGAGCGCAGTGATCTTCAACTGTACGGTGGGTCTTTTGCTGCAGAACGGTAGTCGCCAAAAGCCAATTTTCTTTTAAAACAAGACACGATACCCGTGCACAACCGTTCACGGTGATGTACATGGTTTGGTTATCCCATGGGTTGGATTGAGTTTGGTTGGGTCAGACTTAATTGTCTACTGTACATTAATTAATGGTGGGTTGGATCAGAAAATAAGTCGTGATTTAAGAAACTGTAATGTATTACAGTGGGTTGGGTTGGGTCAAGTAAATCTGTTATCGGCATGGTTGGGTTGGGTTGGGTTGGAAATTTGATGGATTGGATTGGATTGGGTTCTAAAAATTGAACCCATGGACATCTCTGACCGTTCCCTGTGACTAAGCAATACTACAGTAAAAGGTAAAAGGTACACTCCATAGGCTCAGCGCCCGTAGGAGAACCGAAGGGTTAGCGCCTTCAGTCTCACATGGCAACGGCTGAACGAGAGCGATTGTCAGCCTTTCCCTCGCCGCCTTTCCTTCCACCGAGTTAACGCCCGATGTACTCATTCACAGCTGAGTCGACTGGGGAGGGGGCGTTTGGGACAGAAACAACCGAAAAGTTTCTACCGCTGCCGGGAGTTGAACCACGGACCTCAAGATTGGCAGACCAGTGCGCTAACCACTGCTCCACCGCGCACCCTTAATACTACCATAGTGCACGATTTCTCTACAGTTACGCTGTAGTTCGGACTGCACGAGAACACTGAATCATCAAAACAAGTCATAACTGCATATTTGATCGGATTAGTCAATTTCTGTTTTATATATATATATGTGTATGCATGTATGTATGTATGTATGTATGTATGTATGTATGTATGTATATGTATGTATGTATGTATGTCTACAACAAAAGCAATATACTGGAGTAACGCTTTGCTTTGAATGCGGTGAAAGAATTAAGAATATTTACAGAAATCGATTGGAACCAGAAAACAACGCACCGAATAAATGGAACAACGGGAAAATGGGTTCAAATTTTTATGAAATGTGCCGACAGGGATGTGGGTTATCCCCCAGAATTTTCCAATGCTTACGGAGAAGAATCTTGACAAATAAAGAAGATTTGGAAAGAGTCAAAGCATGGGCAGGACCTGTTTTAACGCGCAGTGATACACAAAATGTGCAGTGATAAAATGAAAATGTGTAATGGTCAAATGCAATTTTCTGTGCTTTGTGCAGTGATAAATTTTCCGGACGACCTTTTTTGCTTGTTTTTTGCGCGGATGTCCACAAATTTCCTGAGTTTAGTGCAGTGATAAGTTTTTCTTAAAACAGTCCCTGAAAGCGTGCGCTGTATAGCCATATATTAATCTTAACGCGTTTGTTGTTATGCTGTTCTTTTTCTTGAAGACGATATTCGTTTTCTGAACGCCACTTCGTCGCAGGTTCAGGAACAAACCGGAAGTGACGTGTTTCTGCAGTGCGAGGCCGAAGGGAAACCGAAACCGGAAATTTCTTGGCGATTCAGAGGAAGAAAGCTTGTTTCCGGTGAGAGTTCAATTAAACGATGTCTCTTTTCTCGCTCGAAGTGCTTCTGAAAATTGACACCAGATGGTGCTGCTCAATGTAGCCTGTTTTTAAAGACGTTGTGAAAGATGTCGTACATCTGTCTGTCTGTCTGTCTGTCTGTCTGTTTGTCTGTCTGTTTGTCTGTCTGTCTCTCTTCATATGAATTCATTAGCTGACTCACATTTAAAGTTTGGAAGTGTTTTCTTCGTCCGCTTCCCGCACAGCTTGTGTTAGTCAATAGTCAGGTGTTGACGGGTCAATTTCCTCTCCATTCGGTAATATTCCAGTCACGAAATCGTGTTTTCTTCGCCAGTAGAAGGACGTTTATTGGAGGAAAAGCGTGAATGCATGTAGTAATGTAATTATTTGTATTAATGGTAATTATGATTATGTGCACACACACATCGATGGAGCATACATATAAGGGATGCCTGAACAGGTAGGGGGAAATGTCACGCGTAACACATTGACGTAGCGAGGAGCGGGGTAGCGCAACCACCCCCGGGGCGCCGAGGAGGGGGCGCCAAATTGATCAACAAACCATTTTTCTATGATTGCCCTTCACCACGGATAACTTGCGGAATAATGATGAGATAATGTGATTTTTAGTAGCTTAGAAAACATTAGCCTGTATAAAATTTCTCTTCGCATTCGATATCCCAGTCATACTTTTGTAATCCTACATTTTCTTTTAATAATAATTATCCAGCTCTCCTGTGTTTAACTCTTGAATGCGTTATTTGTTTAAACGGTTAGTCCCTCCGTGTTCAAACTGATTCATATAACATTATCTCCAACCTCACATTTAAAATGTTCTGTTCTCCAGCCATTGTCCCGAATGGTTTGCATTTGTGACCTCTTGTGCCACTTTGCAAAGAATCGTTCTAACCAGTGGCGGTTCCACGTGGGGGAAGGGGGTGAGTGGGGATGCACCCCTCCCCCACCGGACTTCCGGACTTTTTTCGCTTGTGAAACCTATTTTTGGGTAAAAGTCTAAGTAAAACTACGGGGGAAAAACTGCGGATGACCTTTTTGCTTGTCAACCTAATTTTCGGTAAAAGTGCAGTAAAAGCAGAGGGACAATTCATAAAATTTCCTGTTGTCAGCGGTTTTCGGCAAAGTTTATTGATTTTTCCTTATTTTTCATCCCCCACCAACTTCATATGAATTGATTTCATGATTTTCACCGCCACCCCTCCCCCACCCCAAGAATTCCTGGAACCGCCACTGGTTCTAACGGCACATATGCAGCAGTAGTCAGTTCAGTAACTCGCAGCATATAATTAATTAAGAGCGCATCATCTACCGCTCCTGGAAAGGCTGAGAAACCTCTGAGATCATCTTAATGGCTGTGCAAGATTAAAATCCTGTAAGCAAAACACTCGTCTCCTCCATCTGACTGCACGTTGGTCGAAGCCATTAGCCTCTCTCTGTCTCTGTCTCTGTCTCTGTCTCTGTCTCTGTCTCTGTCTCTGTCTCTGTCTCTGTCTCTGTCTCTGTCTCTGTCTCTGTCTCTGTCTCTGTCTCTGTCTCTGTCTCTGTCTCTGTCTCTGTCTCTGTCTCTGTCTCTGTCTCTGTCTCTCTCTCTCTCTCTCTCTCTCTCTCTCTCTCTCTCTCTCTCTCTCTCTCTCTCTCTCTCTCTCTCTCTCTCTCTCTCTCTCTCTGGTAGAGGCACCTTGCGCCTTCCTTATCTGCCGTCGGCCTTTGATTCTCGAACCAGAAAGACGCTCGAGCGGGCGGCGGATGAATCTGCGCGGACGTCGTAGAGGAACTGTGACGTAGTCGTCGTCGTCGTCGTCGTCGTCGTCGTCGTCGTCGTCGTCGTCGTAGTCGTCTGCCATCGGCGACCGTCAGCAGACGAGACGTGCATAAGTAATCACGTGGACGGAAGCGATGATGTTTGACCGGTCGGCAAGAGCAAACGAGATGCGAAGGAAGAGGAGGAGGAAGAGGAGGAGGAGGAGGAGGAGGAGGAGGAGGAGCGAGAGGATGTGTTTGGACAGTCAAGAGAGGAAACGTTGCAGCGACGGATTATACAACCGAGGTGGGCGCCGGTGGGAGGAGTAGGGTCAGAAGGGAAGGAGCCATCGTAATAGTCGATGGCCGGAGAGACAGGACCTCTAGCTGTATCGGTACAGAGCTTCAGTACACTTGGCCGTTT
>CM030856.1:8176652-8401652 GCA_018105865.1 Metaphire vulgaris
AAATAGGATACCCCCTCCTCCTCAAGCCTCTCTCTCTCTCTCTCTCTCTCCCTCTCTCTCTATATATATATATATATATATATATAATATGCATTTCATCAGGCGATTTAACGATTTACAAGATCTCGGATTGGGTCTAACATCTGATTCAGTCATTGCTGATTTTAATGCTCTTGATTTCAGATCCACCCTCTTGGGTCTTTCCGATTCAAAATCCTTTGGCAATTAGAGGAAGTGACGTCACACTCGATTGTCCAGCGGACGGAAATCCACCTGTGACGTACAGTTGGTTCAAGGTAAGTGAGCAGATCCTGGGGCGCAACAGGAGTAAGTGAATAAGCAAGTATAAAGGTGAAGAGACTCCAAGGTTAAAAGATTTCTTAATTATCTCTCGTAATCTCCACTAGAGGTAGGTAAGTAAGTAAGTAAGTAAGTAAGTAGGTAAGTAAAATCTCGTGGATTTCTATAGCGCCTTGGAAAGCAGCACAACATGTCAGTAGCTGCTTATTCTTAGGCGCTCAGCCTTTCTTAAAATAGCTATGCGGAAGGTATCTATCATATTAAAATCGTAATTCTGTATGTCTGTTACCTTCAAGCGTTCTGATTGGTTGACTATTGGTAGACGGTTTAGACCGTTTAGTCCTTACGTCGCGATGCGTTGGTGGGCGAGCGTTGACTATTGGTAGACCGGTTTAGTCCTTACGTCGCGATGCGTTGGTGAACGATGTTCGAAGACGACGTTGCTATTGGTAACAATTGCTCGTAGAACCGGTTTAGTCGAGTCATTGCAGCGTCAGAGGGCTGGGCGTGCGAAGACGTTGCTATTGGTAACAATTGTTCGTAGAACCGGTTTAGTCGAGTCATTGCAGCGTCAGAGGGCTGGGCGTGCGACGACGTTGCTATTGGTAACAATTGTTCGCAGCCTGAGGTAGTTGCGCAATTTAACGTACATTTTAACGTACACAAAAAATACGTGTACAGCGTCACAAATGGTCATAGTTGCGTGATTTTAACGTGCATAGGCCTAATTATTACGTGGCGCAGAGCTTGGCTAGGTGGCGATCATTGAAATGTTGTTCAGCATGAATTCAATGATTGGGTACTAGGTATAGGTATTGGATTAGTATTATCCTGCACTGCGAGCGAAGCGAGCGCGAGCGAAGCGAGCATCTTTCTAGTATTATATTAAATCAGCCAGGCAATAGTCGACGTCCAAAGTTACTTATACTGTCCGTGCGTTTTACTATTTCAGGAACAGATAACTTCGAATGATGGAGATCGTGAAGAGGAGCGATTGGAAATCTTAGATTATGATGGCACAGACGACGTTTCTGTGGGAAAGTTCAAGATACGAGCAGTTGGTGCGGTCGACGAGGGAAGATACGTCTGCCGAGTGGAAAACACACAGGGAACGCTGACTGCTGTCTATGACATCAAAGTCCTTGGTACGGCGCAGTGACGTGGCGTGGCGTGGCGGAGGGGGAGCAATGGCAGCTCCACAAGAGGGTCCAGAGGGGGCCGTGACCCCAGTGACCCCAAATTGGGACCCGATACTTACTACTGCATACCTATCAACTAATGGTTGGCCCCCATGCTCAGAAGTTGCCACCACAACGGTCCCCCCTCCCCCACTTGCCAAATCCTGGAGCCGCCACTGGGGGATGAAGACGGTGGTTTCAATAGTTGCAAACAGAGGCGTCACTCGAGTTGGCGTCTCCCGGTGCGGAAATTGTATGGTGTCACCGGTGGCGTATCCAGGAATTTGATTAGGGGGGGGGAGTATGAGTCTTAACTAGCCATTGCTATTTCAAAATCAAAGCGTATGTTAATGTCCCACGTGTGAACAGAGCATAAAACGTTTAGATTAGACTGGTTTTTGGAGGATATATATATATATATATATATATATATATATATATATATACCGATATACCCCCTCCCCCGTGTCGCTACTCCGCTGTGTGTCACCCTTCACAAGAAATTTCACCACGAACCATCTTCAGTCCTCCTGTGCCAGCTCCTCGTGCGTACAAATGGAATCGCCTGGACTATTTAATTTAGAAACAGCAGGCGCTTCGGTGTCACTGTCTTGTGATGTAATTTGGTGTAACCTGGTGCGGCCCTCATCCCCCTAGCGACGCCACTGGTTGCAAATTAATTATTCAAAACATTCCAAGCACGCGTCGATCGCTGTTCCCGCTAAGTCTCCGATCTTCCCATTCTGTCGCTATTCGTGAAAGCAATACAGGGTGGCGCAAAAAACCAGACTAGTCACATTTAGGTTTGCATTTAATATAGTCCGGTTTTTGCGCCCTCTGTAGATTAGAAGTCGTAATTTATGGAGTTTTAAAACGAAGACGCAACAAGTCAATTTTGAGTCGTTCTTCTTAGCTACTACTACTACTACTACTACTACTACTACTACTACTACTACTACTACTACTACTACTACTACTACTACTACTACTATTACACTACTACTACTACTACTACTACTACTACTACTACTACTACTACTACTACTACTACTACAGAATATGTCTTTGCGTCAATAGTCCACATTTTGATGAAGATAAAAAGGAATGCATATTTGTAGTTAATTTTTCACTCTGTTTTAAACGAGCTTACGGTTTAATATATGCATGTAGTCATGTACGCTTGTCTATTTGTTTTAGTTCCTCCCATAGTGACGGCTCCTAAGCAGCTGTCTGTCGTCGAAGGTAAATCGATTGAATTGCCATGCGAAGCGGTTGGAACACCTCTTCCACTGCTCACCTGGAAAAGGAAAGCCACAATTCAGAAAGGAATTCCTTTCAAGGTAGACTTATAATGAAGCTGCTGCTGTTACTGATACTACTACTACTACTACTACTACTACTACTACTACTACTACTACTACTACTACTACTACTACTACTACTACTACTGTACTGTACTATTATTATTACTACTACTGTACTATTATTATTACTACTGCTGTACTATTATTATTACTACTACTGTAGTACTATTATTATTACTACTACTGTACTATTATTATTATTACTACTACTGTACTATTACTACTACTACTACTACTACTACTACTACTACTACTACTACTACTACTACTACTACTATTATTATAGTGTAATGGGGTGGTTAATTGTCGGGGAGATTATAGTGTAATGGGGTGGTTAATTGTCGGGGAGTTGATATTCTTGTAGGACGATACAGATATCTCTTTGAATGAAACGAATGATGGGCAACTTCGACTGATCATAAGAAACGCCGATAGGAAAAGGCACAGTGGAATCTACACCTGCACCGCCAGCAACAGCGCTGGATTCGATTCCAAAGACGTAGACGTCACTGTTGAAAGTAGGAAAACAGTGCAAGAAACTTCAAACCTATTGTTTCAAAATACAGTAGAACTTCGTTAAAACGTAACCGACTTAGCGGGTCTGTAAACTGTAGCCCGTTATATCCATCCGATCCGAGGTACTGTATACAGTAGGGCCCACCTTCCGAAACGGCAGTGCATCACACGGGACTGTACATTGCGGTACGTTGCAGTCGAGAATACGAAAGAAATTCTACTTTACATTACATTAGAAATTCTACTTTACATTACATTAGAAATTCTACTTTACATTAAGCCTACTGTACATTTGAAATTCTACTTTACATCACATTAGAAATTCTACTTTGTATTACATTAGAAATCCTAATTTACATTACATTACAAATTCTACTTTACATTACATTAGATTATAAATTCTACTTTACATTACTCCTGTAGTTTCTAAAGAATGTAATTTTGCCTTTTTTCTGATCAGCTCCGCCTTTGGCTATCGTCAGTGACTCAGAACTCATCGGATGGAAAGGTGAACGGCGCCGGGTCACGTGTCATGCCACCGGAATCCCTCTTCCCACCCTCGCCTGGTTGCACAACGGACTGCACGTTGGCACCAATCACGTGACTAAACTTACCATCATCAAAGATGCGGAGAACGTAACGAGCATCCTTGAGGTTTAAAAAGAACTTATCAATCTCCATGGCAACGGATTTAAATAGCGTTTTAATATATAATGCTTGAAGGGCGTCATCATTATCATCAACATCATCATCATCATCATCATCATCATCATCAACAGCAACAGCATTGAGCTTCTATAGTGCCATTTTAGTAATGTTCTTGACATCAGTCGATGGTCGCTCCTTGATTTGAATCGTAAATTCCCCCCATTGTCAAAACCAATGTCAATCCGATTTGCCGGTCACAGTTACGGCGGATATTCTCGACCCGGACACTGAAAATGCGCTGTTACCAAGATACAGTATGTGTGATATTGCCAAGTACTCTATTTCTCTTTCCAGACATACATCGGTCTTAGATATTGAATCTTGACAGGCTGAAATTCACATTTCAAAATAATTGCAGAATTCCGAGCAGACATTAGCCATGCATTTCTAAGCAGTATTTAAAGTTTGAGTATTTCTCAAATTGCCTTGACTGCCGAAGATTTATAGGAAAGTGTTAAATTACTAACAACTCGCTAAAATCTAATTCCTGAGAATGAATTTAACTTCAAATTACAGCGAAAACGGCGAACAAAACTAGATTTATATAAATTTGTCTTCATTTGTGAAATTAATTGTAACAGATAATAACTGTTGTCATTAATTTTTCAGTCTCACACAGACTTTACCTAGCCTCCTAAACCACTTTAAATCACTTTGTTATTATTACCATTACCATTACTATTATCAGTAGTAGTAGTAGTAGTATAGTAGTAATAGTAGCAGTAATAATAATAATAATAATAATAATAATAAGCAAGCAATAATAATAATAATAATAATAGCAGCAGCAGCAGTAGTAGCAGTAGTAGTAGTAGTAGCAGTAGTAGCAGTAGCAGCAGCAGCAGCAGCAGTAGCAGCAGTAGCAGCAGTAGCAGCAGCAGCAGCAGCAGCAGCAGCAGCAGCAGCAGTAGCAGCAGTAGCAGCAGTAGCAGCAGTAGCAGCAGCAGTAGCAGCAGCAGCAGCAGTAGCAGTAGTAGTAGCAGTAGCAGCAGTAGTAGCAGTAGTAGTAGTAGTAGTAGTAGTAGTAGTAGTAGTAGTAGTCTCTATCGCTGACCTGTTCTAAACAATTCCGATGGCGTGCATTCGTTTTTAAAGTACAGAATCATTTGACGCTTGGTTTTGTTCAGATCGAACTGAACGACGACCTGGATTTTCTGTTTGGCGAGTATTCTTGTGTCGCCAAAAACATTCATGGTTATTCGACGAAAGTCTTGAAACTACTTCGCGCCTGTGAGTTTACCTGGTACTTTTGCTAAGCATAACGCTGCACTACTTTCCATCTCAGACTACGAGTACATGTAGCCATGACAACCGCTTTTCAACTGCTTTAGACGACCTCGGTGGACTGCGGAATAACAGAATAACATAAACGTCGGTTGGAGCTCACGACTTTGAGGGACATTTGTTTACGACGCCACCTGTCGAAAGAATCCACTGTCTATTTATTTGCAGTTTCATCTCTAACTCCGTCTCTAACTTGAAATAACTTTTAAGATGTGATACTTAATTATTCTTAAAAATTCAATATTACAGTAGAACTTCGTTATAACGTTCTTAGCGGGTCTGTAAAATGTACAGTGGTGCGTTATATCCGCTGTACGCTATATCCAATACCATCCAATACGATAGCGCATCACACGGGACCGTACATTGCGCGTACTTTATAGTCGGATATACGTTATAACCGAGTACGTTATAACGAAACCCTACTGTACCGTATATATATGCATTGTGTGTGTGGATGAAAGCTGTTCCTGAAGCACCTCGGAATGTCACGGTGACGCTGGCAACACACGAGTCGGTCAGTCTGTCAGTTGAAGCAGACGCTGCACCTTCGACCTCTCCAGACTTTGTTGCACTCCCACTCACTAAATGGATACTCAGGTACGAGAAGACCTCGGACGCTGGCACGTCGGAAAAAACGATTAATCTTCTTTACGAAAAAGGTAAACGTATGTATAGATGTATAATTATCTGTATGTATATACGGTTATATGCGTTTAGCAGTATACGATTGAACGCTGGTAAATCGTTTTGTTCGGCTGATGCTGTGAAAAGATTGAAGTCGATAGAAATTCAGGTTTCTCCTGCGACCGAAAGGAAAATTTAGCATTTGATTAAAAATAAAAGAATGTTGAAAATTGGTCTGAAACATTGGTCGATGTCAAGAGAATCCCTTATTTAATGATGATGATGATGATGATGATGATGATGATAATAATAATAATAATAATAATAATAATAATAATAATAATCATCATCTTCTTCATCATCATCACCATAGTTGCCTTCTGTCAGCTCATTAGCTCTGTAGCTCATTAACGACAATAGATAGACACGAAATAATAATAATAATAATAATAATAATAATAATAATAAATTAATAATACCTATTATACTAATACCTATTACCTATTATAATAATACCTATTACAATAATACCCATAGTTACGATGATAACAATAATAATAATAATTATTATTATTATTATTATTATTATTATTATTATTATTATTATTTAATGGCAAGAATACTTACTCAATAATTAACTGAACTACTGATGTTTAAATATTCTAAAAATAGGTTCGAGGATTGTCGTTGGCAACCTCGATGCCAATGCAGTCTATACGATGTCTCTTTCCGCTGCAAATGATGCTGGTGTAGGGCCGTCCGTCAAATTTCAGGCGAAGACCTTGCCAGCTCTTGGATACGATGGTAAGAGGTTCAGAGGTGCACATGGGTCCATTTAAAAGGACCCAACCCAATCTATCAATTCTCCAACCCAACCCAACCCAAGCTGGCAATAGGGACTTGACCCAACCCTGCAATTTCTTAATCCATGACTTATTTTCTGGCCTAACCCACCATGAATATGGTAAAGTCTGACCCAATCCAATCCAACCCAACCCATGGCCATCTCTGAAGAGGTTAGCCCCTTTACCGTGTATTTTACTGTAACTCAATGTAAAATGGACGGATATATTCGAGGTTCCCGGCAAAGGGTTAACACAAGAAAAGCTGTTTATACTCACTATTCAAGGATGGCGAAAAGCAGATACTTTCAGAAAGCGCCTCTAGACAAGAATCATCCATTTTCCCTCCTCCTCCTCCTCCTCTTCCTCCTCCTCCTCGGGGATAACAGAAAAAGCAGAAATTGATAAATGAGGGCACCAAACTCTGAAATTTACATTCCATCCCAGTAGACTCTTTTTATCCATTTTGGTGTTTTGCATCTCCAATACAACAAAAAGTAGAGTAGGATTCCGAAATTCTAGCTTCTCCCCCAAATTGGAAAACTTTCTTAATACCGGAATGTTTCCAGGTTTTTCGTTGATTAGCTCATTCTCAAGATATTGAAAGAGGGGTAATGAGCCTAGCTGTTGGAAAGCCTTGAAGCCGTTGAAACGGAACAATGTACTCAGTGCCAATCCCCTAGTTACGCTCTGTTCAACACTTTGGCACCACAAGCAATGGCTGTTCCACCATGTTGATGACTGGGGATGCATTTCCCCCACCGGGGTTCCGGATGACCTGTTTTTTGCTTGTCAACATATTTTCCGGTGAGATTTTTTAAAAATTAGTGAAAAATACTGCGAATAACCTTTTTTGCTTGTCGGCCTTTTTCGTCAAGGTTTATTAATGTATTTAGTGGGCAAAACACTAACAATGACCTTTCTTTCTTTCTTTTCTTTTTTTTCTTTTTCACTTTTCACCCTCTCCCAACTAACTTCCTATAAAAAATTTTCAGCTCCCCCACCAAGAATTCCTGGAACCACCACTGACCATAAGGACTTGCCAGACTAATGCATCCCTGTCTAAGACTAGACTAAGAGACGGGCATAGCTTTGCTATATACACTTATACAGAGTTCTGAGCAGTGGCGGCTCCACCGGGGGGGCCAGGGGGGCCCGTGCCCCCCTATTGAGAGCCTGGCCCCCCAGTGGCCCCCCAGTTGGGACCCTATACTTAATGCTACATTCATTAAACAACAAATGGTTGCCCCCCCCATGATTAGAAGTTGCCACCCCAACGGCCCCCCCACTTGCCAAATCCTAGAGCCGCCACTGAGTCTGAGAGTCATGCCAGAGGAGTAAAGAAGTTTTAATTATGTCATTGTGCTAAATAGGTTAGTCAAATAAATTATTGGCAGCATGAAGCAGTGACCAAGAATTCTCTTTTCTTAATAATGCCACATTGGTTGTAGATGTCTGAATTGCTGAATGTAATTATATTGACGTTACAAACATGGGCGCCCGCACATTAGGGCAAGAGGGGGCACTCGCTCCCTCCCTGGAAAATGCAAATACCAATATTACGCGTTGAAATTTGAAAACCTTTCTAAAACATGAACCGTGAGTCCGTGACCATTGCGCTAAAATGTGTTTTACCCCCTGGAAAACTTTCTGCGGGCGCCCATGGTTGTAAACTACAATAATATAAATATTCAAATATTCGAATATTCGAATACAATAATATAAATATTCGAATATTCGAATATTCGAATACAATAATATAAATATTCGAATATTCTCCCAGTGCATGATACGCTATGATAAATGATTATGTCTATATAGCGCTTTGTTTTACTTCAGACTCTCTCCACAAACATTCTGTCCACGAGGAAGAGAGCGAAGACTTCCAGGGCGATGACAGTCGATCCGTGGTAAACGGAGTGGGAGGAGGCGAAGAGGGAGGCGGAGAAGGAGGAGGAGGAGGAGGTGGAGAGTCGATCGCGACGGGAGAAAAAGACGCGGTCCTTGAGGAAAGCGGGGTTCTCGCCGACTGGGGCGGCATCTCGATCGGCCTCATCATCGGCGTGGCCGTCATGATGGTCATACTCGTCGTTACCGTATCCGGTGCGATCGTCCGGACGCAGCGGACGGCGACCGACGCACGGCGTGCGGTCATCGCCGTGGTGAAGGGAGGCAAGACGGAAAACGGCGGCGGCGCAACGACGACGACGACGACGGCGGTGGCGGGGGCGATCAAGGTCAGCGAATGCAAGGACATCGACAGTCTCAAGGTCGAATCGAACCGACCGAAAACCTCGGTGGGACCGATACCCGACTGGTCCCTGGGACCGAAGAAGGGCGGAGGGGCGACAGCGTCTCCTCCGGTGGTGATGATGATGATGATGGTTGCGAGACCGCGTGGGGCGCAGGCAGGAGGATCGGAGGAGGATGAGGAGAAGATCGGGGCGCCCCGGAGCGGCGTCGTCGGGTCGGGAGATGGAACGGGCGGCAGCAACAGTGCTCAGAGCCAGGCGTGGCGGAACATGTTGCTGAAGGCAGAGGCGGATGCGAGAGACGAGAAACTGCTGCAGCAGCTGGAGGAGGAGGAGGAGGAGGAGACGGTTGTCGGCGAGTTCCCGCATCCTCCTCTTGATATGCTGCTCCGTTCCGGAACGGAAGAGATCGAAGGGCAGACAAAGATGGAAGAGGAAGAGGAGGACGAGGAGGAAGACGTCATCGGGACCAAGGAGAGGTTGACGGTGAACGGAGAAAATCTGAGTTTAAACAGCGATGACGAATGCTTTCATAGGGTGGCGCAGTTCGAGGGAAAGTCGTTTCTCCAATACTGAACTGTCATTCGCTCTGTTTTCAGCGATCTTACTTGCTAATTGTTTGAAATGACATTGGTCATTCGGATGACGATGACAACTTCCGCCTAAAGTTAAAACCCGATTTGTTTTTCTTTTGGACGAAGCATCGCTTTCTCGAAATTCATCCTGCCACTGACGTCCATTGCATTCCTTTACCAAGTCCATTTCAAGTGATTGAAAATCATCTCCTAATCATGAGTTTCTATTGATCCACGATCTTCGACTTATAGATTCTTGTAAAATCGATTTCATCCGACGGTCGCTGAAAAGCGGATTTTTTTCCAATCTGCGCCGGTTTTGATAATCGTCGACGTTTTGTCCGAATAACATTCTGCAAATTCTGACACATTTTTATTTTTAGAAGAAGATTGGTGTGTGTGTGTTCTGGTATATAGTTGCGTAAAATGTGTAAAATGGACGTTTACGATTGGTGTTGGCGTGAAATTTGTATGCTTCCGTAGCATTCCGTACTGTTCGTCTGTGGCGGTTGCAGGATTTCTTGGTGGGGATGAAATGGATTCATAGGAAGTTGGTGGGAGGATGAAAATAGAAGGGAAAAATCAATAAACTTTGCCGAAAAAGGCTGACAAAAGGGAATTTTATCTCTAATTTTACTACACTTTTATCAAAAAAATAGGTTGACAAGCAAAAAAGGCCATCTGCAGTTTTTTCCCGTAGTTTTACTAGACTTTTACCCCAAAATAGGTTTCACAAGACAGAAAAGGCTGGTGTGGGGTGCATCCCCGCTCATCCCTCTCCCCCCACGTGGAACCGCCACTGCTGTTTGTGAACTCGTATAGTTGGTGCACGTATGTAAATTGAGTCACTTGCATAGCTGCATAATAGCCTAACTATCTCAATTATTGTTCCACGATGATAGCTTTAGCATATTCATATTTCGTGTTCAATTATTTATTTCTATGTTTTATTGTTTTTATTTGTTTCTATATGTCTTTGACGCATTGACCTGTTTTGCCTTTTGAAAACAGCACTGTTTATAACAAGTGGTGTAATGATTTTTAGACAAACATACGTAGATATTTAACTGCTTTATTTTTCTTATATTTTATCTGGTAGACTAAAATTTCGTCCGCAGGACGAAAGGAAAAGAGAGAATGTAGAAATAGCGACAATGTAACTGCAGTTTTATTCGACTTTTCATTGGGTTCTGAAGAATGGGAGTGTTTAGTTTTACTAACTGTACGTATTATTCGCTATATCTCAGCCTTAATTGATGACTTTTGACGGAACGTAAATTTCCAAGACATTGACCCGGTTTACAACCCCTTTCAGATGTTCACATTATGAAATAATTCGCTCAAATTCTCACCAATCAAAAATTGTCTGCTTTGTAAAACTTAGTGGTACACTGTAGGTCTATTTGCTGTTTTTACAGTTTTTTTCACTTTTAGCGCATTGCACATAGGTACGTCTTTTAAGATTCTAGCGAAAAATAAATATTACGCTTTGTACGGTAATTAGTACTGTATGTAGCAATCACAACCAGTGTTTATTCTAGGCCTTCTCTGGGGGGATTTCCTCCCCAAAGTTTTAAATTCTCCCCCCCTCCAAAAAAAATTATATGTTGGCTGGGAATGGAAATCCCCTTCCTCCCAAAAAGTGTGGAGACTCAGACCTTGTCCCCCCCAAACATTTCAAAATCCCCCACAATGTCAAGGTGGCTAGAATAAACACTGAATCACAACAAAAGAACGATGCCAATCAATATTCTAAATGTTTTTTCAGTGATTAGTTCCAAAAAACTTCGCGTTCTTATGTTATATATATATATAATATATATTTATATATATAATGATGTAAAATGTTTTTTCAGTGAGTAGTTCAAAAACTTCGCATTCTTATGTGTTATATATATATATATAATGATGTAAAATGTTTTTTTCAGTGAGTAGTTCCAAAAACTTCGCATTCTTTTGTTATATATATATATATATAATGATGTAAACTGCATGATAGCATATAAGTTTTACATGCGTTGAAGTCCGATTTACTAGATCTTCACTTGAAATTTTGCTTCATACTGTGCTGTGTTCTATTTACAGCCTCTGGTGTATAAACATTTTTGCCTATACGATGAAACGGTGAAATTTTTAATGGTGTATTTTTCACGGTGTACATGCCATATGCTCTTCGGGCTGCATTCTGAGTTGCCAGTCTAGTAGTAGTAGTAGTAGTAGCCGTCATTTATATTTGCACTTATCATTCTTCGATGAATTAAGTCTGGTTAGGGACGGTAAAATTGTATTATTTACCATTTGCGTAGCCACGGGGGCAGTCGGGCAACCGGGTCTCCTAATCTGGTTGGGACCAGTCGTGGGGTTTGCGCTAAACCGTTGAGAAAGTTGGGGGTAGGTACCATGATCGGAAGAAAATATGTGAAATGTGAATGTGGAAAGAACTTGACGTCTTTTGCTCGTAGACAGTTTACTCTGAAACGTCGATGTCGGTGTTTTATCCAGACCCCAGACCTTGGGGGGGGCAAATAAACTTGGCTGACGGGGAGGAGGCACAGTTCAATGCAAAAATTTGTGTCAGTGCTGGGGATTTTTGTGGTTTTTGGAGGGAAATCCCCCCATCAGGCCTGTATAAAACACTGGTCGGTGTGCTATGCCACTGATGTCTGCTGTCTACATTTACTCGTTTATTTGTGTGCTATTATTTTTGATTTATACCTCAGTTGAATCCAGGGGTTAAATTGGCCCGGATCTTGCCGGATCTCCGATCCGGTACGTATGGCATAAGATCCGGAACGTACATTTTATTCGTTGTGATCATACATTGTTTACTTTAGCACTTTGCATGCACGGGAAATGGAAAGAAAACGTGAACTGTACTCAAAATGTTCGTTTACAATGAATAAAAAAGTTGTGAAGAAATTCTGTGGCCGGAGGAAAAATAAGGAGATCCGACACTTCTGAAAAAGTAATTTAACCACTGGTTGGATCAATCAGGCACTGTTGATCGTCTTTGTTATGAGTTTAGACCTGCATTTTAAATACTGTAGACGGGTATGATTTTTGTTTCACAGTTCTCTGGGATATAAACAGCCGAGCAGAAATTCGATGAAACCGCTTGTTTGGTCGACGGATTAATTATTTGTAACAATTATTGCAAGGAATCGCTTCATTTTGTGTAGCAATCATTGATCAGAACTGATTTTTCTGTGCTGTGTGTTAACAAATAGACGATGGAGACGGTAACATAAAAAGGCGTCGCACTGGATTTACTTGCGTATAGTTTGTATCATTGTATCAGACATGAACATCAGGGGCGTAGCGAAGGGGGCGTGGGGTATATCGGTATATATACCCCCCCCCTCCAAAAAATTAGGCTACCTTAAAGTTTTTTAATGTGTTTTTAAAGATTTTCAACGTTTTAAAGATTTATATCCCCCAAATCACGTTATAGGAGTATCCAGAATAATCTCTATGGTCACTGATCTATGCCCACCAGCAAGAAATCTGCTTCTGCCATTGGCGTCTATTAATAGACGACAATGGTTTCTATGGTTTCTGCCCACCAGTGGGCGGAGCAACCGGACTTTGTTGGTAAACACTGGATACCCCTATACCCGCGATTCAAATTCCTGGCTACCAAGGCCTGATGGAAATTAGCTGGGTTCACCCATGTGTTGGATTGGGTTGAATTGTGTTGGGTCAGAAATGTCTGTGTTTATGGTGGGATGGGTTGGGTAAGAAAAAAAGTCTGGGTGTAATTAAGAAATTATTGTAATGTATTGTGGTGGGGTGGGTTGGGGCCAAGTAGCCCTATTGCTTTCGTGGGTTGGGTCTGAACAAAGACGAGTTGGATTTTAAAATGGACCCATGTTCATGTCTGGTTCGTATGCTACGTTGCTGCGAGTCTATATGGACACCTGCCATAGTTCTGGTCTGTGCGTTTTAATCGACATCGTATTCTTGCCATCAAAATGGCCATCTTTGTGTTGTATTTAAACGAGATGTGAAAAAATTAAGCAGCGTATTTATTTAGTCATTTATTTATTTCAAGACAACTTCTATAGCGCCGTGCACTAGGCTAAGGCCTACGACAAGGGCGCTGCACACGCAGTGGTATTGTCATTATACATGTACATGTTGTAATTCTGTGTGAGAGAGTAGATCTACCACGCAGTGGCGTACCCTACCTAGGGTGTGAACAGGGGCGGCGCTGGGTTTTGTTGGCTGGGTGGGTCTAATGCAATCTACACAACCAGGTCTTGGCTCAGACTACCTCTCCCCACCCCAAAATCAAAATTTCCCTGCACGATTTGATTGTGTGGCCCTGCCCGAGGCAGTCTTAATATATATATAAACCACTCCGAAGCGCTCCCACGAGCCAGCCCCCAAGAAGGTCTGACAAGCAAAAAAGGTCATCGGGTCAATTTTTACGCCCCCCCTGGTCTGCGCCCGGGGCCACCGCCCCACCCGCCCCACCCGCCCCCCTCTACACGCTACTACAATGTGGTACTCGAGGGTCAGGCCAGTGGAGGAAGAATTTTCAATTGCTAAATAAGTTCGTTAAACGAGTTAATGGCAGCGTGAAACCAGGGACGTCATTTGGAGGGTGCAGGAGGCCGTTGCCTCCCTGATTTTCAGGGGGAAATTTTTCACGAATTTTTGTGCTTTTAAATTTATTGTGTTCTCAATTGTTTTTATAATTTTATTACAATCACTGGTATGCACTATGTAGTACCGCATGTAGCATGTACCATAAACAAAAACCAATTTGCATACTGCATTGGTCTTTTTAAAATAATGCCTGCCTTGCAGTCGAAAGTCTTGCCCCAAGGGTGAAACGGTGAAATTACGTCCCTGCATGAAACTTCTTCTTGCTATGTATACAGTGGACCAGTGGGGTGGAGGTGGCAGTTACCAGCGACGAGGAAACTTCCCTTCTACCTCAAAATACCACACTAACTCCCTAATATAATATGCTCTAATATAATAGTATACTTAAGAAATAAAATTTACACTGACTCCAATAAGACCTTTATGCCACCATTAAGCTATAGCAAAACCGATTAGATCTCCTATATTTGGACGTACGCGGCATGAACCCGCCCGTGCATTAGATCCTCTAATTCTATGGAGGCCTACGTGTACTTATAAATCTATAATTATATAACAAAAGCACATCCCTTCCTTATATTATATGAATTTTCTGTCGTATTCTGCTTTGCTGTTTTCTCTCTGACTGATTCTTAGTGCAGTGACCATTCTGAGGACGGACTAGGAGTTACTTTATTACATGCCTATCATTGATACCTTTATAATAACCATTATCACATAATTATCATTATCAGTTGGTAGTAGTAGTAGTAGTTAGCATTAGGCTCACTGCAACAGCAGTGCATTTTCATAATTATAATAACCATTATCACATAATTATCATTGACATTAGTAGTAGTAGTAGTAGTAGTAGTAGTAGTAGTAGTAGTAGTAGGTTTCTCTCACAGTAGAATAACTATATTATAAAACTTGTTTTTGATGTAGTAGATATCTTAAAACATGCCTGCATAACAAAACTGGCGATGACCGCCTGAGTACACAATGTAGCAGGACGTAGGCATAGGCTTGGGGGCTTCTGGAGCAGGGTCTTCAGAATTTTTTCACCCACTACCCATTGCTGACCTTTGACGCTGTAGATCGAAACCACATGCACAAGAAATTATATTTTGCAACATACGCTATATACAGCGAACAATTATCTTTTTATTAACAGACTACTTATCGTTGAATTTTGATGCAGGTGCTGGTGCAGACTGCAGCAGTCCTCAGTTGGTTTCTCTGAAATGGTTTTAACCACTGTTTTTGATGGATAAACCTGCTGTGTACCTGATGCCATTTCTTAAAAAATTACGTTAAACTGAAACTGGCGATGACCAAAGTGTGTAGTAATTTTGTTTGTTCAAAATAAGAAATTGGATAGACATGGGTCTGCCCATGCTAAAAATTATATTTTAAAATATACGCCACAATTATCTTTCAAAACATTTCGTTGAATTATGATGCAGTGCTCAATGCAGACTGCCGAATATCAGTTCTAAATGAAATGGTTTTTAACTACATGAGATAAACGAACCTGAGCATTTCTAAAAAATTACGTTAAACTGAGAAAGTGGGTGGAGAAGAAAGAGGACATGGAATCTTTGATACCAGCCCCCAGTGGTCAGGAGCATGCAGTTCCAATGGCAGCAGTGGTGGTGGTGGTCAGTGGTGGTGGCAGTGCAGTGGTGGCAGTGCAGGTGGTGGTGGTGGTGGTGGTGGTGGTGCAGTGGCAGTGGTGGTGGTGGCAGTGGTGGCAGTGGCAGCAGCAGCAGCAGCAGGTGGCAGTGTGGTAGCAGCAGCAGGTGGTGCAGCAGCAGCAGTGGTGGTGGTGGTAGTGGTGGCAGCAGCAGCAGCAGTAGTAGCAGCAGCAGCAGCAGCAGCAGCAGTAGTAGTAGTAGTAGTAGTAGTAGTAGTGGCAGCAGCAGTAGTAGTAGTAGTAGCAGCAGTAGTGGTAGTAGTTGTAACAAAAATTTATATACGATGTATCAGAAATTTCTGAAGATAAACTTAAAGAAGATAGATGTGTGACAACTTAGCGAAATGTTTACACGTTTGGTGATTTTTAAAGGTTATTATCGTCCATAAAATCGTATGAAATTCTGACGAAATTGAAGAATCTTCAGTAGAAGCATCATTTATATTGTCTTCGTCCTCGCCATTTGAAATCAATGTTGCTTCGCTGAATGTAGGCCTATCTTCGGAGTGTAGCCAGCCGATCGGTCAACCTACATACAAGCAGGCTCTAATTTTATTTGCCACTCGATTCTCTTTTCACGCCGAAACTCTCTGACATTCGCCCCACTGCAAATGACTTTTTTTGACCACTGCACCAAAAACGAAAGACCGAAAGGAAAAGGACGCGACAGAGGGCGCGAGAACGCTAAAACACTGAGAGAAACAGGCAGACGCACAGAAAGACATACGCGCACGCAGACACCCAGGAGGACGGCGAGAGACGCTAATAGAACCGATGCACGCGCAGACAGACGAACGCACGTAGTGCATGGAAGCCATGCCACTGTGCGATCGTTTTTCATCATAACTGCGTCCAATTATCCGTTTCCTCCGACTTTCTGTAATCTTCTAGCTGCGTCCCTGCCTGCGTCCGCTCAGCGATATGTCCGTATATGTCTGTGTACGTCCGTATGTCTGTACGCCTGTTTGTCTGTCTGTCCGTCCGTCCGTCCGTCTGTCTGTTTCGGTGCGTCCTTCTCGGTGGAGTTATAATAGATCATGAAAACAAATTGCCGATAATAACTGAAAATTATTCCGAATTCCGGTGAGTATTGCTCAGCACTTAATCACGCGCAATTATACTGTCGTCGGTGAAGTATTCGGTTCTCAATGACCGCCTGCTACACCCCTTCCCCCACCCCACTGCACTTCCACTGCACTCGTCCATCCATCCATCCACCCTTCCATCCATCTATCCATCCATCCATCCATCCATCCATCGAGCTATCCATCTATCCATCCATCCACCAACAGTGGCGTCTTTCGATGCTGGAACAGGTAGATCGGTCTCGCATGAAATAAAAATTGGAGATGGCCACTGACGGCTCCAGCAAATGGCAAGTTGGGGAGGGTTGGGGGGGGGCATTGGGGTGGCAACTTCTAAGCGGGGGTCACTGGAGGTAGTCATTCAAAGATAAGACTGTAATTTTGCGCGTTACAAAACCCAAAGAATAATTATTGCAGAAGCATTTGTGCACAGTTAGAGAGAGATTGACTTTAATGGTGAGATAAAAAAAAAGAAAAAAGGAGAGGCAGGAGAAGAGAACCATTTCTCTGTAATAAATCTGTCTCCAATACGCCTTTTATCATGCAAGAAAAAATGGCAATCGATGACAAAAACAACGTTCAACTGTACAGAACTTTGTGATATTGTACAGTTTGACTGCACTGTACTAAGTGATCCAGATGATAGCCAACATGTCCTGCATAATGCAATTGACCCAAATCAACAACTGATATGCGATACAGTTTCAAAGCCCTATATAAGTAGACCTTCTCATGATGGTGCTCAGTTTGAAATAATTCTTGTCCATCGTCGTCGTCGTCGTCGTCGTCAACTTTGTCGTCGTTATTATCGCTGTTGTGGTCGTCGTCGTCGTCGTCGTCATCACTGGATCACGAGTCTTCAGTTGGAGTCGTGTTGTTGGCTGTGACGTTGAACCGTTGTCGTGCACAGGACACGTGTCTCAAGCGTCAGTTGCAACGCTCCGACCGGAAACACGTGCCAGACGAAAGTGAAGGGACAAAAGGAGGAGAGCGAGGAGAGGGAGCGGCGGAAGAGGCATGATTACCGGAAGTTCGGTGTGGTCGGTTGCCGGAAGAGGACATCACGTGACGCAAAATGATGATGACGTTGGTGCTGTCGTGTATATACTATTTATACGCAGCGCGCGTTCGTTGGAAATGCGTGGGGAATGTCTGGCCGAGAGCCGCGTTGAGCGGGGGGGAGGGGACAGGGACGCTCTGGGGTGGTGGTGGTGGTGGTGGAAGAGATGGAAATAGGATCAACGAAGAACAGGTGGTAAAGGATAAATGACACCCGGTGGAGCGCTCTCTTATACACGTACCTGTTGCAGCTGCAAGAAATCGGTCTTTAATAATCTTTTTCGAAGATATAAAATTCGCGAAATGTCTGTTAATAGAGAACATTTGAACATCAGAATTCTTTTGCTCATCCCAGGAAAAATGGTCATTTAGTTTAGTTTGTAGAATTTCAGATCTTTTTGAATACCTGTCGTTTTTTTCGCTTTAATTTCGAGTACTGTCTTTCATGGCAGTCTGGAGAGGGTGCAAGCGGGCGCTATTGCACCCCCTGGAAAAATTGCGAAATTACGAAACAAGTAAAATTTTACTTTAAAAGTTACCTATAGTACTAAGTTAAAATATGAATTTTTATAAGAATCCGCCTAACCTTATTGTAGCGCTAAATAATTTATAATTAGCCCAATAGATCTTGACAGTCTCGTAGACAGGGGCGTAGCGACGGGGGTATATCGGTATATATACCCTTCTCCCTCCAAAAATCAGTCTACCTTAAAGTTTTTATGTGATTTATATGTGGTTATATGTAGTTTATATGGTTTATAGTTAAAGTTTATACCCCCCCAAATAGTTATACCCTCCCAAATCAAATTCCTGGCTACGCCCCTGCTCGTAGAGTACTTTTTGTTTCTTTCGTCACATGACCCTGTTTTGCACCCCCTGGAAAAATTTCTGTGGACGCCCTTGTTGTCTTTCAAAGTCACTTTCGAAAACGTTGGATTGTTCCTGTGTTTTTTTGCTCAAGGTACGTCCATAGAATATTTCTTGTGGTTCTTATCTCGATGCAGATTTACAGAACGTGGTGAGAAGATGAATGGAAATAGACGTGGCTGCCTGTGACAAAACAATCGGATCCTGATGAAATTTTTGTCGCAAAGCATCGACAACCAGTGTTTTGCCTGATTCTCATTTCGACTGAAAGTAATCTATCAATCCGTCCATCCATCCATCCATCCATCCATCCACTCATCTATCGATCCATCGATCCATTCCATTCATTCATCCACCTATCCATTAATTAATTAATTCATTCATTCATTCGTCCATTCATTCTTCCATCCATCCATTCATCCATCCATTCATCCATCCTCTCTGTCTGTCTCTCTGTCTGTCTCTCTGTCTGTCTCTCTGTCTGTCTCTCTGTCTGTCTCTCTGTCTGTCTCTCTGTCTGTCTCTCTGTCTGTCTCTCTGTCTGTCTGTCTCTCTGACTGTCTATCTGTCTGTCTCTCTGTCTGTCTCTCTGTCTGTCTCTCTGTCTGTCTGTCTCTCTGTCTGTCTCTCTCTGTCTGTCTCTCTGTCTGTCTCTTTGAATCTTCTTTTGACTGTTGTCTGTTGTCTCTCTGACTGTCATTTCTGTCTTCTGTCTCCAGTTCTCTTTGCTCTCTTTCTTTGTATTTTACCAGCATTTCTGCTTCTGCTCCAGTTCTCTCTCTCTCTCGATTAGCAGTGCATTAGAGATGCTCAAGGGGGTTACGACCGCGGGTTAAAGCCCTCAATCTTTCTCGGCCTCGGTCATTATTCTCCTCGTCGAGTGTCAGTCGAGCGGCGACCGCTCTCTTAGACCGCGATTGGCGTCGATTACCTGACCGTTAGCAGACGTTCGAATGAGGGAAGAGGTCATCGAGGTCACGGGTCACGTGCCGCCTATCACGTCGCCTCCAACTGACCGTTAACTGCCAGCATTTAAGTGTCCACTGCTCGGCAGCCGTTGAAAAGTCATCAAACATGACGGTCGTAGCGAGAAAGGAGAGAAGAGTAGATTAACGAATGCATGCGAAAAAATCGCCGATCGTTGGAAGAGAAGTTAGAGGAGTCCTACCACTATTCCACCGCGCCCCTCAACGATGGGGGGGAGCGCGGTGAAGTAGTGGTAGAATTCTTGACACGCAACCGGAGGGTAGCGGGTTCGAATCTGTCAATCTGACCCTAGCCACTGCGTAGTGACCATGATTGGCAGGTTGTTCTGACTTGCTGCACTGCACTTAAATGTACGATTCTTCACTCTGTGAATGACTTAACGTGCATTAACAACCATGTAATAATAATAATAATAATAATAATAATAATAATAATAATAATAATAATAATAATAATAATAATAATAATAATAATAATATAAACAAATTAAGGCTTAAACTAAAGCTCTTAATAATATTGATTCAAAAAAAGAAACTTTATGATCAATAAAATAATTCAGTAGATTAAAAAGAGCGGCAGAAGATAGAGAGAATTGGAGGAAAATGACTCAATCCTCTGATAGAGAACTACGCCTGAGAAGAAGATATATAGGCCTAAACCTGGCTGATTAAGAAGGCAGAATAATTGTGGAAGGTAACGATAAACTTTCAACGATCTCTTTTAAAAAATCAATACTTTTGGCCTTGTTATGCGATCGAGCAGGCTCCTATCATAGGATACGTTCTTATTCGTTGGCCTGTTCACAAAATAATATAACTGTAAAAATTTTGCCGGGATACAATTTTGTTCTCGGCTGCCCATAATTTCCTTCTGAATACAAGTAAGCATTTCATATGCAATGAAACATATAGGCCTAATATTTAATATAGCCCTGAATGACAGTGCGTGATCTAATATAGTGTCATTCATTGGCGTGAACTTTGATGAAATAGCGGGGGAGGAGCGAACCTCTGTGTCTTCCCCTTCCCTATGGTAACCTCTCAAAAACTGGGGGCCTCGAGCCAGCAGCGCGCAGAGGGGATCGGTGGGTGGGGCGGTGGCCACTGGCGCCGACCAGATGGGGGCGCAAAAATTGACTAGGCGACCTTTTTGCTCGTCAAACATTTTTATGGACTTGGCTTGGTTCCGGGCGTCCACCACTCCCTGCACGCCACTACCTCGAGTCTAGAGACCTTAATAGCAGTGTTTAATCTAGGCCGTTTCCGGGGGAAATTGCCCTGTTTCCCCCGGAAATTTCAAATTTCCCCCCGAAATTTGGGCATACTACATGGACTAACAGCAGTCCCTAGCAGAATTCCCCGGAAATTTCAAATTCCCGGCTTTGCCAGTTCCCCGGAGCCCGGAAGTCTAGATCAGCGGTTCTCAACCTTTATAGTGCCGCGACCCTTTAATTAAATTCCCCATTATGTGGCGACCCCCCAACGGTAAAATTATTTTCGTTCACAATGTAAGCTGCTAAAAATAATAATGCTACGACAAACAAAATGTTCGAAATCGTTATTATTTAATTGTCTCATGTCTATCCTCGAATGACAATTATAGTAAAACAACTAGTACGTCCCCACTGAGGAAATTTTGTACAATAACAAGAAAAGAGACAACCCCATATTTCTGATGGTCTCCGGCGACCCTGGCAAATCGTCATTCGACCCCTTGGTCTTGAGAACCGCTGGTCTAGATTAAACACTGCCTAATAGTAGTTTGCGCCTATGGAACCATTTAAGGCATTCGCGCTTTTGGGCGTCTACTCTCAGACTACAGAGTGAATAATTTGGATTCGAGGAAAACAATGTACGTAAAACTGACGTCATCTAAGGTCAAAGATACAGCACAGCGTGGGTTGCTGCTGCTGCTGCTGCTGCTGCTACGGTAACTTAACTTACCCCGTTGTCTTACTGGGGTGACAGTCTTCACAACGCATTCGTCACGTTCAGGAGATTGATATCCAGTGAAAAATGCGGACAATGAGACGTGGTGCGCAGTGCTCGGGAGGCGTGGTCGACTGAAGAGACTGAGAGCTGTTTGGTTAGAAGAGGGTCGTGGAGAGGCGTGGCTTTATAGATTGCCGATTCGAGGCTCGAAGTGGGCGTCGGTAAACGGCTCCCGGGTGCAAAAGAAAAGCGGTTTTTTGACGAGATGGGGGCCCGATTAGCGTCAGCAGCAGTAGTGCTGGGTGCGGTGCTGCGTATATTTCGGAGTTCCGTTTTCACATGCGGAGCGCGCAGTCTAAATCGCCGTCATTTCGAACAGCAAATTTTCTTCAATTAGCTTAATAACGGTCGTTTTGCGTCTGGCTGATAAGACAAGCCCGATAGCGTATCGCGTCCAGCAGCCGTTGTTGTTTCTTTCAAGACTGTCGAGAAAACGCGAGATTAGTCCCACCCTCCCCCAATCCCTCCCCAGAAAAGCGATCGAAAGACACCGCCACGAAATGTCCGGATCTTTGATGAGCGTGTCCGGATCAACGGACTCCCTGGATCCGGACCTCGCCAAGTCCGCCTTCCTGGAACTTCAGCTCCAGCACCACCAGTCGTCCTCCTCGGTCGGTCTGTCCGGCAGCAGCGTGTCCGGGGCTGCCTCTCCGGCCACCTACCAGGTCCGAGCTCCGTCCTACGGTCACCACCAACACCAACACCACCAACACCATCAGCTCCACGCCTCCCACCTGTACGCTCCTCAGGTGGACATCGGTGGATACGGTCACGCATCGCAGCGCGGTCCCTCGTATCCCCCCTTCCAGGGATGACCAACAACGGGACTGTAACTCCTCAGATTCCGGACTACGGAGCCTGCGTCCAGGCGCATCTCTTTTACCCCGGATCAAATCCTTCAAGACATCAAGTCAGAGAACGTAAGTATATTATATCGACCAGATGAAAAAAACTCCGCAGACACAAACACACACACACACACACCCTGCATGGTCACGTATTATTTGCACTTGGCAAATTGTACGTTTGAGGTCCATGGGCCTATATATGCATGTAGGCATTAGATTGTGAGTTTGCATATATAGTTTGGTTGATAATGACGGGCAAAAAGCGGTCAATTTTACGCAATTATACAATAATCGAAATATATATCGTGACCATGCACATCGGCAATCCACAGTTGTATATCTTTCGTCAATCGTTTGACTGTTGGCCTATAGTATAAGGGGAACCAATAATTGCGTTAATAGGGAATTAATGGAAATTAAGGCGAGTAGTCATTATGAAGCTGATGATAACAACGGCGTATTAACAACAAATTATGAATAATTTTCATTATTATTTTTATTGGTATAGGAAGGTGCAGGAGACTTATAAGAGGGCTTTACCGGAGTCAATTAGGCCTATAATAGATTCTCGTCAGTTATATATTCGACGTTTCGTCCGCGCTACATCTGCTACTTCAAAATAGTCTTTGGGACTCTTAGTGTGTTTGGTTTTTGAATATAGACTTATACGTTGCACCCGTAAACTATTCAAAGTAAAGGGTTTTGGTTGGGAGCTGATTTACGAAGAAACATATTTAAAGTCGCTATGAAGCATATCAAGTTCTTCGCATCAATTTCCAAGAACCGATCGAAAGCATAACATCAGAAGTTGCGCGATATATATGCGTGTTCGTATATGTTTGCGTATATATATGTGTATATACTGTACATAATGTATAGTATAGGACGTTTTGCTTCGAGAAAACGCAAAAGGTACAGTCAAGAATCTTTTACGTGACGCACCAACGTCATAATAGGCCTATAGAGGCCTATATTAATGCCGCCGCTACAAAATTAAACAAGGATTTAGGCTATAGTGTTTTAGTACCCCAGCCCTTAAAAAAATTCAGGAAGGACGGTTTTCAGGACCATTTTTTCAAAAATTAAAAACCAACATTGTTTATTTTAGTTTTAATTATAGAGAACTGCTAGCGTCTGCAGTCACATATAATGATATGTAGATTAGCCAACGGGCGGCGTTCGTCTGCATGGGATCGGCAAATGTTGAGATGGGTCACACAGTTGATTTTCTCAAATTTTGAAAAAAATTTATCCATTTCAAATTTTCTTGCTTGTCAGTAAATTTTCAAATGCTGATTTCTTATGGGGATTTTACCCGCTATTGCATCACTCATCTTTCTTTTAATTTCCGGGAATTGCGGCGGATATCCTTGCGCGCTGGGCCATTGTTTTTACATTGCAAAGGTCGCACGCTACGCCTCAACGAAATCACCAGTTTAGAATTATCCTACTGCTGCTGCTGCAACGTTATATAAAAAAATGGATGTCGAATACGCAGAAGAGGCTTTTGTGTAATAAATGGTTTTACTTTTTAAAAAACACTTTCTGTCCGGCAATAATTTTAGGCATGTTAAAAAAAATTAAAATGATAGTAAAACAAATTAATGCATGCAGTAACGTATTGAATATTAAACCAATAGTATAGTGAAAACTTGGACATCGTGAAAAATCACTATTTATGTATGTGTATATAAATATAGGTAGAAGGTTTTAGGCCATTTTGAAAAGGAGTGAAGGGTGCGGTCTGTTGGAGTTTTAATTATATATAGAGGCGTAGACACCAAACTGAGAAATTGGAAATTTTCAAAAAATTTGGCGCATAAAAAGGAGCGGTGATATGTCCACACAGTTGATTAGTTTGTGGTTTTAAACTTTTAAATATGTATATATGTTTTCGGGCGATTTTCAAATATAGATTTGTTGTAATACCTTTTCTTGCTTGTCAGTAAATATATATATATATTTCTTATGGGGATTTTTATATATATATATATTTTGTTCCTGGAGGGCGGCGGATATGGTCATATCGATATATATATATATATATATATATATCTGGTTTTAATATCCAGTTTATATATTATCCTATATGTATATGCATATATATATACATATATATATCTATATGTAGAAGACTATATATAATAAATGGTTTACTATATAAAAACATATATGTATAATAATATTAGGCATGTTACCGATAGTCTGATATGAGAATTGTTAATGGGCAGAACGTGGACAATATTAAACTAAGATATAAAACGATTAGAAAATCACTTTGAAATGTGGATTTGGAGGAAAATGCTAAATATAAAATATATAGATATATAAAACAAACGGTGAAGTCATGAAGGAGATAGAGGAAGAAAGAAGCCTGACTAGATACAATCCGGAAAAGGCAGAGAAATTGGAAAAAATTTGACATAAAAAGTACTCCGGCATTACTCTTTGTACTAAGAACAATAAAATATGGAAAAATGGAGGAAAGAGAGTGAAAGGTAGACCGAGAAAGATGATGTTGGAGTGGATGATGAATAAAGGATATCAGGAACTCAATATAATAATATCAAGCAATCGATCGGAGTGGAGAAACTGGATACCTGGACCTGTCGAGAGACAGAAACACTGATGATGATATATATATATGTATATATATATAGTATATATACATATATATATATATATATATATATATATATATATATATATATATGTATATATATATTGATGTTTGTGATTTCACGTTTCTCTGCTACCTTTATTTTTGGGCTGTACTTGAGAAAGTTAATCTTGGCAAAGTGGTGACCAAGTTAGAGGCATTAAGACCTTTTCTGCACGCAGCAGAAGCGCAGTCGCTATTAATGGAGTATTCAATCGAAAGGGCACTTCTAAAATCAGACAAACATGGAATTTCAGTTGGAAGAAGAGATTAAGGTTACTCTAAAGAAGAGAATGGCAGGGGAGCAATTAAGAGATGCTGAACTCACCCTGCAAAAAGAAAACAATATATAGGGAATGCTGGAGTGTACTGGTCGTTTTCATTCTGAACTTTAGATCAGATCATCAGCAATCAAAGAAGTAGCAGACAGCCTATCTTTGAGGCTGTTCAATCCAAAAATCTATTACAGAGGCGCAACTAGGAAGCAGGTTAGTTAGTTAGTTATTCAGACAATTTATACAACGCAATAATCAAAGCGAAAAGCTAAAGGTGAGTACATGTTTCCTCGGGCGCCGAGGTGGGGCCAAAATCTGGTTTAGGGAAGCAAGAAAGCAAAAAAGTGAAAAGAAACACAAATACAGTTGTGACGACCTTTTTTGCTTTTAAAGGATTTCATGAAGTCGAGAGGGACGTCATCAGGATGATTTGTTTCAGGGCGCCGGATAGCCTAGGATCAATATAGTCAATGACTCAGTGACGACCTATTGTTGCTTGACAGGGTTTTTATATTTTTCTGAAGCTGAGATTTTTATCTGAAGTGCGCACAGTATATCTTGTCCCCAGGCGTCGGACACCCTAGCTACGCCCTGATCTACTATAAATATAAGCAAGTGAAGAATAGTTACCGGCAGTGATGGGTAATTCAATTTCTAATTCTAATTAATTAGCTAATGAATTAGCTATCTGTCTAATTCTAATTCTAATCAATTACTTCCAAAATATTGCTAATTCTATTTCTAATTCTAATGAATAGCTTGCTAGTTGTAATTGAAAAGAACAATTAGTTGCTTAATTAGCACACTTGCTTGTGTCAAGTGCTTTGGAACCACGATTCAAACTCAAGTGGATAGAGAGTGCTGGGGAAGGATATTTTGTTCAAGGACAAATTAAACATCAAGTAAATTCAGTCTCAAAGCAGATAAACAATACACATTTGACATCAGCTATGGACAATGACAAATCAGTCACACCTCAAATTAAGTCCCACAACGATCTATTTGGATATATGGAAGAAACTTTGCTGACGTCAACAGAAACTGAAGAGCTCCAAAGTTACTTATATACTCCAACCAATATGAACACTAATTGTATTTCTTTTTGGGAGGACCATAAATTGAACTTTCCCTGTTTATACCAGCTACATTTGCAGCATCATATTGTACCAGCCACATCTGCTGATCATTTAGTGCAGCTGGATTTATTCTTAATGATAGGAGAAAATGAAATCGATTAGATGATACTTTGTTTGAGTCACTTTTACTTGCGAAATGCAATTCTGATATAATCTAGATTACGGAGGATGAAATTAATTTTTGCCATTACATCAAAATGCATTGCAATTTTTATCACTGCACTTCTAATTGCTAATTCTAATTAAATTAGAAGGTATCTAATTCTAATTCTAATTAATTGGTTGTGAAATGTTGCTAATTCTAATTCTAATTGTAATTGTAAAATTTCAACTAATTCTAATTCTAATTAATTAGATAAAAAAGGGCAATTACCCATCACTGGTTACCGGTAACCGTTCCACAATTTACCACTTTCTATGTTGAGTTATCCGGAGATGAGCCTATATACTGCAAATAAATATACTGTATACCGAGGATGAGAAGACACCGGAAGACAGCTAATATTGACATCCACAAAGCCAAAGACTGGTCAGCGCTTGATGTTTTGAAATTCATAGCTGAATGGGGACTTGTTAGAATCGTTCCCTATAGGCCTATTCTCACTAAGCCTTCGATTATTTCTCACGATATATATTCGTTTCTCACTATATATATATGTATGTATGTATGTATATATATATATATATATATATATATATATATATATATATATTCGTTCCCGAGAGTCTTATGAGAAAAATTGTCCGGAGACATGATATGATCGTGTGCTAGCTCTCGTCGGTTATTTATATTTATATATATATATATATATATATATATATATATATATATACAACCTAACGAAAGTTATATATATATATATATATCGACGATAGGCGATATGTCGATAGGCGATATGGCGATATGTCGATAGGCACTGCGGTTTGTGGTCTGAGGCGTCCCCGATGAACACCTATGTGTTTGAAACGGACGATAAAATTAATTTGAATATAGGCCTATCCGACCTTCTATGCACAGTTCTGAATAGAAAAATCGGAGTTTACTTACCCGTTTGGCGTGTGACATGACCTAACAATACAAAGATAATTAATCAATAGACCAGGGATGGGCAAAGTGCGGCCCGCGGGCCACATGCGGCCCTCGAAGCCCTTTTGTGCGGCCCCCGACATCGAGAGATACTACATTAATGTGCGGCCCTCTAAAACATATGAAACATTTGACAACACCTCAATGGAAAATTCAGCATTCAAATTGTTTTTACACTTTGGCACTTCATAGTTAACTAGAAATGATGCTTTTAATATTAACTAACTTTTCTTCGCTTTACAGTCTCTGACTGATCTTCTGGCTTGACCTGGCTCTAATTGGATTTGGTGCACCATCGGCTGATGCCCTGGGCATTTTGATAGTGGCGCTATAGACAGTGGCGTAGCGAGGGGGCAGAGGGGGCGCGCCCCAGGCGGCACTTGCTCTAGGGGCGGCACTTTCGAGATTTCTTAGATTTTTTGCTTGTCAAAGACTTTTTTGGAGAGTTGATAACGTTTTTCCCTGTCAGAGAGACTTTTTGAGAGAGTTGATAACGTTTTTTCCTTGTCAGAGACTTTTGTGGAGAGTTGACAATGTTTTTTGCTTGTCAGACTTTCGGGAATTGAGGGCGGCACTTTTTTCTCTCCCGGGCGGCACTTTGCCTCGCTACGCCACTGGCTATAGAAGTCGATTGATTGATTGATATTAATAAATACACTGCACAGTATATACAGTAACATGTTATGTTAAAGTCGTTTTGAAAACTAATTAAACATTTAATTCTAAATGCCGAAAAATGTGTGAGGCCCTCAGCTTTCATCGCATACACTTTTGCGGCCCTCGGATAAAACTGTGTGCCCATCACTGCAATAGACGTAGACGTATTAGTATCGCGGTCACCGGCATATTCAAATATATCACATATGCATGTGCGGTAAGTGTATTATGCAAAACCTCGTTATCTAACAGACACACACACACACACATAGGCCTACATTGTACGCGTATATGTTCCAGCCATACGCACTCATAGTTTCCTCATATTTGATTATATTTTTTATTTATAAATATATGTATCCTATAGATGAAACTTCTCCAATCTGAATGTTCCACCATGCATTGTAAATCATGCCTAAACAAAGTGGGACGCAATACTGAACCGCGAGACCCATAGCTTAGTCTAAATTGGGGCTCTCCAAGCTATGCTGTATAGGATCCAATATATATACAATTTATTCCTAAGCGATAGTGCTAAAAATCACTTGAAAGCAGTCTCCAGAAAATTAATAGGCGTAAACTTCTATTATACCTCTGTATACGCTCGAGCCCCTCTCCACCTTTTGAGAGACTGCAATAGGGAAGGGGATATATATTTGGGTCGTGTCTCCCACTTTTTCATGCCAAATATCTAAGCATATAAGGTGAATGTGAAATATTTCCCTACATAAGGAAAACTTTCGCTTCAGGTGGAATGTACATGGAAGATTCGGAGTTGTGCGAGTCGGCGGAAAAACTGCTCCATCATCATCACCACCAGCAGCAGCAGCAGCAACAACAGCAACCGTCCGATCACGTGAGGATCAACGGAAAGAAGAAGATGCGGAAGCCAAGAACGATCTACTCGAGTCTTCAGCTGCAGCAGCTCAACAGGCGCTTTCAGAGAACGCAGTATCTGGCTCTTCCAGAAAGAGCAGAGCTAGCCGCTTCGCTAGGACTCACGCAGACACAGGCACGTATAGCATAGCATAGCATAGTATATCATAGCATACAGTAGTATATAGCATACATAGAATAGTATGGTATTGTAGGCCTATAGCATAGCATGGCATAGTATAGTAAAGGGTGGCCCAATAAAACCGTTGGCGCCGCTACACTTTGGAATATGATTTTTATCGGACCACTATATATATATGTATATATATATAATATTATATATATGTGTGTGTGTGTGTGTATTATTTATTTATACCCATGCATACTAAAGAAAACGTGGGTATACTCTAGAGAAGTAAAAGGCAATGGAAACCTACTCTGGATTAATGGCTGCCTGCCTATTGTAACCGGATATCAGCACCGGACCCTATAGGCTCGTTCGAATATGCGAATATGGGACTACTATTAGTCTATTGCCTCTAAAACAAAAGAATAAAGCTAACTTATACTATATATAAAGTAAATAAAACCATCTAATTATATATATATATAATTATATATATTATATATATAATTTTATGTGTATATATATATATATATCTTTATACGAATGCCTACGCCCATGAATAGACTTGAATTGGAACTTAAGGTAATAACCTTAACTTTGATGAAAATATGTATGTTTGTGGGTGTTTCTGCGCGCGTAAGATTTATATTATATAGGCCTATACAGTACAGTATATAGAATTTTAATTTATTGACTTTAATTGGCGTCTGAATTTCAGGTTAAAATCTGGTTCCAAAACCGTCGAAGCAAAGTGAAGAAGATGATGAAACAACAGGGAACCAGTACGAACATGGCGGCCGCCGCTGCTGCTGCCGCCGCCGCCGCTGTCGCCTCTGCCGACCAACAGCGATCGATGACCCAGACGCGAGACTGGAACCCCGAATCCAGTCGCAAGATCGAGGGCGACTCGACAGAACGCGCGGCGGTGGGGAACCAGTCTCCTCAGGACAACGACGACGGCGGCGGCGGCGGCGGCGGCGGCGAGAACAACCGGAAGAGATCAACATCAAACCGCTGATCCATCAACTTCCGCCGCCGCCCCCCGCTTCGATGTCGACAGCTTCCGGTCTCAGCTCGCTCAAAAACCACCGCCACCACCACGTGACCAGTCCCGTGACTCCGTCGCCGCTCCTCGCTCGTCATCCGCAGATGACGTCGCATCACGAACTGATGATGACGTCATCGTCTCCGTGGCCGGCGGAACTCGGCTTCGCGAACGGCGTAAACGGGGCGCAGGGAGCCGGTGGCGGCGGCGGCGGCGGCGGCGGCGGAGCGGCCATTTTGGTTCCGACCTGTACGGCGCCCAGTCGGCGATTCCTTCGTACCTGGGCCAACAGGTGGCGCTTCCACCGCCCGGATACTGGTACAGTTCAGCAGGTCAGAATCAAAACATTTCGTCGCTGATGACGTAAGCGGAAAGAACAAACACTCGATGGAGGCCAAAATAGAGAGAGCCATGTCTACATAGGCCCACATTCACCGTGTGTATATACATCTACATATATACATATTACACATATATATATATATTCTTTAAAGAACAACTCGGGTGGATATTTATCATGTCTACCAAAACACGGATTCTCTGCTTTTGACGAAATTAACGACGAGCGCAGTAGCTATAACGGCAAGGCTTTATAGGCCATCCAGTGGCGTAGCGAAGGGGGAGGGCAGAAGGGGCGAAGCGCCCCAGGCGGCACTTGCTCTAGGGGCGGCACTTTCGAGATTTCTTTGCCTCGCTACGCCACTGAGGCCATCAGGGCAGTTATAGACAGTTGCCGTATATAAAAGGTTCCAAACCAAAGGACATGTCTTGCCTGCGGATACTTCACTTGTCAGAAAATTTTGATTTTGATTTATATTCTACTGCCTTACATCTGTTCTTGTTAATATATATATATATATATATATATATATATATATATATATATATATATATGAATATTCATACGCACACACACACACACACACACACACACACACACACACACACACACATAGACACTCGTGCACGATGTTTGACTATATAAAAAATACATGCTCCAAATAATATATACATGCAGTAAACGCATATATTACATATATATATAGGCCTAAAAATTAAAAAGTTATATTATAATGCTTTTCTTCTTTTAGCTTTTATTAGAATGGGACGATATATGAATGTACCCTTATTTTGATGAAGAATAATAAGATTATTATTATTATTATTATTATTATTATTATTATTATTATTATTATTATTATTATTATTATTATTATTATTATTTATATTCGAAGGCGTGTGCCTGCCGTAAAGTGCCTTCGGCAGAATACTTTGATTTGTATAAAGTAGGAGTCGAAGCAAAAAGCCCAAATATATAATATATATTATATATTTATCTAAATATTTAAATATATTTTTAAATAAATAATATATATAACGTGCTGTACGGCAATAGCGTAGCCACGAGGGGACCCTGGGAGTTCCCCTCCTATTGGCTTGGATCAGTAGTGGGATATGCGCAAAATTGTCGAGAATTTCTTCGGGGGTGGGTGTGTCGGGATGGGGGTTGAGTGATAGTCAGCAGAAAATCGATATATGTGGTTGTATTACAGTTTTTAGCCGCTCGCTATAAAAGGCCTATATCAAAATGAAAGCCTTTAAGTATGCACCAGAGTTCCGCCATTTAATTCTAATGTTGCTTGAAATTCCTTCGGCTGGGGTAGCCCCATGCAGCGTACTCAGGCGGCTTGAGAAGTAGCCTAACTTACGACTGACTAAAATTAATGTGTGCGTCAATTCCATCAGCGCAGGCAGCCACGCTAGCTGAAGCCCTATAGCTCTAGTCGGGACTTGTCGGTCTGCAGGAGTCTTGATGCCCCCTATTCTGGAAGCCTGGCTACGCCACTAGGCACTACTACTATATTCGGTGGCTTAGATATTCACAGTGACAACGCGCGATCGACAGAATCGATTGTTTTGCTTTGGAAACTGCGCTTCCTGTGGACGCGCTTCAGAGGCTGAAAGAAAGCCAGCGGCGACTTCAAAGTGGAAGGCGGATAGAGAGGGGAGAGAGGAGAGAGAAAAGAGAGAGGAGACGTATAGAGAAAGGGGGAGGGAGAGACAGAGAGAGAGAGACAGAGAGACAGAGAGAGACAGAGAGAGACAGAGAGAGAGAGAGAGAGAGAGAGAGAGAGAGAGAGAGAGAGAGAGAGAGAGAGAGAGAGAGAGAGAGAGAGAGAGAGAGAGAGAGAGAGAGAGAGAGGAGAAAGAGAAAAAGAGAGGAGAAAGAGAAAAAGAGAGGAGAGAGAGAGTGGAGACAAAGAGAGTGAGAGAGAAAGAGAGAATCCGTTGAGTCCGGGCACTCGACTCCACAATTCCGGTTCGTCTTTGATTCCGGAGAGAAACAGTCTTATCGCTCTGACATCGGACGCCTACTTCCTTTGCTTGCTTCCTTCCTTCCTTTCTTCCTAGCATTGGGCCCAATCTCCTTTCCTCTGATGGGCGTTCGGAGAGGGGCAGATGCATTGCACTTCCTGGAAAATTGTGAAGTTATGAAATAGCAAATTTACTTGTTTCTTTCGTCACAAGACCAGTGGATAACGAGGGGGCGAGGGGCAATTTGCAGAAAGCCCCCGGGTCCCAGAAGAAGGGGGCCCCCCGAAGAGTGGTTGTAACTTACTAAACAATTATTTATTTTTACATTTTACTGCTATTTCAATATTACTAGTAAACTTTATTTTTAGAATGGTGTAATCTATATGTTAGCTTATATGAGCCCCCATATCCTATAGGGTCCCCAATATCAAGGGTGTTCCCCGGGCCCCCGAAAGTCACGCTACGCCACTGCGCAATATCCTGTTTTGCACCCCTGGAAAATTTCTGCGGACGCCCTTGTTTCTATGATGCTATTAGTTCTCATTATTCTACATACTATAGGTTTATTACAGTTGAGACCTATAGCGGTGTATAGGGCCTATGTTCTTGAGGTATGCGGGCTGTTAAAAATGCGATGTCCTCTATTATTTGACCCTATCTCTTTAAGACTCTTCAAAGTCGATCCATGTATGCTCTTAAGGTCTTGCAAGTCAGCTGATCGCTGACTTGCAAGACCCAAGACCCCGGGCCCCCGAAAGTCACGCTACGCCACTGCGCAATATCCTGTTTTGCACCCCTGGAAAATTTCTGCGGACGCCCTTGTTTCTATGTATCTTGTTTCTATTACACAGAAAATGGTTCTCAAAAACGTCCGCGCAAATCATCTTTTAAGATAGGCCTAAATTTCATCAAAAGCACACTATGTCTATGAACGTATATTTCGACTCATGTATAGGCCTATACGGCTGCAATACTGCACGCAAGCAGTAGGTCTAATTGCATGCGTCTCACTTCCACCATACAATGCTTACCTATTTTTATAGGCTGGAACATGGTGTGTGTGTGTGCCTACAGAGGTTATAACAGACGCTCTAGTCTATACTATACAGGGTCGTTCTGTATATAATGTCTTGCACATTAAGCATATAGATCTGTAATAAAAGACAATTATGTATAATTTAACAGCAAACACGTACATGTACAAGTGCACCGCCGCTTCTACAATTTATGTGTGTATATATAGGGACTTAGATCATATATATATATATATATATATATATATATATATATATATATATATATATGGCACGGAACTTAAACCATTGTTCAGTGTTGAGAATAAGCTTATACATAACCACAGCAGAGAGGAGATAGGAGATAACTGAGACAGTAATAGGTCTAGTCGTCGGTTATGGCAGTAAGGTGCTGGAGATGGTGGAGAGTGATGGAGGAGCAGAAGGCGGGGTGGGGATCGCTGGGGGTGATGCCCGGATGGCAGTTCGGTCTGCACATATGCGGGCATGATCCACAGGGCGTATGCTCCGTCCCTCTGATCTGCCACTCTTCGGCCGTTTGCCTGTAGGCGGCGAAGGTCGCGATGATTATTAAGTCTACGGCGGGCGTTCCCTCGTGTGCCGTTGACGACGATCTACATACATACCATCCCTTTCTCCTTCCCTCCCCTCGATGTCATTATAATTTCATGCCCACCCACCGCAGTTTGCGTAATTTCCACCATGGCCGCGGCGTCGTCCGCCATATTGATCCGGTTTCCCACAATGCCCCGCGTCGCCCTCGACTGTTGCGCTGTAATTATAGAGCGCGTGAACTTTTGCACAGCGCTGTCGCTGCTTTTTAATAATAGTCGGTCGTTTTTTGAGTTCTGAAACACTTTCCCCCACTGTTGCACAATCGAAAATAAGAAGCCCGAGAGAAACGTGTATGCAATTATACGTCCGGTTGCAAGAAACTTGTTTACAAGCGAGAGAGAGAGAGAGAGAGAGAGAGAGAGAGAGAGAGAGAGAGAGAGAGAGAGAGAGAGAGAGAGAGAGAGACGTTTGTGAAAATTTTCAGGTTGGGTGTGATGACCAATACACAAATCTGGCCCGGTATAGTGAATTAAAATGAATCCTTTTAAAGATGGATCCCTGAAGTCATATTTATGCGTGTAATAAAGACTTCCCAAGTTCCCATCTCTTTATTATATGTAGAATATTAACTTCCTCTGAATTTTTATAGCTCCCATATAATGATACAAAGTATAATTTATAAAATGATTTCATGAGATAGGCCTATTACATTTCGCAAAAGTGCAAAAGATGAAGCTTCGTAAGTGAAATACAGTTATTAAACACGCAATAAGGGTAGCGTTTATGTAAGTGCAGAAAAAGTAGTCTATGAATCAAAAACATACAAATGGAAACGTATAAATTTCGTATACAAATGTGCTGTTTTTATAAATTATTGTTGGCAGTAGAAATTCTATACAGGGATTCTTTATTATACGTTCAATAACGAGGTGGGATTCATTTTTTCAAGGGATTCATTTTAATTCACTACACCGGTCATCATGCTCTGGATGTTTAGTTTTTGCAATTCTTGTGCGATTTAGGCCTACCGTAAATTTACAATTAGGCTACAACTAACTTTCTGTTTCAGCCTGCAAACGAATTAAACTTGGACTGGAGTTTGAGATGGTTTCTAAATAGCCTAATCTTATGTCTTGATTGTTAGGTGTTGAGCTATAGACAAGCCCGCAGCTAATGTCACGGTCCTCGCATGAACGCTTACAAATTGCGTGATATTGCGATCAAGCGTGGCTGACGCAAACAGGTAGTGACTATTTAAGCCGGGGTACAGAGGTTCCGCCTTTGGGACGACTGGGGATGCATTCCCCACCGGCCCACCAAAAATGCGTATGTGGTGTTGCTAAATTTCTGAGATAATTTTTAGGTATTTTTCTTGGTAGTATAACCTACTTTAGTCTAATAGTACTTTAGTCTAAAATGCGCAGTGGCGTAGCCAGCCTATGCAAAGTGGGGTTGCTAACTGGAGGCTGTTTGAAACTGTTAACTGGAGGCTGTTTGTTTTACTGTTTAAAAAACCTCAAACAACCCCGTGGCTGTGCCACTAGGCCCTATATATAAGTTACTAACTACAGTTCAGTCGAAGCGCGAATTGTCGTATATACATAATTATAATGCTTTTGACAATTGACAGGATCTTCCTAGAAATTCCTTGCATCCCCCCCACGCCAAGAGTTCTTAGAACCGCCACTGCCAGGGTATTTTATGCAATATCAATTTTTACTGGTGCTCGAAGGCCAGCCCGGCCAGATGTTTCCGAATTCAGTAGTTGTCTTTTATCACTATGGTAAGCTCACATTCTGTCCGTTTCTTGTATCTAAATTGATTTTTGTTGTATTTTTATATTTTACAGATAGGCCTATTATGGACCAACATTTTGTGAAGTAAGGGTAACTAATAATAATAAACGGCATGTCATTGCGAAAAAAGTAGGCCTAATAGTTCACAAGTAGCCTAAAGTAAAACAGGTAAGCTGGATACAAGACATTTAAAAACATTCGTGAGTAGGCCTATTAGAAAAAGTTATTTATCGTTTCAATATCTACTCAGACCGCTTCGCACCCAATGGCGGGCCGGATCTGGCCCACGGGCCGCCATTTGTATGCATTGCATGGGCGTCAACAGAAATTTTTGCAGAGGTGCAAAACAGTCTTGTGACGAAAGAAACATAAAGTACTGTACAAGACTTTCAAGATCTATTGGACTAATTATAAATTATTTAGCGCTACAAGAAAGTTCATCGGATCTTTAAATAAATTCATATTTTAACTTAGTATTATAGGCTACTTTCACATTTTAAGTAATTCTTTTTCCATAACTTCACAATTTTCCGAACGAAAGAATCTGGTGATGATGCTATAGCGCCTATAATTTTAACTGAAGCAACATTAGCACTGAGAGGATTCGGCATCGGCTTTGAAAATAGCCTACAGTAGGCCTAGATATGTAGGAAATTAAAAATGGTGCCGTGTAGGCATATACCTTCAGTTCTTCACAGGTAAGCAAATGCAGAGGATTCTTTACGACTTGAAATGCGGAATTTTGAATCTCCGCGTGAAGAAGTAAGTAAGTAAGTAAGTAAAATCTCGTTAATTTCTAAAGCGCTTCCAACAGATGCACCGAAGTAGCTCCTTATTCCTATGCGCTCAATCTCAAATGAAGTAGCTATAGCCAAAGGTGGGTCATTCATGCCGGGTCATTTAATCAAAAGGGCGAGTGGGCAGGACCAGTGGCGGCTCTAGGATTTGGCAAGTGGGGGCCGTTGGGGGCAACTTCTAATCATGGGGGGCCAACCATTAGTTGTTTAATGTATGTAGCATTAAGTATAGGGTCCCAACTGGGGGGCCACTGGGGGGGCCAGGCTCTCAATAGGGGGGGCACGGGCCCCCCCTGGCCCCCCCGGTGGAGCCGCCACTGGGCAGGACGCTATAGCTATGGAGGAAATGATTTTATAAAGAGAAATGATTTTAGTTTAGAAAGAAAAACATGAGGAGATGTTGCAAGAAGGGGAGAAAATTGTGACTCAGAGTTTGTTATTTGGCTTTGATGTAGACAAAGAAGGGATACTGGAATTGAGTTCCAAAGCTCAGGTGCCGCATATGAAGAAGTAGGCCTATAGCGTGTTGCTTCTGCTGTGTTTCATTTTCAAGTAGGCCTACTGACGCAACCAGGGCTCCGGAATATGAGAAACACCAAGACTTCTCCTCCAACTGACATTTGAAAGAAAAACCTAAATGCCAGGGGCGTAGCGACGGGGGGGTATATCGGTATATATACCCCATCAATCAGTATGTATGTAATTCAAGTATATTAAATAATATATAAAACAATATATATCCCACATTTATCCCCACCACCCACCACCCCACCCCCAAAAAATCAAATTCCTGACTGGGCCACTCACCGCCATGATAAATGCGTGCCTGTATTCGGGATACAATGCCACAGATGTACACCAAATACCATGCATTTTGACCCAGAGGCTGCGCAAATATTTAGGCGACAGTGTGATACTCTCGGATGGCACCGGTTTTTTTGCGCAACCCTATATATACAGTATATACAGCGATCGAACCACTGGCGGCTATAGACGAATTGCGGCAAAAGAGACTGTCTCGGGCATTCGATTAGATTGAATGGCGGAATTATGAGGGTCTGGTGCGTGGATAAAACAGAAGGGGAGACGAGCGATGCTCGCTGTCAGAGTTAGGGGCCTACAGCCCGCATCTATAACGGGTCACGATGTCAAGGGACCCGCCTCGTGTCATGACCGCTGTCTGCCGATAATTATTCGGAGGCGATAATAATTATTGTGACATTCCATTTTTGTCGAAGTTTTTATTATTTCAGTGGATCGCGGTACCAGCGTGACACAGGTAGCCCTGCGAAAGGAAACCATGCAGTTAGACCTATTAGACCTATAATCGGTCCCGAATAAGGCAGCGCGAGTTGTCTTTGGAACCCGCTGGGGTGAGCAACTGAGCATGCCACACCGCTTCTCGGAGACAGACCGGCTTCGTTGGCTCCGGGTACCAGCTAGGGCGGACTATACATATAAACGCTGCTGGTTCACTTTTCGAGCGCTTCACGATCCAACTTGCCCAGAATATCTGGCCTCACTCGCGCAGAGGTCGACGACAACTGAACGAAGATTGCACCTGCGGTCCAGTCAACACGGGAAACTTCTCGTCCCTCCACCATCCAAGACCGTGAAGATGGGATAAAGGCAGAGGCGGATCTAAGGTATTCGGCACCCGGGGACAAAGTGTACGTTGGCGCCCCTAACAACTGACAAGCAAAAAAGGTCCTCACATCGTTTTCGGCGCCCCTCAACTCTCTCTTCATATAGTGCTGACGAGTGACGAGCAAAAAAAGGTCCTCGCCAGTGCATGTTTCTTCTACTTTGTTGTGCATTTCACTTACCCAAATATCCAATTTTGGCGCCCCCTCACCTCGGCGCCCGGAGACATGTGTACCCCCCTGCCCTCCCCTAGATCCGCCTCTGAAGAAAGGTCGTTCACGCGGGGAAACCCTACACCGTGGATCAATCACTCTGCCGGACAACGCGACCAGCATAGACGCTGTCGGACTTTTTATTTAGAACTTAAAAACTCACTTGTTTAGATTGAGCTACTTACTTAGCATGACTTAGCATGATTTAAAGCAGTGGCGGCTCTAGGATTTGGCAAGTTGGGGGGGCCGCTGGGGTGGCAACTTCTAATCATGAGGGGGCCAACCATTTGTTGTTTAATGTATGTAGCATTAAGTATAGGGTCTCAACTGGGGGGCCACTGGGGGGGCCCAGGCTCTCAATATGGGGGGCACGGGCCTCCCTGGCCCCCCGGTGGAGCCGCCACTGATTTAAAGTGGCTTAGAAGGCATTACTGCCTGTGCGAAAGCCACTAGGGGCACTGACGGGGCTTGAACCCGCTCCGTCAGCCTGACGCTCCAGTAGGACCAGTACGCAACACTTGTGACTGTTATGTGTGAAGCGCTCTTGTCGTGGGCCTTAGCTCAGCTAATGCGCTTAAAATATTGTTATATTGACCTAGAATAAATAAATAAAATAAAGACCAGTAGAGCCGCATACCCGCATATTTGCGAGTCGCGACTGCACTAGTAGGCCCCCTATACGTCACAAAGGTCCATATGTTATGCAGTAGGTCTATTCGTCGCGGCAGTTTGCTTTGGTCAAGACATACTCAAAAAGTGGAGATAAAAAGTTTGAGGTGGGAGTAGTTCCATGGGAGGCGGCAGCAATTTTTCCAGGAAGGTGCAACATTTGTTTATTTGGAAGTAAAACACTGCCGCCGCCTCCTCCTTCTTCCTCCTCCTCCTCTTCTTCATCATCATCATCATCATCATCATCATCATCATCATCATCATCATCACCGTCGTCGTCGTCGTCATCATCATCATCATCATCATCATCATTATCATTTTCATCATCATCATCTTCTTCTTCTTCTTCTTCATGAGGTGCTCCGTCCAAAGACAGGTTCCATATTCCAGCGTCGCCACTACTCTCTATCTTCAGCTTTTATTTTCAGGGTTGAATACTTGCTTTTTGCCGTATACTGTTGAACATCCACTCTAGCAAAGATGTCAACTAAAATTGAATAAAACACTAATTATTTTAACTTTCAAGGCTTGTGACATTGTGGTATTGGTTAAAAAATGACACTATTGAATCTGATTTCTCGCTACCCAGTGGCGTAAACCTGGCGTCAACATTGGGGGGATAGAATAACTTTTTAAAAGTTGACCCCCATAAATATAAAAATCCCCCTCCTTTATGGGGGATATTGCATATTATGGCGAGGACTTAAAATCGCCCAGCCCATGAAATACGTCTTGACAAGAAAAAAATGCCACCCTGATATTTTTGTATTTTCCCTCTCCAAATACCCTGACAAGCAAAAAAGTCATCCGAACTGAACTGAAGAATGCGGATTTGGCGTAATTCTGGCATCCACATCATAGCATCATGGGTGGTAGGGTAGAAATTTTTTTACCATGTAACCCAAAACATTGGGGGATAATTGATACTCTGTCCCCCGCCAACTAATTGTTCGGGGGAACCGTCCCCCGCCGTCCACCCCGTGTTTTACGCCCATGGCGCTACCCCGCGACCCACAAGACTGAGCCGTGCGCAGTGGCGGTTCCACGTGGGGAATGAGTGGGGCAGGGCCGGATTAAGGTCTGAGTGGACCTGGGACTGAGAAGTAAACAAACATTTCCCGCCGCCTTTGCTGAAAATCTCCGACAAGCAAAAAAAGGGTCGTCGCTTGAAAAACGGTGGGCCTATTTTTTAGTTCTACTGTATAGTCTACTGTATCAATAGTCCTTCCATAGACTAATGTCAAACAGGGAATCGATTTCATAATATTTTTGTTGTCTATGCAACTGTAGTAATCTCCCGCTGTTGATGTAGCGCGTCGATTTTATGGTTCAGTCAACATCACCAACGAAACTCAAAACCAAAAAAGGATTTACGCTCTTCCATTTATTTGTCACGCCTGAAAAACACAGGATGTACGATTCTGCGTCAAAACAATTTTTAAATCCAAAAATATTCTGCACGAAACCGATATCTCAAGCCAAACAAGATTTTATATCAAGCCAATTTCACACATAAACTGTTAATAAAAAATTTAAATTTTTATATTTTCGCGGGCCAAATAAACTCAGCCCGCGGGCCAAGGTTTTGAGTCTTTTGACAATCCTGCTCTAAGGAAACCCTAACCCTAGAGTTCTAAACCTAACCATAACTCAAAAATGTCCCGGTTTTATCCAAACAAATCTGGCCAGGGGCTGTCCATTAATTACGCAAACAATTTTGGGGCAATTTCTGACCCCTCTCCTTGTCAACAACTGTCAAACTTTCAGCGACCCCCTATAATTATGTCAAAAACTTTTGACCTCTTTAAGATCAGTTACTGGTCCCCGACTCCCCATAAAAGGGTTATTATTTTTGCGGTGATTGGCACTGATTGCTTTTTTGCTCATCAAGTGTCAAAATGTGACGTTGACCTTTCTAGGCTTGTCAGGCTTTGTAATAAACTCAGATTAGCAAGTAAACTCAGATTAGCAAGTAAAGGAAATGAGCAGAATCAGCACAGACTTAAGATCTTGGAGGAACAGTATACTCAGAAAAGAAAAGCATCAGCAGTTACTAACAAGATGGCTATTGCAAATTTTGAAGGTAGATTAGCAAAAAATATAAAACAGAACAGTAAAAGTTTCTACAAATATTGTAATAGAAAGTTGAGACGAAAGGACACAGTCGGTCCCCTCTTGGACAGCGCAGGATGTGCAATAACAGACGATGTAGAAACTGCACAGATTCTAAATAACTATTTTTGTTCAGTATTTACAGAGGAAAATACAAATACTATGCCAGAAGCCAAAATTGTGTTTGATGGAAATGAAGAAGAAATGCTAACAGATATAGTGTGTACAAAAGAATGTGTTATCAAGGTTTTGACCAATTTAAAGACAGACAAGAGCCCAGGATTAGATGGCTTACACCCAAAGTTTCTTTACGAGGTTCGAAATGAAATAGGACATGCAATTGCTTTGATAATCAATGAATCACTCAGAACTGGAGTAGTACCGCAAGACTGGAGAGACGCATTAGTCAGCCCACTGTTCAAGAAGGGAAAACGAAGTGAACCAAGCAATTACAGACCAGTGAGCCTAACATCTGTAATCGGTAAAGTTATGGAAAAAATACTGAAAGAAAGCATTTTGGAACATTTGACTAGGCATAAAATTGTTAAAGATAGTCAGCATGGATTTACAAAGGGGCGTTCATGCCTGACCAACCTGTTGGACTTTCTGGAGGAGGTTTTGATAATCTAGACAAGGGCAAGGGAGTAGACATAATATATTTAGATTTTGCCAAAGCTTTTGATAAAGTACCCCATATAAGGCTGGCTGCCAAACTGAAGTCCTGTGGAATAAGGGGCAATATTCTCAGATGGATTGAAAATTGGTTGAAGGGAAGAAGACAGAAGGTTGGCATTAGGGAGGCCATTCGCAATGGGCAAGAGTTATCAGTGGAGTGCCTCAGGGCTCAGTGCTTGGGCCATTACTTTTTCTAATATATATAAATGATATCGATGAAGGATTACTGTCCAAAATTTCAAAGTTTGCGGATGACACAAAGTTATGCAGAAATATAGACTCGGAGGATGATGCAAAAATTTTACAAGAAGATCTAAGGAAATTGTTTCAGTGGTCTGTGGACTGGCAGATGCTTTTCAATATTGATAAATGTTCTGTAATGCATGTTGGGAAGTCTAATAATGGTAATGAATATTCTTTAGGGGAAGGTTCTAACCACAACAGAAAAAGAAAGAGACTTGGGGATAATCACCCATAGAAGTATGAATCCATCTCACCAATGCATGGAGGCAGCAAAAAAGGGAAACCAAATGTTGGGAATGGTGAAAAGGACAATTGTGAGTCGTGACAAAGAGATAATCATTAAACTTTATAAGTCATTAGTAAGGCCTCATCTGGAATACTGTGTTCAGGCTTGGAATCCATTCTTGAAAAAAGATATAGAACTTTTAGAAAAAGTGCAAAGACGAGCAACGAAGATGGTCAATGGGTGCCATAATTTAAGCTACGAAAAAGACTTCAATATTGTGGACTGACAACATTAGAAAGGAGAAGAGAAAGAGGGGATTTGATAGAAACATACAAAATAATGACTGGGAAAGTAGATGTGCCATATGATCGATTCTTTACATTGGCACACTATAGCAGCACAAGAGGCCACAAGTGCAAAATGTTTAAGCAGAGGGTTGGTCCAAGAAAGAAAAACTTTTTTAGTGCAAGGGTTGTGGACAAATGGAACAGTTTGGATGAGGTGGGAGTGACAGTTGAAACAGTGAACGGATTCAAAGGCTATCTAGATAAACTAGGTTATTGAATGCGAATGGTTACATCAGTGGTTTTCACACAGGCTTACTTAGCCTCCTAAACCACTTAAAATCACATTATTATTATTATTATTATTATTATTATTATTATTATTATTATTATTATTATTATTATTATTATTATTATTATTATTATTATTATTAAATGGTATTTGAGACTCAGGTTCAGACTGCTGTACTTACTTGCTACGGTCTTTGGTCCGCTGCTCGCGGTGAACACAGTAATGGCGGATCATCGTGAGGCAGAAACTGGGTCTGAGCGAGCGGTTGAATCCTCCGAAGGAGTGGCCACGCCGTCCAGCCCAGGCGATCAGAAGACGGACGAACTAAGCGATCTACTCGACGGTAATCGGATTAACACTGATTCTCGACAAATGCATCGCTCGTTGCCTGGTTGTTGCCATTCAAGCAGAGCACCTTTGAACTATATGACCCTTTAACGTTAAAGCTGATGATGATAATTATAACAGTTTAGTAATAATAATAACTTCGATACTATTTGAGAATCTGTAGTACATCGTTCTTTAAGGGCTAGCCTTTGATGGTATTTATAAATTCCCCTTTTGCTCCTGACTTCTCAAATACACATTGTCATCAGTTCTCTTCTCCGTCCAAGCCATCCGAAGTATTTGTCTTAGCCCTTTTATCTCGAAGGCCACGATTCGGTTCTCATCTCCTTTCCTCAATGTCTATGTTTCACATCCATACGTGACAACAGGCCATACAAGATTTCCCTAAATCTGATCTTTATGTTGATACACGAGCAGTGGGGTAGAGGGGTGTCTGACCTGGGGCAAAATGGCGTCCTCAACTTCCGAAAAATCCTGACAAGCATAAAAATGTCGTCACTTGTTCGCTTAGTTAAGTTACATGAATGCGGACAGTCTATGCAGCTAAACTTTAAGCGAGATAGGCAATGACCTTGTTTCTTTTGCTTGTTAGGATTTGTTGAGGTAAATTTGCAATATACCCACTAGCGGTAAAAGACTTTCTTCAAAAAAATTGTTGGGATTGATTTTGACACCCCCACCTCTGTGCCTGAGTGGTTGCTCCATGTACCCTGTTGCTACACCACTGTACACGAGTCATGAAATTTCCATAAATTCACTCATAATTTTGTTGATTGCATGACACTTATTATCTGATTAATTGCACTTGGATTATTTATGAATTACGTTGCAGTGAACACTGATGTTTCTTCTATTAGGAGACAATTTTTATATGGTTTGCTTCTTACTTTAGACGCTCTGAAAGACTTCGATAATTTACCGATCCCTGTTGCAGCTCAGCAGAACTCTTCATCCGAAAATTCTTTGCACGTGAGAAAATTTTGAAGGAATGTCCCTTAAACTTAATGATTTACACTGACTTCTATGTGCCTTTTTACTTTTCATATTGGCTCATTTTTTATCAGGCATTAATTTGTAGGGTGTACTTTATATATGTTCCCTGAGGCCATAAAATTGCTGTAGCACTGCCAGAAAGGACTTTAAGGTACCCAGTTTTGGTTTGCGTAAAATATTGATGCTTTGTAATTGTGGCTTTATTCAATGTTTTTGCATTCAGCACATACCCAGTGCTAATTAGTCGTGGGGTCAAACTTCAGGTTCCTCCTCCCTCCAAGACTACGAAGTTTGGAGAGAGATCCTTTACACGCGGCAAACCCATCTTGTGGAACTCTCTTCCCGACGATGTCACCATGGCTAAAAACGCATCTGTTTGGGTTGGGGTATAGTTGAGATGTTAAAGCGCTTTTGTTGTGGGCCTCAGCCTTGTTACAGCGCTATAGAAATCGTCCAAGAATGAATGAATGAATGAATGAATGAATGAATTAGCTGTTATTTTAGCTCATTTAGCATCCAGTTTGCACTACATTCAGATTTTATAATTCAACCTACTATGACTTTTTGTTTTATGCTTCTATGCTGTCTGATAAATGCCTCACATGTTCTTGTAAAGCAGACTTATAAATTAACAGAACTCGACGTCTGAACACTTAAATGCAAAATCATTTATGTAGTCTTGTTGTTTGGCATAAGCCTGTAAAAGACAATGATGAAATGCAGTGTGAAGAACATTAAATTTTAGTCAGCTGCCGGTCTGGCTTACAGCAGCCATGATATAAGCCCAATTCAAACTAGTTTAAGACTGCCATGTGGCCTAATGCAAGAGCCGTTTTGTATATGATGACAAGAAATGGCTTAAATATTATAGTGTGTTGGAACATTTCACATCTGCCCTAAATTCATATTCTACTGGAAACATATTGAAGAATCATTGATTTATCTAGCATTAAGTAAGTAAGATGAAATTTCTACCTGCCCGAAAGCTTGGCGCAGTGTACCGGCTTATTCATGAGCGCTCAATCTGGGTGAAATCCATTATCTGTCCGTGGTGGTCAAGGTTGTAGATCCAGGTAGGCAGTCTGCAGCAAAGTATTTTTATGAAGTATCATAAGATTTGTGGTGGATAGAATGCAGGCCTACTGTAAGGATTTCGCCATAAGATTTCTTGAAAAGAATAGTTTTATTGAGTTTGGATTGCAACAGATATGTCCCCAGTGTTCATCATATCTTTTGGTAATCTAGTGTTATTAACCCTTTACTGGCCATTTATTTGTAATGTAATGTAAATTAGATGCATATGTGTGTCACTGCTGGTAAAGGGGTGACAGATTCTAGCATTTACTTGATGTATCTAGTGAAATCAGTGAGAAGCAAACTGCCAAAAACTAATTTTCACTGCTAAACATTTGGAATGAAGTTATGGTATCACCTGTTAGGCAAACACCTGTTGCTATACTTATTTTAAAGGTGTCTTGAATCCATTGAAATGCATTTGAGTCTCTGTCCAAGCTGCACATCAGTAAGTCATTAACAATAATTATTGCTTTGGTGATTCTTTCATGAATGTTTTTGTAAACTTTTGTTTGCAGGACATTGCGTCTGATTCTGCTTCTGCAGCGGCAGCGGCAGCACCAGACGGCCAAAGCGCCCAAGATGCTTTCTTCAACCAGATTTTTAGTCAATCCGATCCGTCTGCGTTTGAGAACTTCTTTTCGTCATTGATGTCGGGCGATTCTTCAAAGCTTGAACAACATCTTCCGAGCTTTGATGCACCATCTGGTTTGAATCCTTTTTATTGGGTCATGTCATCATCATCATCATCATCACCACCACCATGTTCTCTGTCCTGAGACAGGTTTAGGGCTCCATTGTTTTCATTCCTTTCTGTGTCTTGCCTCTTTGAATTCTGCATAGGTTTTGTGAAAAGCTGTGCATCTGTTTTCATCGCCCTGTCCAATGGAGCCCTGTATCAATGCTTGCTATTAAAGCTGTAATGTTTTCTTTTTGCTTTATTATTTCTATGTATAATTGACTATCCTGTATGATTAGATTATGTCTGTTAACCCATTGCAGTTGGGATAACATCAAAAAATTATTTAACAAGGCATTAAGAAAAAAATGTCCTTTAACCCTTTAACCTTTGGACAGAATGGGAATTAAAGGGTTAAGTAGTTTTCTGTGTGCTTTTAGTTGGCTTTTAGTTGGCAGTTATAGATGTTTACTGCCTTTTAAAGCTGGTACATTAAAAGATTTATTAAGGCTTTAAGGATGTATCTAAGGATTGAATTTAAGTTAAATTCATAAAGAATGTGTAACGAATCACCACATTGTCTACATCATTGTTGTGAGTCATAGCAGTTATCGAACTTGTTAAACCTGTTATTTAATGAAATCTTACTTATTTCTGTTCATTTCTGGTAGCTGCTGCATCGGGTAACATCTCTGAAACTCTCGAACAGACGCTTGGAAGTTTAATGCAAAATACGCAGAAACTTCAGGTTCTGATTTCTGACATCTTGAACGTATTAACGAGCGTGTTATCGCTGTTATTTCAGTTGTGATGCTAATATTAAAGTAATTTTTGTTTAATTCAAAGCAACAGTATTGATTTTTTATTTTCATACTAATGAACCAATTGATTAATTGAGTGATTGGTAGATTGATTATTATTATTATTATTATTCGACGATTTGTGAAGCGCCGTAACATGGCCATCGGCCAAAACCAAAAGCGCTGTACAGTCAAACAGTCAACTATACGATATGGTAAACAAATACGTTTTCAGCTCTTTAGCAAACGTTTCAGGTGAAGTAATCCCGACCAGCGCATCAGGGAGCGCGTTCCACAGACGTTGGGTTGCCGCGAGTCATTCTGCCGCCAAACTTGGAGTCCTGGCCGGAGGAGGAACGTACAGCCGGTGGCGGTTGCTGGATCTCAGCTGGAGACGGCACCCGTCGTCGTTTGTCGCCGTACTAGGCATGCCAAATGTCGGGACAGGCTGGGTCCCGAAGAGCACGAAAAGTTAACCAACACCGCTTGTACACTATACGCTCCGGGACCCGGCCAATGGAGCTTGTCCTTTAGCGCAGGTGTCACATGATCGTGCCACCTCAAGCCGAAAATAATCCGGGCCGAGGCGTTGATGACTGCCTGAAGCCTACTGAGCTGGTTCCCAGGTAGTCCGAGAAGAAGACTGTTGCTGTAGTCCAGTCTTGAGAGTACCAGAGCACGGACAAGCTGAATGGCGGCCGGTATTGTTATGTAACGCGAACTGCCCGAATTTGCGGAGTTGGAAGTAGCAAGAGCGAGTCACGGCGGTAAGATGCCCGGCGAGGGTCAGCGAGGAGTCGATGAGCACCCCAGGAGTCGTTGGATGGAGCCACTTCTTTGCCACCTATCTCGAACGGTGTTGGGTCAATAAGGTAGCCCCTCCTTGCTCAGCCACAGCAGCTCCGTTTGTCAGGGTTGAGGGCGAGACGGTTTGATGCCATCCATTCCGCCACCTCGAACACACAGTCCTGGACCCGAGTTCGCAGCTCGCCAGTCTCGCCTGGGGGCAATACCTGCACATCATCGGGCGTTGATGACACGCCCGACATCGTCGTAAAGGATGAATAACAGCGGCCCTAGGACCGACCCTTGTGGCACGCCGCAATGGACGGGGACGAGGGGCCGACAGGGAGCCATCCCAGGAGACCGTCTGAGATCTGTCTCTGAGATAGTCTTGCAACCAGGCCAGCGCCGGGCCACCAATCCCATATGAGAGCTCGAGACGTCGACTCAGGATATGGTGGTCGACAATCGATTGATTGATTAATTGATTGACCTGATTTCGCTGCCTGTCCTATTAGTTGATGCTCTCTTGCCTAATGTCTTTGTTGCTTGACATTGTACAAAAGTCCACTTTCATCTTTGTTTTTTTAACCCATTTACGGTAGGACCCAGGATAACTTGGGCAGTGGAAATCTATTGCAAATGGCGGAGCACAGAATAACTTTGGGAAGTCCTTACTTTAAAAAAATATTTTAAAAGTTTCCAATTATATATCGTGGGCCTGAGATATGTGGGCTAATAGTCGATGACTAAGTAACACAGTGAAGCTAGGTCACATGAAAATAGCGTGAGATAATAACATAGCACAGCTCAAACTTTAGCCACTAAACTTTTTAAAGAAAAAATTCAATTTTTTGTGAAGAGTTTTCGAAAAAGCAATTCCACAGTAAAGGGGTTACCGGAAATCAAGGGGTTAATCTGTGCTTTGTCTTTTAGCATGTTTCTTAAAATTTATTGTGTGAAAATGCTTTCTGATATGAAATACTTCTCAGAAATCAATGATTTGTCATTTTGAATTATAGATAAATCCAAATGTTAAAAACTTCACAGATTTCAATAGAACTGAAATTTACATTAGTGAGTAGTAATTATTTTTATGTATGTGTTGTGTGATTGCATTCTATTTTAGGATGACAATATAACAGAAGATGAGATATTACAGATGATGTCTGGCATGGGCTTAAACGGGGAGATGCCAGGAGATGAGGATTTCCTTCCAATGATGCAAGGGATGATGAAGGATTTACTCTCGAAAGACGTTCTGTATCCATCACTTAAGGAAATCAGTGCTCAGGTAATAACTACTTATTTACTTACCCATCACTGTTGTATGATTCATTTCCCATAGTAAATCATGGGTTGTTCCTCATTCCTGGTCATGTGGTGAGACGTGACACATTATCACATTTTGGGGTGCTAGCCACATTGTGACATTAAGAAGAATTGGTATTTATGTGATTTGAATTGAATCAATTTTGATGCTGATGACCAATGAACACTCAATGTGTTTTTTTTCAGTAACTTTAGGTGATTTGCACACAGTTTTCAGTATTTTAATGTAGCACTTCTTGTTTGACAAATTCTTACTAACGATAGATAACTAGGAGCTTTTCACTGAACACTGCTAGAGTTGATAATGTAATTTACCTTGGTCTCCTTAGTGTGAACCTTTTTATTCATTTAATGAAGCTTTGGGTCAGCTAGTCTTACCCTGTGGAATGCTCTTTTCCTCCAGTATACATAATGTAGCCACTGCTGGGTCAACGGCCCTCGTTTTCAACCAACTTAAACCTCATTTCTTTATTGATATGCAGTAATCACAGCAGAGTGATTCTTTCATCAGATTCCTTTGAGTGAGTCTTCAGAAGGGGCATTATACAAATATTCTGTTACATTACGTTATGTTACCGTAATGTGTTGTCATTTTACATTTTAATGCTTCAGGTGTAATGGTTGTTGTAGTACCCGAAATGGTTGTCTGAAAACAGAGGCAAGATTGACGCCGAACAGTTCAGAAAATACGAAGAGCAGCATCGGCTGATGGCTGAAATTGTACAGGAATTTGAGAGTGAGAAGACGACGGATGCCGAAGACGTCAAACAGAAACGACTCGAACGCATCATCGGCACAATGCAGAGGATGCAAGAACTCGGTCAGCCCCCAAAGGAAATTGTTGGTGAACTGGTGAGTCTTAGAAGTAAAGACAGTCCACACAGTCATGAACTGGGCCAGTCAGTGGCATAGTCAAGATTTCCCGAAGGGGGGGGGTTATGGTTCCCATCCACGTGATTCCAACTTCGGAAAATCCTGACAAGCAGTAAAAAAGGTCGTCAACTATTATTTTGCTTTGATAGGTGAATTATATAGGTATATGAGCCCATACAACTATATTTGCAATAAAAAAATTTTGGTTGAACAGCCAAGGGGAGTTTTAACCCCCAAAACTCTCCCCTTTGGCTACACTGATAACAGCCAATGGGGGTTTTAACCCCCAAAACCCTCCTTGGCTACGCCACTGAACTGGGCATTTGTATAGCACTTAGTCTGTTAGACTGTGCATTATTTGCTTGATCAGGCATAATATGGGGTAGTGATAACTAGAGATTTTGATTGAGTGCAAAACCAATGAACATTTTTTTGAGGGATAGGATAGGATGATTGTTGACCAAAATGATTCATGTGAACTGTTTCAAATATTTTTCAATAATGTTTTTAGCCTAATGGACTTGAACTAGATGAAGACGGTCTTCCTAAACTGCCTTCTGGATTATTTCCGAATCCTGAACAGTGCAGTGTCATGTGATCGCAGCTGCCGGAAATTTTCCCATATTACCTGTGATTGCATCCAAATGGACGTGCTGCAGAAGAAGGAAAGAGGCAGAGAAGCGTTAGGATTCCAACGGTGATTTTCGAGTTGAGTTTCGATTGATTGGAACAGATATGTTGTGAAAATGCTCTGAAGATGGTCATTTCTTTGTCATTTTTTTTGCTGTAAATGGAATTTTTCTTAGGGGACATTGTCTCTGTTCATATCACGACTTCATTTTAGTTTAACATTTTTTTTCAGTTGTAAATGATTTTTAATAGTGGATTGTGAATATCATTTGCAATGATTTCAGATGGATGTGCTTGAGCAAAGTGTTGTTCTTTGCCACAGGAGGGGCGGATCTAGGGTGTCCGGCGCCCGGGACAAAACATACTGATAGCGCCCCCCTCAACTTGACGGAAATCCTAAGAAGGAAAAAAATGGCGCTGTTCTGTCCATTTTGGCGCTTCTTCATTCAACTTCGCGAAAATACCCTGACATGCAGAAAAAGGTCATCACCCGTAGCAGAACACCCTGCCTTAAAGCAATTTTGGCGCCCCCTCCACCTCGGCGCCCGGGGACAGCTGAACCCTCTTGCACCCTCCTAGACCCGCCTCTGCTTTGCCAGATAGCACATTTTTATTTTACATTCAAATGACTTTGGAAATGACTGCTGTCTATGTATTTTCAGTATTCACTTGCTTTGTGGCATGGCACACTGTAGAAATGTTTGCATTGCATGCATTTGCAATTTCACACCATAGCTTCTCATTAACTGCCAAGTGGATGATGTTGCCATATTTGAAAGCATGTCTTAGCGACAGTCATTTGCAGTGTCGGTTGCATGGGCATGAAATGGTGTACAATTATCTTTGAGACTAGGCTATTCTAGCTCCTTTTCATCTTCAAAGAAAAATCTGAAAATGTGTGTGTGTGTGTGTGTTTTTGAAACCATATTGCAGATGTAGAATTTTAAATTTCCTGTATCAGTTATTTTTAAATTCTTGGCCATGACACTATAATTGAGATTGTGATATGCAGTGAATAGTTAATAAAATAACAATGACATAATTAGATTAAAAGTTATGCTTTGTACACTTGCCAGAATCCTTCCAATACATGTATTTATTTAAACTGCTGTTGTAATATTTTCCATGGTAGGTGGATTATTTTACTTTATTTTCACAATTGTTATAATAATAGTAATAATTAGAAAGATGCAATAGCTTCATAATTGCAATTAAGGCCAAAGTAGATAAAGCAATTAACAAAATTAGCATGTCCGGTTCTGTATTTAGTAGGAATTTGCTACATTGTCCAGTGCCTTGGTAGCGCAGTTCACAGAGCATTAGCCAGTAGCGGAAACACCGATATAGTCTGCATAGTACTTTAAGCTGATAACTGGAACATTAAGTGAAGGCTGCATATAATTGAAGATTCTGAGTTAACCTTGCACGTTGTCCGATAGCTAAGCAGACGCTGAAACTGATATGTGTAGAGAAGATACAGTGCTCAAATTAAATCTACAAATATTAAAGACGTTTCTCATCGGTCAACATTTCTTGATAATAAATAAAAAATTCTGTCAGTATCGCAAGTGAGTTTTCTGGAAAACATGTTTAAATTAAGCCTGTGTGAAAATGTCTAAAACCGACGTTTAGTAATTAGTAGGCCCCTATTTGGATAATCGAGAACAAGTACTAGCTTATAAAGTAGTTAGCGGTAACACTCTGAAGTCGATGTGCCGAATGTTGTGTGACAACTTGTGTGACAGTCAAGTTGAAGTCAGCCGCTAAAGTGTGTGAAAGCGAAAAGTAGGAAAATAAAACAATAATTTTCTTATTAATTTCATATTAATAATCAATTAATCAATCGTTTAAACCCGAGTCAGTGCAGCGGAGAAGAGAGACGCTTACAGTCACACGAGGTATCGTTTAAAAACTTTTGTATGATATTAATTTCAAGTTTAAATCTTGGCCGGTAGTTATTCTGTTGTCAATGATATTCTTATGTAAAATATGTCAGATTTATATAGCGCATGTTGTACTTCTGCTCGGAGACGCTCCAGGTTTTTGGGTCGCTTAGTAGAGAAGTGAGATTTCAGCTTTCGCAGTGAGTTCGGAGGTGGTAAGAAGTAATGAGCGGATGGAAGGCGTTCCAGGTGTAAATAACAAGACAGGACCCATTCTGTACCGACGTAAATTACCATTGGCCAGTTACTTTAACGTAACGATATTCTTTCGATATTTCCTTTATCAGGCAACAAACAGATGCTATTACTCCACTCATTTGCCCTTGTCTTTGTCTCCAATCTATGGCTCCACCAATTCAATGCACACGCACACAGGCATACTTATATAAATCAAGCCCCCCCCTTCCTTAAAATTTCAATTTAAATACCCCTAATCGAATATCTATCCATAATTTTCAAAGTTCTGATTTAAATATGCATAATCAGATGGGCTGAGTCAGAGATTGCCGTCAAATGTAAGAGACTTTCCCTTAATTATGTCAAGATTTTTGGGGCTATTTTTGACCCCCTCCTCCCTTGTCAATAACTTTCAACCTTCAATGACCCCTATAATTATTAATTATGCCAAAAACTTTTGACACCCCCTCCCCACTAAGATCAGTGACAGGTCCCCATAAACAAGTTTATAAGGTTATTATTTTGCAATGATGACATTTTCCCATTTTTGTTCATCAACTGTGTTATAATGTGGTGGCGATGACCTTTTTTCCCTGTCAGGCTTTTTCTGTTGTAATAAATAGTATTCCATGAAATTTTTTTCATTTGTAAAAAATGAAATTAAAAAAGAAATTGTTGATGTCAACTTCTCTTGGCCTCCCCTACCCCTGTCAACAACTGTCAAACTTTTTCAAACCCCCTTCCCCTATTTTGTTGAAATAGTAATGGAAAGCCCCTAATTGGTGACACTAATCCTGGGCAGTTGGTTGGTGGCCTGTGTTTATGTAATAACATGGGTAGGGATTTGGTTTGGGTATTTTTATAGAATGTTTGAAATTAAGAACTGGACATTAGTTTACGTGTTTTAGTGGGCCTTGAATATAAGTAGGGCATATATTGGAGACAAAGATGAGGGGAAGAATTTGGGTAGGAGTGAAGATTTTTCTAAGAGTGAAGATTTTTTAAGTGAAGGAAGGCTAGTTTGTGAATATGCTTGAAATATGGGTAAAAATTTGTATGGGTGTATTTAATTTGGCACTTTGAATTGTGTTGCAGTTCCTTCTACATTTTGAAATTTAATATTTTACTGGATAAAGAGGTTGCTGTTGGAACTACCAAAGATAATGTTGATTGATTTTGCTTTTTCAGTTGTTGATAGTGTGTTTGCACCATCTTCAGCTTCCTAAATTCTATCAGGCATTTGTTTATGACATTTGTATATCGGATTTCTAGGCCAATCACCAATCTTTGTTAGCCTGATCAGAAAATTTATGACCCCTCTGTTGCAAAAAGGTGTTTTTTGTTTAGAGGATTTAATCTGGATTTTTAGGTGCAACTTATCTATTGGTCTTGTTTGTATTTAATACTGTGATAGTTGTCTTATATCATATCTAGGATAGTTATCATATGGTTCTTGGAGGAAGGCATACAAATGCTTTTGTATTGGAATGAATTTGTGCAACATTCATAGTTTTTGGCAGAGCTCTGCCTCTTCTCTAAACTTTTAAACTAACTGATTATCAAGATGGTTCATTAAAACACATTTCTATCCACCTAAATGAAAGTATTTATTGTATTTTGATGTACTTTGACTTTGATGAATGTCCAGTTTTAAATGTTCTGGCTTGACTGTCATAGCTGTGACATATTATTCGTGAAGGGTGGTTGCATTTAAGTTCAATGTAGGCATTTGTTTGAGGCCTGAATAAGTTTTAAGAGGTGTTGTCGTTGCTATGAATGTATGTTTGAGCCCTAGGATTGCGTGGACCGTAGATGCATTGTTTGAGAGTTGAATCATCAAAAGCCAGGTGGCTTCACCCACACATTTTTAAAACCATTGTTACCGTTATTATGATCTCTTATGGTAATTTGTTCTGCAGGTACGGTACATTTTGACATATCTATGATGCATTAACCACTGTGTACATGAGGTAATGTCCATACTTAGGTCCTGCCGAGCATTACAGAGGAAGATATATGAGGACTATTTGTATAGGATGTCACGTAGCATAGACCTTGATCTATAACGACTGTGCCTGGCGAAGAAATAGCAGAAATAGCATAGCAACCAGTGTTTTTCAAAGAGTTTTACTGATAATGAGACGATGTATCAGTAGAACAAGAGGCCAACATAATTTCGCCTGCGTTGCTTATCTCAAAGGTTGGCAACCTTTTGGACAGCAGTGGGGGCCAAATTGCTAGGACAGTGTCTGTCCAAGGGCCATGTAATTTAATAATTTCTGACAGGCCCAAAAAAGTTTTAATGTTTATGTTTTATAGAAACTTTGTACTGGATAAAGTTCAAAAGTTCTCAAAAATATGCATATCAGGTGCAAAAATTAGCGATTACCTTTTTTGCTTGTCAGCCTTTAAAAAAGGTGATGACCTTTTACAAAAAAGGGTGAAAAAGATGTGGGCCTGTGGACTGTGAGTTGCCAATCCCTGGCTTATCTGAACAAGTTATACTTTGAGTAGGTTTGAAGTTACTTCCTAAATGACTTAGTTATAATGTTATAATGAGTTTTTCTCATCTTTCTTGTTTGCTGTAATTGTTATGATATTTCATGTGCTTGAGATAATTATCATATTAATGCTGGACTTGCTGGTGCAGCTGGTTTGAAGATGACAAATTTGTTGATATTTTGAAGGCCTCTGTTCTCTTCTGGACATGAATAATCGATTTTATGAGCATGCAGTAGGTCTTTTGATATTTTGATAGTTTGCATAACAACCTTCTACCAAAAAGATTGATTGCCCAGATGCTATATTCAGAGGTTTCCATTGATAAACACCTGCTTTTGATTAAGGGGTCCTGATGATTTGACCTGAAGCTGTCATTTAACAGTAATGGTAATTGAAATTTAACCTGAAATGGTTAACTATAATGACTCACTGTTACGGTGAGTTTGGTTGGGACTGACATGTGTTTGCCTTTTCTAATGGATAGTGAATGGGAGGGCACATCCTTCCATTATTGGTCATTTTATTGCTTTATATTCTTTTAATATCTCATTCTTTGGTGATCTTTGACCAGGAATGCCATTAAGAAGAAATGCATGGTGACGTCATTTTCCAGGCATTCTTTAATCTCCTTGTAGAATCCAGTAAAGACCATCTGTGAAACTCATCAACAAATGTTACCTTCCCATAGGCATAATGCTGCTAATAGCCTTTGTCTGTGTGGATATTTGGTAAACCACTCTACATCATATGATACTATACATATTTGGCCAGATTGTGAGATGTGCATTTTTAAGCAGAATGGATCGATTTTCATTGAACCCCTCTTGTTATTTGTGACTAAAACCCACGTTTTGACATGACGTTATGTCAAAAGACAAACTTTCACAGCCCTAGGGCAATTAATGGATTTCTTGAACCCCCTTTAAAGTAAAATCGACTGAATCAATGCCAGACCTTAAAATTCCTAATGGAAAATAGAGACATGAGACAGAAAAGATTTAACAATATTGTGATATAAATTTTAAATCTACCCGTAATTAGCCTACTCTACTTCTGCAGTGATGAAACCAGTGAGAGTTTTGACAGAACTAAGTTAATTATGGATTTTATCCTCTCTGCCACTGACCTGAGTGACTTTTCTGGCTTGACCTGGCTCTAACTTGGGATTGGATTTGGTGTGCCATCTGTTGATGCCTTAGGCATTATGATTGTCATGCATAAAAGTTGATTGATTGATTGTTGCATATATATATATATATATATGTCTGTCTGTCTGTCTCTCTCTCTCTCTCTCTCTCTCTCTCTCTCTCTCTCTCTCTCTCCATTTCTCCTGACAATTTTAATTTCTTGTGATTGTGGTGCCACAGATGTTTATTGATTGATTGATTGATTGATTGAAAGAAGAGAATTATCATAATAGCAGAGAAGAATTGGTGCAAGAAGCATGCCATGTAGAGAGGAATATCAGATAGACATGTGGATATCGGTATGATGGTTGACTACCTAGAGCCAGCTGAAGAACACATAAATATATGTAGGGTCCCAGAGCACAGTTTTGAATTTTAAAATCGCTGAAGTACAAATCGTCATGATGTAAATAAGACTTGCATCTAACTGCAAATAAGAAGGTCAATCTTTACTGTTTGTTCTCTTCTTTATATGCTTTGAGTGTCAAGCATGCATGCCTTTTACTTGCACGAAACCCGTGAAACCTGCAAATAAAACTTTTAGCCTGATTTGCGTAATACTGTGACATGAATGAAGAATTTCTTAACGATATTTGTTCTACCAACAGTCCGTGATCAAAATACCGCTCAAGTTGTCAGCCTGTTTTTCTCACCTTTGTTCTTCAGTCCTGTTTTATTAGTCCATTTATAGTATTATATTAAAAATGTGTTACAATTGAATGAATGCTAGGATTGCACTGTAGTTATATTACTATGTTAAAGTTCCTACTGTTGGAGCTCTTTACCATATATACAGGTATATTGAACTGATGAGCAATTGGTTTTATGTTCTGTCTTATGTTCTGTCTTCTTTTGATGGTGTTAATTGATTGGAGGAGGCCTTGGGTTGTGGACCAAGACATGGCCTCATCGGCCATGTCTTGGTCCACAACCCAAGGCCTCCTCAGGGCACCCCAAGCATGAACCTACTTATCACTGAAACCAGGTTTGAGTCAGTCAGCCATATCCTCTGGAATGCTCTTAACCCAAACATAGGTAATTTAGCATTTGCTGATTCTATTATCTATGGCCATCTTTTGGAAACAACTTAAAACTTGCCTATTTGTCAATTTGCAGTAATCACAGCAGAAGTGCATCTGAGTGATTCTTCAGAAGAGGTGCTATACAATACAAATATTCTATTACATTACATTACATTACATTACATAAGCACCTTGGTTAGAGTTTGTGGCAGCATATGATATTTTCAGTTAGCTGACCTAACTTTGTCTACATTATGCATGTAGAGTTACTGGATGCTATTGTTATTTCCATCACAATGCTCTATTGTTGTATTATTTATTTCACATTTTGTAGAGCTTCTACATTGTCACTGAGTGCCATTTGTCAGTGTTGGGTGAATGAGAACATAGGACTGCAGTCCTTGCAAATTGCATTTGCCTTCTAAAGCCATCATGAAGGAATTGAATATCAGTGGTTCAACTAAAATCATCCAAGGCCAGTTTAGTGAGGTCTATGAAGTTTCCACTGAGATTGGGAGGTCAGTTTTTCTAGTCCTTTCTAGATCTATCAACCTATGTAATTTTTATAATGAAATATGTGACTTATATAGCGCCTCTTTTATTTATACTTCTATAGCACCTCTTGTATTTATACTCATATGCACGCTCTCTGCATTAGAGTTGCTTGATAAGAAAATGAGGCTTTAGTCTTCACAATGAACTGAGTGGGGGTTGAGGGGGAGGTTGGAAGTGAGACATGAGTAGACTGAGACAACCCTTCCAGAGAGAAGGTCGTCCAGTTACTCTGAATGACAGACTCTGGGTGAGAGAGGTACATGATCTTTGGATATGGACATCATTCATCATCATCATGTTCTCTGTCCTGGGACAGGTTCATGGCTCCATTGTTTCCATTCCTCTCTGTGTCTTGCCACTTCTTTGATTTCTGCATAGGTTTCTTGATGGTTTTCATCATCAAGTGCAATAGCATTCTCCTTGGTCTTCTGTTTGTCTTTCTTCCTGATATACTTCCCTTCAATTACTGTGCTAAGCAATGTTTCTCCTCTTAGCACGTGTCCAATCCAGTTCCTCTATATTTTTTGATGGTGTTATTTAGGCGATCTTTTTTCTCCTGCCATCTGTAATACCTCTTTGTTTGATTTCTTGTCTGTTCACATGATCTTTTCCATCCTCCTCCATAGCCACATTTTGAATGCTTCCAGCATACATATGCATTTTTAAACAGAATAGTTTTCAGCTGTTGAAAAAATTTGATTGGTGCAAGTCTAGCATCATAGATCATTTGGTAGGCTGTTCCAAGTCTTTGGCCCTGGGATAGAGAAAGGAGAATATAATTGACTTCAAGACTTTGTTTAAGACTTTAAGACAATTGCACCAGAACTGCAAAAGACAGAGTCACATGGAGAACCTTGTCATCAACCTGCATAGCCTCCGACCCTCAGCAATGAGGATGGACGACACCATACCATACCATAAGACTTTTTAGTATTACAGTGGATCCCACTTAATCGCATACCGTTTAATTGCATAACCCGCATAATCGCATAACAACATAAAAACCCGAACCAGTTTTTTGTGCGTACAATTAATTATCAGACGTCCGGCTATTCGCATAGCCCAGTTAATCGCATAAGCAAGGCTTGCCCGGCACCTATGCAGTTAAGCGGGTTTCACTGTATTAGGTCACTTGAAATCCACTTTGATATGATTACTTTGCTTCTTTATATTCCTTCGCATCTCTATTTTGATTTTTTGACGCACAGAAGCAGAATCTTGTGGATTTTGTGGTTTGAAGTTGCTTAACATCATCGGCATCTGTGGCTGTGATCCTCTCTGTCCAGTATCACCACCTTCGAATAAATTCAGTTGCACTCTGACAATACAATTTCAGCTAATATATGTATCTTGACACAACTACAGTATGCTGTGTATGCTAGACACCCATTTATTAACCTATATGTTTTTTTAATTCTTTAGTGGGAGACATTTCTCAGGTAATTAAGTATTTAGGCATGAAAAAATGTAATTAAGGTATCTACTATGCAAAGTATGTGTTCCAAGACTAATTTAGAGAGACAGACAGAGAGAGACAAAGACAGAGACCGAGTATGGATAGCATCAGAATGCTGTTTGGACTTTTAGATTAAGCAGGATGTTTACTGATAAAGCATTAGTGAATTTGCTGATAAAGCATTAGTGTGGCATTGCTTTTAGCAGTTATAGGGCCACTTACTGGTACAGGTGTAACAAGTCTTTGGATATATATCTTTGTGACTCACTCGTTTGGCATGAAAGACCCACCCACCAAGAATGTGAAATATTAATTATGAATTGAGACTTTAGAAATTTCTGGCATGATCTGATTGCAGTTGAACTTGCACGCCTCCCTGCTGGATTCTGTCATGGCTTCCTGAACTGTTTTCCTAAGGGATAATTTCCCAATTCTTCTCTGCCACTTGTTGCTTACCTGTTTAGGGATAGGTGTTTAAGTGAACACCTGTGTCAACAGGTGAGGCTGTGAACACCAAAGCAAATTCACTTCTCATTTGCTAAAAGCAAATAGTTTTAAGCACCTTAACAGGAGCTAATGTTTGCAAGATTTTCAACCCTGGTCCACCTTTGATCTTAAATAGTTCTGAATAAGAATTTGTTTCAGTTTATTTGATGGATAAATATTGCATCAACGGCAGTTCCATTTTATTAACTTTCATTAGCAATTTTAATTTATTTATTAACTTTCATTGGCAATCTACATATGACACCATCTGTCACACTGGGCTCCTCATAAAGCTGGCCATGAGCCTGGATCCATGATTTGTAAAGCTGGTAGAACTACCGTGAGAGATCCTCGTTTTCGGGTCCATATGGGTGATGAGGTTAAGTTCCTTGAGATACCAACGGAATGGTCTCCCCAGGGCTCTGCACTAGCCCCTTCTCTGTTGGGGCGCGGACGGACATTCTCCCCCGGACATAATCCCCCCCACCCCCGGACAATATCCCTCGTGGAAGAAGTAATGAACTATGTAAATCAGTATCATAGATCTTAATTTTAAAAGGTACTTATCGGTTATCTGATGCCATGGCTGCCGTCAGTATCGTTTAGGGTTAGTGTTAGTGTCTGGTTTATGGTGTGGGTAATGATTATAGTCAAAGTCCATAGAGTAAACAAAGGGGGGATTATGTCCGGGTATGTCACTTTCTCGGGTGTACTGGGGGATTATGTCCGGGGGAGAATGTCCTACACCCTCTCTGTTTGACATCTGCACCCACATCGTTTCAGACACAGAAGGCCATAAATTCGCCTGCGCTGATGATATGTCCTGCAAGCAAAACAAGCAGCCTCATTCTCAGAGATTGAAAATGTTCTCACTTGTGACTGAGGCCTTTTAGTAGACTACTTCAGAAAATGTAGGCTTAACCTAAGCACGTGTCAAGCGTATTCCATCTCTACAACACCAGATCCAAACACCAACTGAAGATCTGCATAGATGGCTTGCTAATCAGACACGAAAGCCACCCTGTCTACCTTGGGGGTTACTTTGGACCAGTCACTTTCATTTAAACAGCACATAATAAAGATGGCAGCAAGGGCAAAGAGCAGGAATCTTCTCCTTTTGAAGCTGACTGGAAATACGTTGGGTGCCAACGCCATATGTTAAGAACTACTGCGCATTAAGAACTACTACATTGTGCTACTCCGAAGCTGAATATTGCAGCCCAGTATGGCCAAGGTTAACGCATGTAACCAAATTGGATGCCAGATTGAACGACACAATGCATATCGTCACTGGCACAATACGCTCTACCACAGTTCTCTGGCTAGCAGTCCTGCCAAACAAACATTGTTCTACCTGACCTACGACAAGCAGCAGTCAAAGACAGAATAATCGAAAAGATGACAAGAGCGCTAGGAGTGTCCACTACGCAACTACATCTTTTACGACCCGTATGCCCGTCTCGCCTCCCCATCGGCCAATCTGGCAAGACATGTCTCCAAGCAACATCCACGACTGGTGGAACAACCAGTTTTCAGCAAATGTGGTCAACACGGCGTTGGTGCCTGACGCAACTATATCTGACAACCGGGTTTTGATCTTCCTCGACACACCTGGTCAATGATGAACCGTTTCTCGCACAGGCCAGGGTGTCTGTGCTGCCACCCTCCATAGGTGGAAGTACTCAGCCACCACAGACAGATGTCTGTGCGGCCATGTTCAGACAGCCAACCATACATGTATTGTTGAGTCATGTCCGTTGACAAAGCTCTCAGACAGATAATGGTCTCGAGATGATCCACTCTCAGGATGACAGAGCGATAGCCTGGCTGGACACTATTGCAGCGACAGCATTCACTAGATAGATTGGCAATGATTTCTAGTGTGTATATATATATATATGTATGTATATATATATATATACATATATATATATATATATATATATATATATATATATATAGGTGTGTGTGCAAAAAACCGGACTAGACACACTTAGGTTTGCATTTAATATAATCCGATTTTTTTGTGTCACCCTCTGTGTGTGTGTGTGTGTGTGTGTGTTGATGTGTTTACCTATGTGACTCTATTATGTTCCTGCATAATAAAGTGCTGATTCTTTGCCTTAAAACATTAATGGTTCACATCTGGTAAATATGAGGGCAATCTTTGAGGATCCAGCATTCTCCAGGGTTGCCTAAGCACTGTAAGCAGTGGTTGATTGACAATGAAATTGCTTTACTTTGCCAAATTGCTCCGTGATAGACGTAATCTACGGTAAATTGAATTGCCGGCATCACCAATTAGGTTTTTTTCATGTCGAGGCACAGTTTGATTTTTTCACAAAGTATTATTATTTGCTGAACAGAAATTAAATTTGTTTTGAAGCTGATATTCTCCTAGAATCTAATCTAAATAGTCTAGCATTTAGAGGGAAAAGTATAAATTTGATTATTTGCACATATGCCTTTAAGCTCATGATAAAACATGACATTTACAGTTCTATATATCACTATATCATAGCCTCCTCCCACTGTCTCAGCTCTCTATCTGATCTTTGATCAGAAAGCTTCTAAGCTGACATTTGGAGGTCACTAATGTTTAAGGAATCAAAAATGTTTTTCATTAGACAGTCTGAGGTATTTATGTTATCATTAGAAAATTAGTTTTGTTGATTTGTTTATTAGGGTAAACCGTTTCATCTAGATGAAGCCTTCAAACCTTTTTACCTTTTTTGATTTATCAGAATAACAGACATGTTTTAAATTCTTTATCTGTTTGGAACATATGTGTGTTTACACATAAGCAGTTCATGAACTGGGCATGCTTTGGTATTTGGTAGTCCTACCTTTGCCTTCGGTCCTACTCAACATCAATAAAATTCTGGAAAATTAACCAAAACTTATATATATATATATATATATATATATATAATCTGTGGGCATTCATTAGTTACTCACGTGGTCATCTCTGTCGGTCATCTCTGTTGGTCATCCCTGTGGTAGACTTTCATTCCATTTGTCTCTTAGTTAGCCGACTGATTTGCTTTATCTTCACCATGCTAAATGCTTGACATCATGCTTCCAGTGCAAACCATCATTACACCGGTCCTATGAGAGTTACACTGGTTGCCAGTCAGACAGCAGATCAACCACAAGATCTTCTCCCTCCTGGACAATTCCTTGTGAGGAGAAGGGCCGGGCTACCGTGTTGGTGACTGCAGGCTTGTGTGAACGGCCTGCCGACCCTTTGGGCTACAATCAGACGACACACACACTTTTGTCACTCCTGGACCTGCACTTTTGTCACTCCTGGACCCGCACTTTTGTCACTCCTGGACCCGCACTTTTGTCACTCCTGGACCAGTAGCAGGATGGGTATCGTTCATTTAGTGCAATGGGCCCAATGAGCTGTAATGACCTTCTGCCAGCTTTAAGGTGATGAAACCACCTCTCGAGCTGTTTTCCTAACAAGGACCGAGATGTTCTTTTTTTCCATGTGCAGCGGAGGCACATTTGCTAATTAGTGCACCAGAGAAATAAACTCATCAATCTATCTATCTATCTATCTATCTATCTGTATGAAAAGATTTATTTGTTTTGTGATTGTCTATGGGTGTTTTTCTCTCCGAGACAAGAGGGTAACAAGCTTGTCCAGACAGCTCTGGCACTTAATACTAACTGGCCTCTCTTCTGCTCCGGCAGTTTCTCTTGACGGATTGTTTATAAAAACCCAGTGGTGACAAAATGGCAAACGAGGCAGCACCCACTGAACCTGCCAATGCAGGACCCAGATGGCCGTCAGAGATTAGGTCTGTAACAAATTAATCCATTCCTTCATTTAAGGGATATGCTTGTAAACTATAGGACATTGGACATGCCAGTGTTTTATTCAAACTTTTGGTAAATATAGAGAAGAGATGCTGAGTTTGATTTTTTCGCCCAGTTTATGAACTGGACAGAAATTTGTGTCCCTCCCCAGTTCGTGAATTGAACAACTTTTTACCCAGTTCATGAATTGGACAATAAAATTGACATATTCTCTCAAAATTCCCCAGCAATATAGTTTAAAATCAAATGTTTATCAAACATTTAGTGTATAATTAAATAAAATCATTTTAAGCAGGTTATAAGTTATTATGGTTATATGATTATGGTTATAAGTGAAATAGTAAAGCCATAATATGATACTTGGCTATCAAGGCCATTGTAGGCTACTTTTCTTTGCAGGTTGTTTACTGTAAATGCCACCAACGCTTTATTTGAAATGGGGGTGTTAATTATAATTATTGATGAAGTAAGCTAATAACACGATAACCTTGCTCAGCCCTTCAAAATTAGCAAGCAACCGTTTTCTGCTTCCTGGTGTTTATTTACTTGCCTTCTGGGTGGGCTTGTGAAATGACTAAAACAGAACACAAACTAAAGTTAATCAAAGGTCACACAATTACTGGCAACTTGTACTGTACCACTTTTACAAGGTACAACTGGCCATTTAAATTTGTTCTCAGCTGTGGCCTCATTTTTATCTACCTGTAGTTTAGGAGATGGAAACCCTGAGCATGTTAAGAGCTAGAAATATTCCTTTTGCCCCTGTGTGTGTGTGTGTGTGTGTGTCAAACTGATCTGGGACATACAGTAAACATTTTGTTTTAAATATTTACTTCTAGAGGAAGTGACTGTTTTAGTTGGCCTGTTGAAACTGATTGGCTTATGTTTGTCCTTTACTGTGTAGGTAAATTGATAGCTTTATATCTTCATAATTATGTTTGGCATTTGTGAGGTCTATGTATCTTCCATCTAGCGTGATTGACAACACAAATGCCCCATTCATCTGTAAATTTTAAAATGCCAAATGCATTGCCACTTATATGTATGGCTGCGGTATTTGACAAGGACGAAGCAGATAAAGGTGAAAAGATAACATATTCCAAGGACACAATAGTGACTATTCCCTTTTATTTTAACAATTTTTGTGCTGTTGTAAATAAAACGTGTGTTTGACATGCTTTTTGAAACTTGAAATCATGGGCATGGGTTATATAGCCAGTCAAATATGAAAGTAAATGGGTTGATCTGGTTTTTCAGTTGGTTCTTCATTTGCATTGAATAGTCTACTTGATTTGGCCTTGAATATGATTTTTAATGACAAGTAAATCGTATGAATAGACTTTTATTCATTATATACATGATTTATACATGTGTGCACGTGAATGTGTGTGTGTAATTTTATATTTTGGCCTGTAAACCCCTTTAGTTTTTTTTTGAAGGAATGAAACACTGATTGTAACTGGCGCTTCATTAGCAGTTGTGGTCTGTGGCTTTGTGTGTATTAAGCTCATGTTCTACTCTAATTCAGAAAGGAAGTGTATGAAACGTCAGTTGATTTATTAAACATGAGGATTGGTTGGGGCTTTTGCCTGTTGACGACCATTTGGCTTGCTTAGATGGCAATATGCTTTCCTACTTATATACTCTGCCTGTGACATTTTTATCGGCTACCAACCGGAAATACCATATGGCGCTTAAGAAATATCTTATTTAACAGCACCTTTGGCCATTAGCTGAATATGGGCATTAACTATAAGGTGTAAGTCATGCATGCTTGCCAAGTGAATAGATTTGATTTGTAAAGAGTGATCTAATGCCCCTTTTTGCTTTTGAAAGGCAAGGAAATAGCTGTTGATTTTCTTTGAATTTAATCAATTGAACCGATGGGAGTAGCGTCCTTAGTTGTATGGTGTCTAATAAACCTGGGGCGGTGCTTTTCATTACGCAAGAATGACTTGGCCCTTTTATTGGTGAAAATATTTGAACGCCTACCAAGAAAGTGATTTTTGCGCAGCTACCTAATTTTGGCATGCAAATAGAAATATAATTCCTAAAACCATTATCAACATAACAATGTATGTCAAAATGTTATTTGCACCATGGATTAGCACTGCACTATTTATAGACAGCAAAGTGTGGCTCTTGCTGAAGCAGTCCCCAATGCAGTGACCAACACTGCAGTCTGCACAGTATGTTTGTCCACATGTTCCACAGAAGCATTTAGGGATCACATTATCACCACCTAACCCTACCCCAGCCCTAACCATAAACCTAGCCCCATAAGAGTTAAGTAACATGTTGTACCACAGAACCCCTTTTTCCTAAGCATTTCCTACACAACCCAAATATACAGGCATATATTTGCAAATAAGAACAAATACATGGAACCTCAAGGTTGCATGCAGCACACTTTGGGAAACTCTGCACTACAAGAAAGACTCATGAAATGTAATTTTTAATGTTAAAAGAAAAACATTGCAGCAATTGTAACTTCAGTTATATGGAAGACTGAAAGTGTGAAAATTCATAATGCTTCAAGAAGAAAAAAAAGAGAATCCAAAATGGCAAAATAAAAAAACAGCATGTCACAACAAACTACTTGAATTGCTTCTGTTGCTCTCCTGTAAATGTTTGTGAATATTCTCATGTATTTCTGAGATACCGGTAGTCCACCCAAAGCCTTCAAAAAATTTGTATAAATGAGACAATATGACTCTTGTACATAGTAGTAAGCTTTAAGTTGTAAGCATAGTAGTAAGTAAGTAATTCATATGCTTCTGAATGATTTTACAGAGGAGGCAGTATGCAAATATTCTGTTGCATTACATTCAATGTTGCCCCTAAGCTGCGTGCCTGTGCGGTCGCGCACATGACAAGAAAACGCCACACAGCAATTTCCAGTCGCAGAGCAGTGATTTTGAGTTTAAAATAACACTGATTTTGTCGCTGCCCTGGATGACTTCTGTGAAAAAATTCAGGCGCTCAGGCATACAAATGTGTGCTCAGGCACTATACTTTTCTGCACACACTAAACAAAAATTAGAGGAACATTGGTTACTTTTCTTGCCTATTAATCAGTTAGTGATAATGATTTTGAGATTGTCTACTTTTTATTTTCCTAGGGGTAAGTTTGCGGTGGTCAAGCGATGTCTACACAAGTCCTCGGGAACAGAGTATGCGGCCAAGTTTCTAAAGAAAAGACGGAAAGGAAGGGACTGTATGAAGGACGTCCTTCTTGAAGTCCATATGCTCAAGTTGGCCTTGTCACATCCTCACATCATAAGCCTGGTGGACGTTTACGAAACAGTTAACGACCTCATCATTGTCACTCACTTGTAAGTAGTAATATAATCTGTTAAACTGATGCTATATGTTGATTATGAGAGGTATAATTATTAGGTAATGGTTTAGTATATAGTTCAATGTCGAATGGTTTAATATAATGTAATCTAAAATGATCATGATCTATTTATTAAATGAATGCTAAATGATCTACCATGCAAACGGTACAGTATATATTTGAACTGTAAAGTCATCATTTTCATCATTGACACAATGCTGTATTGTATATATGTCTGTTGCATTAAGTAAAACTTTTAATAATTCGGTTACAAGTTGACTCGTTATACTGAATTTGTTCATATCTGCTTGCTTGAGGAGCCATTTATTTACATTACACTTTTGGCCTACATTGATGAGAAAATTTAAATCATATTTCAAATTAGTGTATACAACAAATTTGTGCATGGTTTTATATTACATCGTGTGTTGATTTTGTATTTTTTCTGCTACGCTATGGGTGTACTTTCAGAATGATTGACTTTATATAATAAGTCCTGCTAGAGTCTCATTTAAGTTTTTCTAACTGCTTCCTGGACAACACCATTATAAATTCGCAACTGTTGTAAATTATTGTCTTTATCTTAACCATCTCAGTTTTCACTATCCACCAAAGGCATAATTATTATGGGATGATATTCTAATCAAGAAGGAAGCAACTAAGCTGCTCCCACACCAGTGAAAGTTTGCTAGAAATGAATTATAATTGATAAAAGAGTGACATCTTCCTCTTAAGTCATATGCTTAATTCTATTTTAGTTAAATGTCTACATCCTTATTCCTCTTTGATGTTGACTAACATCCAATTATGTTGCAACTTTTAAAGCATATTTTGAAACCAGCAGCTTGTTGAACAATCCTTTTCCAAGAACGGGAAAATTGGATAAGAATCATTCAACGAGCTGATGGTCTTGACGGTTCCTGAGGGGACTTTGAGCTGATGATGATGATGATGACGATGATGATGATGATGACGATGATGATGATGATGATGATGATGATGATCTACCTTAGGGATATAATGTAAATTTGAGTCAATTTTGTAATAACAGATTATGATCTTTGTTGTATGTTAAGTGCAGGACAATTTTTGAAACTAAGTCTAAGTATCCTATTTTCACACACATTGCCCTCACCCATGGATAGTCCACACCCAATTAATCAAAACTCAAAGTCCTTCCCGAGCCTCACGGGTTCATAGGCAGCGCTGATCTCCATTTCTATAGCCGTCTGCCAGGCATGCAATACCACGGATACGGGGCTAGTGCATAACATCAATATGGTATATGCTGTTTGTGTATGTGCAGGTTTACCTTCTAGTTTTTTGACTAGTCAGGGCTTTTTTGTAAAAAATATTTTCTAGAATGCAACAGTCAGAAGTCAATTGACAACATTACGTAGCGGCTGAACAGTTACTAAAACAATTATAATCAATAAAACACTAAATTCATACATAGAAAATTTAGAACTATATCAGTTCTAAGTTTTCTACTTATGAATTTAATGTTGCAAAAAATACCAGTCTTCAGATTTTTCCTGAACGCCGTTCGGCCTTGTTCTGGCACAAAAAAGCCCTGACTAGAGTCATTGAGAGTCACTTACATTTCTATCTTCCCGCCCCATTTCGGTAGTTAAGATAGCTTTAAGTGGAAATTCTGAATACAAAGGTGAGACTGCTTGAAATTCAAATTGATAATCAAGTCAATTAGCCTCTCATGACATCTTGAGAGTGTCACGAACCAAGCGGTATATAGCAGAACCTGAAGAAAGCAGTAAATGTCCTGCAGTGTCCTGTCATAAATATATGCTTTTTTAAAGCATATAATATTATATGACAGGACACTGCTGTTGTGGCTTGGCGGATACCATAAAAATTGACGGCATCAACAGTTGAGCACATCTACAGGTGTGCTCATTGAATGACCTCTGTCTTATGGCAAGGCTCATCTTACTACCGTATTTTCACACACATTGCCTGCCGGGGCTATATGATTTTTTTACAAACGAAAACACCAGGTGTGGGCAATGTGGATCGAATTCTACAGAAATTGTGTCGACATATCACTGCTCTTTCCACTGTATGTTAGCATTGCAGGAGGATGTTGATTTGTTGATGTGCTGTACGCTGTGTGTGTTTTGGGCAGCTGTGGTTCTAATGTTTCAATTCAACAGTTTTTATTATTACTTCAACAGCAAGCGGGAATTTAACAGATGGTTCAGAAGTTTTAGGAAATTGTGGGTAATGTTTTGCGTGTAGAACATTATGTGGAGATTTTAGTGGATTAAAATTGTAGTGCTAGCAGCACGATGTCTACATTGAGGCTTTAAATGACTATTTGACTGCTTTCAGTGCAACCTGTCATCAAGTACTAATCTAATTTCATCCTTTGACCCATTTGACTGAGCCCTGCGACCCACTTTTGGGCCACGACCCACAGTTTGGGAAACATTGTTCTAGCAGAATCTGTGACTCTGAAAAGTTTAACAACATATTTTGGAGCAGACTATAACATGTCAGCAGAAGCATACAATTGCCACACGCCAATAATAATTTTGCCTGTTTGTCAATTTTATCATAGGTCCCATAAAAATAGAGCAGAGATTTAATGAATTTTTGTAAAGATTTGGATCACACTGCCTTGTTTTCATGTTGAATTCTGGCAATACAGCTCCAAAGCATTTGAAAACTGTCATTTGCGGCTTGCACTTTCTATGGGTTTGGCCGCCCATGTTATAACCATTTCCTCTTTCACCTTTTTAGAAATGGGAATGCTGTTAAGCATTATAGTCCTACAGTTGTTGTTTAGCTCTGGGTTCTCTTCCCTCTCCTGTGTTTAGTTTCATTTTCAACATGTTTCTTTTTAAAGCATTCAAATTAAGGATATTGGGCCTTGAATTGACAATGTCTTGATGATATTGTTAGTCATTATTCTAACATACGATTACCGGTATTGTTATGGTGGTAATGTAATCTTGTATTATTTGTAATAACATCCTGAGTAATTGATCTCTATACAAAACCTGAATAGACAAAATTTTGACCCTGGAATTATATTTTATTAAAACTCACTCAAAATAAAAAAAACACAAATCTGTTAACAAAAACCGAATTTCTAACATCAAATGACTATAATTTTACAGATTAAGAGAAGGCTCAAAACAATGATTATTTTGTTATATTTTTTTAATATTTTGTTTTGCAGTGCAAGGGGTGGTGAACTTTTTGAGTACATAAATACAGAGGGCCAGTTGGAAGAAGGGGTTACAGTACGTCTTATGCATCAGATTCTTGATGGAATTTCTTTCCTGCACAAGAACAGCATTGCCCACCTTGACGTAAAGGTAAAGCTCTTGAACTTCTATTTACAAAGACCTTGATCTGTAATTTGAGTAATTATTTTTTTAATAAAGATTTATAACTTGAGTTTTGTGTACCTAGGTAAATAGCTTACGAACAATTTTGTCATCTGATGAAATTTTTTTGTACCACAAAGTACCGGTACATTTGTGTTTGACTGTCGGCTGTATTGTACACTGGCAGTGGCGGCTCCACAGGGGGCCCGGGGAGCCGTGCCCCCCATTGAGTGTGTGGCCCCCCTGTTGGGACCTTATACTTAATACTACATACCTAACAACAAATGGTTGGCCACCCCTTGATTAGAAGTTGCCACCCCAACGGCCCCCACTTGCCAAATCCTGGAGCCGCCACTGTACACTGGCAAGCAGTTGAATGTTGGATTTATTTTTGAAAGAACTTCTGAGAGTCAGTTTAGTTTTCTGTGCTTGAACAACATTGTAGCCGCAGAATATCCTTCTGACCGAGTCCTTGCCGAAAGGTGACATCAAGCTTTGCGATTTTGGCCTAGCACGGCTTATCAATTGTGGTCACGACATCCTCGAGATCATTGGAACGCCCGACTATGTTGGTGAGTTGATTCAATTGACCATTTTAAAACGATATACCAGCAACATTTTCACAGAAGTGCATTGGGGACTGAAGATAGATATGGGTAAACTATTTGGCTGGTACGAAGGACTACAAAAAAAGGCAATGAAGGGGAAAAGCCAACTGGAATTTAGCAGATTGAAAATAAATTTGAATCTTGAACAAAGTTAAAAGAGCAAAGATTGATGCATTATACTTAATGTTTTTGCAGCTTCTGAATTCTTGCAGCTGATAAAAGCAAAATGGAATTGCTTTTTAGACGTGTCTGTCTTTAACAAGTATGAGGCTTTAATTTATGACATCTTCTGACCATCATGATATAGATACTAGAGTTAGTCTTGCACTGGTTTGCCTCGCCCTTTTGTCAGTTTCTTCTTCTTCATTTGCCATGTATTGCTACGTCGGCCGACCATGGATTTCCACTCTTCTCTGTTTCTGGGTTTCCTTATCAGTTTGATGTTGTCTTTAGTTCTTGTTGCTTCTCTTAGGACTTAGGCTGTCTGTATACTTTATTTGTTGTCATCCTCTTGCTCTTTTGCCCTCTATTTATCCTCTTCTGACTAGATTTTCCAATCCATCCTTTCTAATTAGACGTCCGAAAAATTACAAAGTCTGTTGCTTTCTTATGGTTTGTAGCAATTTTCTTTTTATACCAAAAGCTTTTAATACTTTCTCATTGGTTATTTTTTTCTGTCCCTAAAATTGTTTGCACACGTCTGAGAAACCACATCTCTGTGCAGCTCCCAGTTTCCGTTCTGTTGTTTTTGTCAGTTCATCAAAGCTTTTGTCATCTGACAGGTGTGCTTGGTGTGACCTTTTGAAGTGCATGTATTCCTGGACACTCTTTGAAGTATTGCAACACAGTAAATGCTAGCACAGTGTGTGTGTGTGTGTGTGTGTGTGTGTGTGTGTGACACTTGTTAGCTGTGTTGTTGCTGCTGATGTAAAGTAATTTTGCACTGATGCGGCTTGAGGCCAAGTGCAAAGCATTCCAGATACAGCCAGCGGTGTGCGTGCTTTGAAGCCTGGCAACTGTGTAATGTGAAAGTCTGGTCTAATTTGTTAAATCATGTGGTCTATGTGAAGGTAATCATGAAAATGGGATCAAGTCTATTCATGGCAAACCATGTGAACAAAGTGTTGCATTAGAGAAGGAAAACCTGAGTGAATTATATATTTGTGTTTGTGTTTTGTTCTCTTGTGCCAGAAGTTCTTACTGTTGTTGCTCTAATGAATACACTTATTATTATTATTATTATTATTATTATTATTATTATTATTACGAACATTTCTACAGCGCAAATATTCGCAAAACAGCAAATGCGCTAAAGTCAGTTGCGAACCGGAACAAACAAACACAGAATGTCTTCAGTTGTTTTCTAAAAGAGAACAGTGTCATGCTTGATAATCAGAAGAACACAATGTTGCTGGCAGACTGTTCTAAACAAACTTAACCACTGTTGTTTGGTAAAATAGGTTGGTCCTTCTCATTGTGCTACTGTTGGTCACTTTGTCTGCTCTGTCTGCAAAGATTTTCGTGACTCAAAAATGTTGTGTACAGTTTTCTGGCCACGCATTCACTTTTAGCGCTTAAAAAATGCAGGTCATTCGTTAGCAGGCAATTGAAATCTATGATAAGTACAGCTGGTTTTTTGCTTGTCATTTGTCAATCGCGCAGGTATTTTCCTGGTGCCTGGTTAATTAAATGTCCTGCATTCCAGTTCAGCTTTATCTTTATTTGACTGTCTATTGCTGCCCTCTGTAGTAATGAATTCTTGCATGTGAGCATTGAGCTCTGAGTTTGTTTGCCTCCTGCCAAGTCTCTTGCAGATGGGTCAGTTGTCTGTAACTTAGCTGTAGCTGTGTGAGCTGTTGGAAGTTGTTGGATTACTTTTTATGAGGGTAGAGTTTGCTTGTTGGCAGTGGTCATTTTTTTCAGAACAGTAGTGGGATTGAACTAAGTAAGTAAGTAAGAAAGCAAAATCGTGTAGTTTATATAGTGCTTTCAAAAGTAGAACCGCAGAGGCTACTTGTTCGTATGCACATAGTCTAACCTTGAAATAGCTGTATGCAAAAGGTGGGGGAAAGGGTTAAGTTTAGGTAGAAACCCTAGCAAAACTGCTATTAAACGAAATTTTCAACCTCAATTAGAAATCGAGCATTGCCTATTGATTCAGTTGCTCAAAAGGCCTCCAGTCTCAACGATTGATCAATTGAAAAACATCCTTTCCACCTTAAGTTACAGAATACCAGTAATGAATGACCTCACATCTTTCAAGATCCAGGTTACAGAGTTTGTTTTCCCTGAATGCCAGTCAAAGTGTATGGCGCCTTTGAACAGTCTTTATCTATTCTGTTTCCTGGGAGGCATGGGATTTAGCTCCTCCACTGGTTTACCTGGTTTACCCCCAACTGAGTTTGAAAAGTTTGAGGTGGGGTAACCTGACCCCCCCTGCTGCTTTTATGGGAAAGTAAAACACTGTCAGGATAGACCACAGATTCTCTGTTACATTGCAAACGATTTCTTGTGTTTCCAGAATGATCTCTAAGTATGTGTGTGTGTATATATATGTGTGTGTGTGTGTGTGTGTGTGTGTGTGTGTGTATATATATATATATATATATATATATATATATATATATTCTTCAAAGTTTTTCACTGATGCATTAGAGATAGAGTTATTTCAAACATGAACAATAATTGACCTGTGAACAATAATTGACCTGTCATGATAGAAATACCTTGACAGACAAATGACATGCAATTTCACAACCTTGTCAGGTTCGTCCAACTGTGCGGTGAATGTTAAGTTATGAAACTATTTCATGATTGGCATTTTTTATTATGTGATCTGAAATGGTTGTGGTGTGACCACGTTAGCTTCTATGCATAAACTATTGGCTGAAGTCTTTTCTTTCTGCAAGTGTTGTTGATTTTGCAGAGTTTTCTCACGCAAAACGTAGGTTTTTTGTCCATAAATGTATTTTATCAATGACATATCTCTTTGTAGTTGACTAGCAAACTGTGTCTTCAAAGGCATGCTTGAATGCTTCTTTGCAGTGCTTTGATGTTCATTTAATGGTCAAACTATTGCATTCCTGGACCAGTTAAGAGTTTCTCTCAACTTAAACGAGTCAAATATCATAAAAAATATTTAGATCCACTGTTTAGATATATTCATGACTAGCAGGTTAACTGCTTTTAGGAAAAGTGAGTGTTCTATAGCATTATGCACACTTATAGCTTAGCTCTATGGTTTTTAGTCTTTAATTTCTCCTTTATATTTTTCTATGGTTTTTAGCCTTTAATTTCTCCTTTATATTTTTATTTTATTTACAGAAGATAAAAGATACAAATGTGTTTTTAGGAGCAAAACAGAATCACATTTCAAGGTCACTGCTATGACTCTGTTGCCAATTAGAGCAGTCAGTCTGTGTTATTAGGCAGCCAGCCAGCCAGCCAACCACATTGAATCCTGCACTGAATGCTTTTGATGTTTGTGCTGCTGAACTGGGTTCCAGTTTCAATTTTGGTTATCATCAAGTGTGCTGGTGTCTGGCAATTGTGCTTTTGGCAATTTAAAAACCTGAAATAACTGCATCTGTGCCATTATTATTATTATTATTATTATTATTATTATTATTATTATTATTATTATTATTATTATTATTATTATTATTATAGGTTGAGTATTTTTGAAGTGCATTTATTTTGGACTTGTGAGACAGTGGTGATTTTAGCACAGAATACAGTGTATGGGGTCGTCCATAAATCCTAATTGCATGATGTCATTTATGGACAGCCCCTGTGATTGTGATTTAGAATTGATGAGACACTACTTTGGGTTGTTTCACAAATGCTAAACTTATTTTTGATGAAACTGAGCAGAATTGCTGTTTACCTTCACTACATTACTTAGATCCATTATTTTGGCCTTTGGACTGTCGCCCCACAGCTACTGGGACACCCAGATTTCAATCTTGCCTCCCAGGTGATGTGGAGGTGCTGCGGGAAACGGTTCCTGGGGTGTCTGGCTGTCTCGAAGTGGGCGGAGGAAAATCGATTGGCCCTTAATGTTGGAAAAAGCGGAGTTTATCTGGGTCACCACCCCTCGGAGAAGGACGCTAGTAAGTCGTAAACCGTTCTGTGATGGGTGATGCTACCATTGTCCCCTCAGAGTGTGTGAGGCTGCTGGGGTCCTCTTTGATGGTACTCTGTCATTTGAGCCGTACCTAAATGATGTGATCAGGCGATGCCACTTTCAACTGAGAAGAATACAATCAGTCCGGCGCTATCTTTATCCGGTGTCGTTCACTTATTCAGGCCTTAGTTTTGATTACTGCAATAGTGTGTTGTGGGGTCCCGGTCAATAAACTGGATCGCCTGCAGTCTATTCTTAATCAGTCAGCGAATCGTGTTCGGATGTCGTTGGCGCGAGCACGCAACTCCACTTCTCAGGGATCGTCTTCATTGGCTTGAGTCCCTGAGCGGATTGTGTTCAAGAGATGCTGGCTGACGTACAGAGTGCTGCATGACCCGTTGCTGTCCGGAGTATCTCGCCTCTCTTGTAAAGACACACGCAGTGCAGTGATAGGAGATCGTCACTCCGTTCGAGTCGTAGGGTCAAACTTCAGGTTCCTCCTCCCTCCAAGACTGCCAAGTTTGGAGAGATTTTACACGCGGCAACCCTATCTTGTGGAACTCTCTTCCTGATCACGTCACCACGGCTGATACTCCTGAACACTTCATCAAGAGCTTAAAAACGCATCTGTTTGGGTTGAAAGTTGAGATGTTAAAGCGCTTTTGTTGTGGGCCTCAGCCTTGTTACAGCGCTATAGAAATCGTCCAAGAATGAATGAATGAATGAATTACTACTTCGCTGTGGAGTACCATCTCACCTGAAATAAGGAGGATCAGAGCTCGGCCGTCTTCCTTCCCATCTTTTTAGGGAGTCATACCCCTTGTAAAGCGCCCTTGTATTTGGTTATGCGGTGCTTACGGCGCTATATAAATAGTCCTGTATACAATACAACACATGGCACAAAATGGTCTGAATTTGGAATGATTGTCATTTAGTTTGTTCTAAATGAGTTCCTGTCGAAATGAAACAAAATTCTCAGTAAAGAACCACTGCAAACATAAGTTTAATGAAATGATTACAGAAATCGAGTCATAATAAAACTTTCAGTGATGATGGATTTTACAGCCATTGAAATATATTGATATGTAGTGTTAGGTATGTAGTGTGGTAGATTTCTTTTTTTGTACTGTGTAGATTGAATTACATGTTTTTCAGTTTACCGTATTTTATTGGTGTGCTATATATTATATTTTTCTTGATGTAATATTTATTGCATTTTTAATGCTTTTATGAGGCTCGAATTTGCATTCCTGGCGTGAGTGTGCGATTCACGACTGGCTGGAATTGGAACGGATTAAGTGGTTTTTCAAGTGGATTAAGTGGTTTTTCAAGCGGTTTAAGTGGTTTTTTAAGCAGATTAAGTGGTTTTTCAAGCGTACCTGTTTGCTTTGTACCATTGTATGGTTTCAAGCATGCCACATTAGCAGTGAAATACTTGGACCAGGACCTGTTATAAATTTATTGATGTGATTGGAGAGACAGTACGACTTTTGTAGCCCAATATCTGTTGTCTACCATTTCCATAATTTATCTGGCATCTTCCAAGCTGTGCACAAAAGAGTGATTTTTTTAGTTAAACAGGATCAATTTTTCTGGAGGGTTTTTGTTAAAAATTTTCTTGTTTTTTTTGTAATGCAAGTATGTTGTTTAGTCTGCATAATTATTGGAGCGTGTTACTAGGGCCGCCAGAGAATTTCTGGGCCCCGGTGCAGAAAATAGTCACGGGCCCCTGACCTGACAAGTATGTGAAAAAGTTGGACCATTTTTTTGCTTGTCAGTCTTTTTCAAAGCAGAATTCCATGGTCCTCATTACAAGTACATACAAGTGCAAGTGTGAAAAGTGTTGATGACCTTTTTTCCTTGTCAGTCTTTTTATGGCACTAATCACCGGACCTGGGCCCCTTTGAGCTCCATGGGCCCCTGAACAATGTTCCGGCTGCACCCTTCTCTCCTCAGGCCTGCGTGTTACTGTTTTATTATGTTAATAGACATGTTAGTTTTAATGTTAGTGCTCATCCTAGTGCAGGAGACATTGTGTGATCTTTTTTGAAATTAAACTGACTTTCTATTGACTTGACATGTTGTCCTGCACATTATATCTGAATGTGGTTTGCTTTTGCTTTATCTTTAGCGCCAGAGGTTCTCGATTACAAGCCGCTTAATTCAGCTTGCGACTTGTGGTAAGCAATTGTTTGAATTTGTTTATTCATCTTCTCCCTTTTTCTTCACGAACCCTTCTTCGGCAATGCCTATCCTCATTTTCCCCGACTGCTGATGACATTTGCAGCACTGTCCACTCCTCCGCATCATCCACCCATCGTTTTTTCGGTCGCCCTATTCGTCTTGTTCCCAGCATCATTCCTTGTTGGATTGTCCTTTCCAGTGTTGACCAAGCGTCGCTGTTTGACTATTGCTGTTATGAATAGTCGCAAATAAGATTCTGTTACTGTAGAAGAAAACCAGAGGGAAGAAGATCTAAAGGAAGACCAAAAAGACGATGGGTGGAGGATTGGAGGAGGATCTGCGCATGGCAGGGCTGAATCTCAGTGGAAAAACTGACGGAAGACACCGAATGACTTTGGAAGAAATAGCAAAGGACAGAGAACTTTGGAGAGATGTCATGGAGAAGTCAATAGCTGGACACAGCTGGAGGACAAAGACCTGACCTGACTGTAGAAGATAGTGTATTAGTCATATTTTTATGGTTTGGGCAGTTTTATCCTTCATACTTAATTTTCCTATTCATGCACTGATTGTAAATGTACGATGGTTGGCATTGAAGTCTGTTGAATGCATTTTTAATCTCGAGCTCTCATTCTGTGCTTTTTAGGTCATCCAATCATCCAATGAGCTTGAGTGAATACTTTACATTTAGACATCTCTTTGGATAGCTTTTCTTCCATAGTCTTTCTGTTTTCCACAATGACTGATCTAATGTAAAATCGATCTGATCTTTTATGATGAACAACTTGGAACATCATAATTTTCTGCCTTTGTATAATAAAACTGGTCTGGTGCTGTGAGAACATATTATTGTTATTGCAGTGCATTTGATTTTGCAAATGGTATTTGGCACAACTGTTTTTTGCGCATTTCTCATGACAATGCTTGCAAATGCTTTTATGACATCTAAATAGTTGATTATATTTATTTTATTCAGGAGTGTTGGTGTTCTGACATACGTTATGCTAACTGGGTGTTCGCCGTTTGCCGGTGACACCGTTCAGGAAACTTACCTCAACATCTCTCAGGTTAACCTTGACTTCCCCGAGGAACTTTTTGACAAAATTTCCGAAGAAGCGATTGACTTCATGAAGAGTTTACTTCTGAAGAACCCATCGTTAGTTGCTTGGCTTTTTATGAAGACAACTTGAACATGCTGCAAATTTACAGCAATTTGTGTATTTCTATTGGTTAAATTGGAGTCGTATATATTATCAGTTCTGTGGGTTTCTCATTTGAGAGGCCTTTGAAAAGACTTTGTATCAGTGCTGAAAGTCAGCTGGTGCGGAGCTGAGCTGCGGCACCTTTTTGGACCATGAAAAAATTTTCCCCATAATTCTTCAATATTTGTTCCAGTATTGTGAAAGCACCATGTACTTGTTGCAAAACTATTAAACTAAGATTTAAAAAGCGCTACAGAAATTTAGATATTATTCAGATTTAACGAGGGTGAGCGTGCAAAAGGTACCACTGCTATACTTAACACACCTCAGCGCCAAGAGAGCCCCTGCACCTTTTTTCACAGACTTTCCGCACTGATTTGTATTATATGTTGAATTCTGTTTCATTTACAAAATTTACCTACGTGATGAAATAGATGACACTGTGTATTTAATAATGTTATATTTTGTGACATCTTAACTTTGTTCACTTGATATTTGGGAGCTTAGTTTTTGAAGAATGGAGAGCACGTCTTGTCCTTAATGTCAATGGCTGCGATAATTTGTTTTCGCTAAAAGTGTAGCACTCTAGTACACAGGTGTTTTGTCTATGGTTGACGTTTTGTACAGGTATTTTTTCTTTTACTAGTGATCGGATGTCGGCGCGCCAAAGTCTCGATCATGTCTGGCTTCGGAAAAGAGAATCGGCAGGATCTCCGTTGGGACAGAGGAGAACTGTTCTGTCGATACAGAACCCCGATTTCCACAAGCCAGTTAAAAAATCTAAATGCGATCAGAAACCGGGGAAGGAAAATCAAATAGATCCGCAAACTACTGAAGAATCCGTAGCAGATCCATCATCGATACCAGTGTCGAACAGTTCAAATGATTTTCATACAAAAATTGACTCTTGTTTACTGGCTGAGTTGACTCCATTGTCAAATGACTTGATTGAGCATAGTATACTGTGCAACAAAAGTGTTAATGTAAATGTCTGTGATGATCAAATAATACCAGTTGGACAGTTACTGGTTGGTCAGAAAAGAGAAAGTCTTGAACTTATCGAAAGACAAGTCTTGGCCGAAGATTTTCTTTAGAAATAGAATTTTAAACTGAATTATGGAGTTGTTTTATTGCCGTGAATGTTAATATTGTTTGATGAACGTCATTTGTCACAGTTCAATGAGCCATGAATCTCTGGGTATGAAAGCTATTAGCATTAACCCCTTAACTGGGGATCCCGGATATATCTGTCCATTTTACATTGAGTTACAGTTAAATACACGGTTAGCGGGATAAGGTTTAGTCTGAAGGAATGATTTTGATGTGCTGTGTGTGTGTATTAATCGTTTTAAGTGCCATATATAATTTTATAATTAAAACTGATGATTGGAAGGCAGAATGTCATAGTGCATCTCGTTGCTTATCAGGCCATTGTTTTAAATCTTAATTGTGCATACGTTGTTGATATGAAATCGGTTGTGAACGTGGTTTGGAATTGGCGTTAAAATCTTCGTGAATATTTGTATGATCGCTCTTAATTCAGAAATGAAATTATTCTGAAGAAAGTATTAATGCAGCTTTCAGTGCATTACTTGTTGATATTCGAGCTTTAGCAGGAAACTAATATGTGTAATCTCTGACTGTATCTTTAGAAAGAATAATATACATTGTATCCATATATTAATACAGCTTTTTATTAGACGGGTAGAAAGATGGATTGAAGAAAACGAAATTCAGTTATTACCGTAATGAATTTTTACGAGATAAGATGACAAGCCATGACTAAATTTATGGAATGCTGTTGCAGAATTTGATAATTTTACCAATATTCGAGGATATATGATGAATTTCAGGCCCGGCCGGAAGGAAGTGGGGGTTCAGGGGTGCGGCTGCATTCCTGGAAAAATTAGGGGATGCGCCACACCTCCTGGAAGATGAGACAATTTTTTTGATAAACAACTTTTTAAAAAGTTTTTTGCTTATCAGGAGTTTGAAGACATGATAAAGCAAGGGTGATGACCTTTCTTTTGCTCGTCAGGATGACCTTTTTCTGCTTGTCGGGTTTGGTTTTCATGGAGGATGATAATTTTTAACTACGCCCCTGGAAATCTGCACCCCCTGCCAAAAATTCGTTCCAGCGTGCCTGATGAATTGATAATTATTATCCAGTAGTTGTATATGATGGATATGCTAGACTTGATTTTAGAGGAATTATTTTATAATGATGTTTAAAAATGCTTACCAGATAGTGGCATATAGTTTTGTAGGGTTGTATGATAATTTTAAAATATTCCATATTCAGTGCATATATTGTATGTGGTAGCAGGGTTTAATCTAGGCCGTTTCGGGGGGGAATTGCCCCGGAAATTTCAAATTCTCCCCCTCCCCGGAAATTTTGGCATACTACATCAGCTAACAGCAGCCCCCTAGCAGAATTATCCCCGGCTTTGTCATCCCCCTTTTGGAGTCCAGGAGTCTAGGTTAAACACTGTGTGGCAGCCTAGTTCTTAAGAATATTCTTTCAGTGACAAGTCTTTTTATTAAGATGATTTTGTACAAGTTTAACTGTTTAACTGTGAGTTCTTGTACTGTTGTTGATTGTTAGGACATTTTCCTGTTTTGTTTCTTGTCGTAACAGTGAAGTTTTACAAATTATGTTAAAAATATTTTTGACAAAAGACAGAATGGTGTGACAGTATTATGTCCTCTAAGCAAGAATTTGTATTGTGTTTGAAATACAGTATAGGGAAATAAGTGTGTAATTATTGTCATTGGGTCATTTTCAGATATACTTGTGCTATTGGATTTAAACAGCTTTCTGGCTTCTGTTTCAATACTTGTTGTAAATTGTGTACAGTATGTGGATCTTTTGCTGTATATTGATTGCATTTGCTGATAAATTATTTAAATTTATGACTTGGGCTGGAGTGTTATCATTTTAGACAGGACTACTCAACAGGGCGGGAAGTTAGTAGAGTGGTAACAGCGTTGGATAATGGTGCGGGAGGTTCGAATTCCCTCCCCACTATTTGAGAGGCTACAATAGGGAAGGAGATATATAGGGGTCGGGTCCCTCACTTTTCATCCAAGTTTACGCCAATAAATGTGCTCCATTTTTAATCAAGCATAAATGACAATTCGACGACGCCTAGTTTAAAGTAACTTATCGACTTAGGCCTGATGCCGCGCTAAATTAGAAAGCGTCTCTATGGAGGATTGCATGGTCTATTGTATCAAAAGCCGCAGACAAGTCTAGTAAAATAAGGGGCTGTTCATTAATTACATCAACAATTTAGGGGGAGGGGGTTTGACAGTTGTTGACAGGGGGAGGGGGGTTCAAGAGAAGTTGACGTCAACGATTTCACTTTTTACAAATAATCAAAAACTAGGAAATTTCATGAAATACTACTTATTATAATGGAAAAAAGCATGGCAAAAAAGGTCATAACCATCACATTTTGACACTCGACGAGCAAAAAAGGGAAAAATGGTCATCATCGCAAAAAATATTAATCTTGTTATTGGGACCTGTCATTGATCTGGGGGGGTCAAAAGTTTTTGACGTAATTATGAGGGATTAACTGAAAGTTGACAGTTGTTCACAAGGGATGGGAGGGGTCAAAAATTGCCCAAAAATTGTTGACATAATTAATGGACATTGGACAGCCCCTAATCTGCGATATTATTTTATAGGTTCTACGACATTGAAAGAATAGTAAAGCTAGAAAGAATGGCGTTAGGCCTAATTACGTTTGCATATAAATGAGAAATGTTTTAATTACGTATATTTCACTTTAAATGTTTCATTTTAGCAATTAAAGGCATCTAATCGGGAAAATGTTTCAACGTTAAAAGGCGTCTCCGGCGTCCAGTGTTGCTTTGTTTTCCGTTACAACTGACAGAGCTTCTTTGCGGAATTCCAGTATCCAGTCGTTGCCTTATACATTTTACTTCCAACTTTACAGGCAGTGGGTCCACCGTTATGCATCCTCATGTAATCCTCACAGGTCGGTTTGGAACGGCAGAGTGGCCCATAGTGCTTCATGTACTTGCGAACCGTGGTTTTAGAGCATTCGAACTGTTTCGTACACTTCTGGTAATCTATAACATAGTCAAGTTAAATGGCAGCAAACTAGCATTTGTTTTTGAATGTGCAATCATTCCTACTGTTGCGTCGTATGACTTTTAAACAGACTGGGCTGTTAAAATGTAGTTGAACTCTGTGTGTGTGGAATTTGTGGGATACTGGACACAGAACAGTGAAACTCGCTCTAAACTCACTTTTGAAAAGTACAGCACAGATTGTATGACGTTGAGCACTGTAGATCTAAGTAGCGCTTTGATATAACTAAATACACTAAAACCTAAAGCATTAGCCATCACTTTAGGCATCACGTCTCTTTGAAGCAAAGGCGTAAACTTCTATTATGCCTCTAGGCTCGAGCACCTTCCGCCCCCACTTTTGAGACGCTACTATAGAGAAGGTATGGGGGTTGGGCCCCCATTTTCTCATCCAAGTCTACGCATGACTTTGTGTTTTTTCACAGTCTGCTTTGCTCCTTCTCCCACTCCAACTCTGACTGATCTTTAAATTTAATACGCAAAAGGTATCAAGCGATTATATACCCCCAATTTCAAATGCATGCCGCAAAGGACTAGATCAATTCCATTATAATGTTTCTTAGCATGAACTTAGCATGATTTAAAGTGGCTTAGAAGGCATTACTGCCTGTGTGAAAGCCACTATAGGGGCACTAACGGGGCTTGAACCCGCTCCGTCAGCCTGATGCTCCAGCTCGTAACCCACTCTGCCGTCTTCCGCCCCCCGGACAACAATACACATTAATTCACATTAATAGTGACAACCTAGAGACCTAAAAGCATTGACGCAAACCTGGATGGAAAAGTGGGGACCAACCCTACATCTTCCCTTTCTCTATGGCAGCACCTCAAAAGGGGCATCGAGCCAAAATGCCTAATAAAAGTTTACGCATAGCCTGTGTCTAACCGGTATTAGGCCTACTTAGTAGTCCATGGCTTACCTCCTCCTGGTCGTCCTGCGTCTACCCAATACGCTTTTTTTATTTGATAAGGGCCGCAAGTCAGTGATCCCACATGCATTCGACACTTTCCCACTTCACTTTTGCATCCTTCTTTCTGCAAAAGAAAATAATAGTTTAAGTTTAGGGGTCGCACATAGGACGGTGCCTGCATCGGATAGCCTACTATGGTTGCACGAACTGTGAAGTTGTTGTCTACTGTAAGTCTGACCAGTCAAATTCTTTCAAATTTTAGGGCCTATTGCACAAACTGCCTCAGTTGCCTAGAGAAATCACAGCTATTATTATCTACACTTCATGCAGTACTGGTTCAATTTTTGAATGATTTCTGACTCTTTGGCCGAATCGACGACAACGCAAACTTCGCGATTCGCTGCCTCTTCGATTTGAACATAGCGGCAGAGGCGTAGCGAGGGTATCCGGCGCCCGGGGGGCAAAGTGTACCGTTGGCGCCCCCAACACTGCTGACGAGTAAAAATAAGGTCGTCACATCGGTCTCTCGGCGCCCCTCAGCCTCTCTTCGGCGCCCCTCTCCCTATACTACTGATGAGCAAAAAAGTTCGCAGGTCACCGCACTTATTTATTCTTATTTATTATGTATTTATTATTTAACTGACCAAAAATTCCGATTTTGGCGTTCCCTGACCTCGGCGCCCGGGGGCATATGCCCACCTGCCCGCCCTCGCTACGCCTCTGCAAAGCGGCTTGTTTTATTGCACATTTGGTACAATTTGATACCTGTGGTCTTATGACCAACTACAGTAGTTTTTCAGGTTTGTGTATAATATTGTTAATGCTAAAGTTTGTCATGATAATTTATATTGTAACCAGGGTGCGATTTGTGACCTGTAGCAGTGGGGAGGGAGGGAATATGTCGAGCTTGGGGGGATGTAGTTGTTGGGAAATGTAGCAGTGAGGGGATGTAGTGGTGGGGGATGTAGCAGTATGGGAGATGCAGTTGGGCAGTGGAAGGGGGGAGATTCCCTCTCCCCTACAAATCGCGCCCTGATTGTAACATCCCGTCCTTCTTGGTAGACACAGACCCTGGCATTTAATTTAACAGCTACACAACCTGTCTAGTATATTAAATGCCAGTGTACACTGTACAGTGAAGCCTGTCGCAGTGCGCAGCTAATTTCTACCCTACTGTATGCCAACGGACATTTTAATGTCCAAGATATGAACATTGTTGACCGTCAATATCTAACTAGGTTCCGGTTGATGGATTTGCGCTTATCGGACAATGTGAAGAAACAAAAGTGTAGCCAAAAGTAGTGGACTCCCTACTGTTGACAATTGTTTTAGATTTTGTTTGGCAAACTTTAAAATATATTCTGTCTCAATTTCACTCTTCCGTCGTCGAATGTTTCTGAGAGTTGAAAATCTCAGAATAGCTAGGGGCCTGATTTTAACGTTTATAGCCTTCTTTTCTCGAATCGGGATACCGCATGTCTATAGAAAGCCTAATTGTCGACAAGTTTTATAAGTTCCGTGCTCTTGTATAGGCAACGCAGGTTGCTTAGCACCGCGCGCAGCCTAAGCTGAAGTCTATCTGCATCCGATGGCATTCCTGTTTTAGACGATTTCCGAAACCGTTTCAATAGGATAGATTGGCATTTCATGCTTGCACGCAGTGGCGGCTCCACATAGGGGGTCCGGGACTCCGGGGGCGTGCCCCCTATTGAATTCCTGGCCCCCTTAGTGGCCCTTCCGTTGGGACCCCAATACCTATACTTACTGACATATCTATCAACAAATGGTTGGCCCCATGTCAACGCCCCTCTCCCCACTTGCTAAATCCTGGAACCGCCACTGCTTACACGCGGACGTTATGTAGCCGGACGACTAAGCATATATATATATATATATCGACTATGACTATGCCTATATGTATATATATATATATATATATATATATATATATATATATATCAAATGAAACATGGTTATTCCATTGATGATAAGTTAGTAAAGAGGTTGAAATTCTTACCTTACAGATACAATCAAGGCATTTGTTGGATATTGCAGCAGATGCAACAGCTGTTTTACAAAAATAAAATCATCATATCTTATTATCAATTCAAATGCTCATGAACAGAACAAGTCCTCAATAATTCAGGCCGTTCCGAAGATCAGTCCGGTAGCTCCGCGTTCTGCAGATGTAGTCGCTTTTATCAGTAGAATATCATTCGTGCTAATGTATCAGCTATAGCCTATATATCGTTCTAGTCCAGTGGTTCTCAACCCTCTTTGCCTCATGAACCACTTTTGAAGTTCAAAAATTTCTCTTTGAATTTTAAAACCTGAAATGACTGCATCCAGGATATAATCCTGCAGAAGTAGGTCTAAACTTACATCAAATTTCAAGCAATTTGATACAGGCGCTGTGAAAATAGCTACAATGAAACTGCGATTTTTTACCCACCCTGAATATGAGAAATTGTCTTCAATATGTTATACTGGGTGCCCGTCAAAACCGAAGTTCTTAATTTCTACTGTGGTACCCTTCCATTTTTTTATGTGCTGTGAAAGAAGTTCTCTGTAATTTTTCGGATTTTAAAAATCAAATTCTAAGGGTGAATAATAGGCCTATATATATATATATTTTTTATATATATATATATATATATATATATATATATATATATATATATATATATATATATATATATATATATATATATATATATATATAGGGTGCGATTTGTGACCTGGAGCAGTGGGGGACATGTCGAGCTTGGGGAATGTAGTTGTTGGAGAAATGTAGCAGTGGGGATGTAGTTGTAGTGGGATGTAGCAGTAGGGGGGATGCAGTTGGACAGTGGGGGGAATTCCCCCATTCCCCCTACAAATCGCGCCATATATATATATATATATATATATATATAATAGTATACTGACCAATGCCAATGCATACGAACAGTAAGATAGATGTCGAAGACATTGTCTCTGTTCTGTGTAATGTTACTTCAAAGCACGACTCGGCAGTCTTCCTCAAATTTTTGGATATCCGCGATCATTACGTTCTATCGTTTCCGCTTAAATAACGTTTTCGTCGTCTTAATTGAATATCGACTTTTATTTTCAAATGTATCTTAACTAATTAACTATTGACTGATTCTTGGTTGTGTCACGTTTGCAGAACTTAATTAATAAGTTCAATTTAGGCCTATAACTAAATCGAATTTTGTAACTTTGTCAATATCTAATATTTTTGGATGCCAGGCCTATCTAAAAATATCAAATATGAAATTAAGTGCGTCTTTAATGACAATTTCTCATATTATTCAAATTGATTTAAGAGTAATTAAAATCTTGCAATGTTATTAATTTCTCGCAAGCAGCAGGCTGTAGCCTAATTACATTGAGAGCAATATTTCAATTTTCTTCGTTTCCAGAAACTGAAATTTATTTTATACGAGCTACACTGTAAAGAATTTCTGAAAGTTGGGGATTAGGGATGTGCGGGTATACCCGTACCCGCGGGTATACCCTACCCGTACCCGTACCCGCGGGTACGGGTAGAAGTAGGGTACACATTTTACGGGTACGGGTCGGGTACGGGTATAGCGCTAGGGTACGGGTATAATAACTTACGGGTAACCGTTTTTACCCGAAAAATTATATTTTCATTTCTCACTACTATAGCAAATTAGCAATGCAGTAATAGAAAAATAATATTGAGTAAAGTGTATTAGTGTAACTTGTATATCGCGTTCAGTTTGTCAGACAGCGTGCATTTTACTTACTGAAAACCAGTGGCGTAGCGTGACTTTTGGGGCCCGGGGGCACCTTTGTCATGGCGAAAAAAAAAAAAAAAAAGGTCATCAGCCTCCTTTTTACCCTGACGAGCAAAAAAAAAAAAAAAGGTCGCCGGCACGTTCACTTCTATGGTTAGGGTTAAGGTTAACCAACCTAACCCTAGCTAGACCCCTCTTTGGGGCCCCGCCAGGGGCCACGCTTTCAAAAAAGTGCCCCCGCCCCCACGTTACGCCACTGCTGAAAACATAAAGGAAATACCAATGCCGGGCAGTAGTTAACTACAAGTAAACTACTTGTAGTTTAACTACACTTTAGTAGTTACAGAGTAGTTAGTAACTACGTGTGAAAAATAGTTAACTACAAGTAGTTTAACTACTTTCTGCAGTAGTTATCAAGTAAAGTAGTTAACTACTGTGGTCAACTACTTTTGTTAAAACATTATTTGCCGCTTAAACCCGTTTTGCCAACAATGCTGACGCCAGGCTTCTCGGTGAGCTCTTCGATGAGACTCTGTCGTGTAGCGGGCACATCGTCGATGTAACTCATGCCTGCCCTTGTTGCCCTTTGCATACAAGCTACTTACTTACCTACCAGTAATATAATATTCTATTCCTGATTTCCAGTCTCATACTTACACAACTTTTAGTAGTACCAAAAATACAGGTTTGTGTTGTTTACTGAGGAGATATAATTAATAATAGTAATAAAAGTTAACAGAATTAACAGATTAATTCTTAATAACTCATAGATATCATTAAATATGAATAGCCAATTAGTCAAAAGCTGTTTCGTGAACCCACGTAAAAAGAGTGAACGCAGTGATGATAAAAACTTCATTGCCGACTGTGGTACATGTAAGAACTGAAATCATTCATTACATTAATTACATAAAGCAGAACTGCTGCAGAAGCAGCTTATATTGATAGAATTGATGTTCGTGTTGACAGTGTTTGTGTGGTGTTTAAAAAATGAAGACATTGAACAATGGATATTTTTATTTGAGCGTTGCAGGGTCAAAAGTATTGCAAAGTTAACTACTCAGGAAGTAGTTACCAATTAGTTAATAACTACTTTGTGGAAAAAGTAGTTAACTAGTAGTTACAACTATATTTTTATCAAGTAGTTCACTACAGTAGTTGAACTACTTTCACAGTAGTTGGTGCCCAGCATTGGGAAATACAGATGACGTCATCTGACATCATCAGTAATAAATCTATAATGGCGTCCGCTGACTTTTCGACCGAGAAAGTTCTTCTGGTAAAGTTTTGTGGTTTAACTTGAGGGTACGGGTACGGGTACGGGTACGGGTACGGGTACACAGCTTACGGGTACGGGCCGGGTAGGGTACAGCGCTAGCGGGTACGGGTAGGGTAGGGTAAAAAAGTTTTTCCACGGGTACGGGTAGGGTATGCATTTTGCTGTACCCGCACATCTCTATTGGGGATGGGTGGAATCTAGTCTAGAGGCCTCCTAATAGAAGTTTACGCCAAAAGGTTAATTATGATTAGGTAGTAGACTCAAAATAACTTAGAGAATTTGGTGGGGTTACCATAGCCAAAAATTAATTATAACTGTAAGTAGCAAGTAAAGTCCTTCCCGAGCACTAAAGGCTATAACCTCAGGGCTCATATCTCCGTTTCCAAGGCACTCAGCCAAGCCTTGGAAACGGAGATCAGCGCCGCCCTATGAGACATTATAACTGTACCACGCTTTAAAAATGAGGCTTTCTGCGTCGAAGGCCCCGAGCGAACATTTTCAAATTGGTAATTTTTAAAAATGTTTTAACAAAGATTGAAATTGAAAGACGTCGATCTTTCTTCGACTTTGGAAATAATAACTACTGGATGGATATGAATTAAACAATGGCAGGGTTTTCAATGAGTTTTGTCTCAATCTTCGCTTTTTCCGGCTGGTGAGTGCATTCGTCTTTTAAGCAGGGACGTAGCTAGGAATGGGCTTGGGGGCTCAAATCAGTTTATTAGTATCAGATCACAAATCAAAGAAAAAATCAAAGTTGCAAAAACCCACAGAATTTTTATAAAAAGATTTGTTATTGAGCGTACAGATGGGGATTAGCATTGACAGTGTGAAAATAAAAGGAGAGGCAGGAGAAGAGAAACATTTCTCTGTGATAAATCTGCCCTACACTAAGTTTTTTTCAGGCAAAAAGACACAATTGAAATTAACGTAGCTTACACTGTAAGTGCATTAGCCTATACTATAATTATATTACAATAATTTATAAAGCTTTAAAATTAGCCCCTTCATAGGCAGGGGCGTAGCGACGAGGGTATATCGGTTTTATACCACCACCACCCACCCACCCAAATCAGTCTACCTTAAAGTTTTTTGTGTGATAGATTTATATGGTTTATGTGGTTTATAGTTAAGATTTTTAAGCTTTATACCTCCTAAAATATTTACACCTGCTAGGTTTGAAAAATGATCCAACATTGATTTCACTGGAAATATTATTCAGAATCAAAAATCTTGGCTAAAATTCAAGGTTTGAAAAATGATTCTCCTTCAGTATTGATTTCGTCGGAAATATTATTCAGGCGGGAGCTAGTCGTCGATCGACAGCGCACACAGTCTTGACTGGTTACGAACTTATCGCAGCAGACGGCTGTCACTTGCTGGCAGCTGCTGCCCCCCGATCTATAACGGCCAGTTGTCGGCTTTTGACAGGAGCAGCAGGTGCTGGCCGTAAATAGTTCGGATGCTTGTCGCCGATAGGGGCGCAGCTGCTGCTACGTTCACATGCCAAGTACAGTAGAACTTCGTTATAACGTACTCTGCGGGTCCAGTAAAATCAGTGGCGGATTTACCACGGTACAAATGGCACATTTCTAGTACCGGGCCCACCAACAAAATAAAAATTTCGGTGCCCAACTTTTCTATTAATATTTTATAGTGATTTTTATGATTTATTTGTTTAAACAACCTTATTTTCCGAAATGCAGCCGTTTGTTGCGCAAAGTGTCCTGAAAAGAAACAAAAAAGTTTATCTCCACTATTACTCCTGTATACCTGATCTGTAACTCTTCCGATCTTCCGAAAGTTTCCCGAGAAAAACTTAAAAACTTGACAAACAAAACAGGCCATCTGGTCACTTTTAAAAAAATGTACCGGGCCTAAATAATGTAAATCGATCATTGTGTAAAATTCAGTACTTTTTACGTTATATTTGAGGTACGGTAGGTACGGTAGCGCATCGGATGGGACAATGCATTGCGCTACGTTGTAACCGAGTATTCGTTATAAGTGAGTCCGTTATATCGAAGTTCTACCGTACGTTAGAAATTGGGGGGTGGGTGGGTGGGTGGATGAAGAGAACGATTTTTACGATATCCAGCATCAGAAAAACGCAAAAAGCAGATGTCAATGAGTGCTCTCGTATAAAACATCGTCAGAGCGTCAAAAACGAATGATAGGCCTAGTGGTCAACTAGTCTATTATTAAATTAATTCGGAGTGCAGACCTGCGCTTTATCGTGAGGTTAAGAATGATTGTTTTATGTCCATTATCTTATTCTCACTGGTGTCTTGCCCCTTATCGTGCTCAGAGCCAGTAGCGTTTCCACGTGGGGGATGAGTGGGGATGCATCCCCACCGGACTTTCCGGACTTTTTTGCTTATGAAACCTATTTTTGGATTAAAGTCTACTAGTAAAACTACGGGAAAAACTGCGGATGACTTTTTTGCTTGTCAACCTATTTTTAAGTGTAGTAAAATTAGGGGTAAAATTGCCTTTTGTCAGCCTTTTTCGGCAAAGTTTATCAAATTTTTCCTTCTATTTTCATCCCTCCCACCAAATGCCCATGGATTCATTTCACACACCACCCAGTGTTTAATCCTAGGCCGCCACTTCAGAGCTAATTTCAATCGAAAGTTTAAAAATTCCATCGGAGATTTTTAAGATGTTGGCTCATCAATGTTTTCTCCAATTTCAAAACGTTTTCGCTGAAATCTCAAACCTTGTCCCCAAAACATTTCAAAATCCTCCAATGTCAAGGGGGCTAGAATAAACACGCACACCACCCCACCAAGAAATCCAGTGATAAAATGAAACTGCTCAGAGCTATAATCAATCGATTCGCTTTCGGATGTGCCTCGATCGGAGATGTTACACGGTCTTAGTGATAAATTTTCATCACGTCCTTTTTGCAGGTTTGTTTTTGAAGCATTGTCGTCCATCCAGTTCATTGCCGTCGTCCGTTCCAGGACCTGTTCTAACGCGCAGTGATACATAGAATGTACAGTGATAAAATGAAAATATACGGTAAATGCGATTTTCTTTTCTTTGTCTCAGTGATAAATTTTCCCATTTTGACGTCCTTTTTGCTTGTTTTTGCGCGGAACGTCAAACAAATCACTAAAAGTTGACTTCTGTCAGAATGTCTAGTGCAGTGATAATTTTTATCAATTTAGGTGTCGGTATATTTTGGTCCATCCATCCATGAAAAGTCTGACAAGCAAAAAAGTCATCCCAGGCTCAGATGGGGAGGGGGTGTTGGGGGTGTCGGTGTCAAATTGGGGAGGGGGTGTTGGGTTGTAAAATATCCAGGCAACTGAACGTATAGCCTCCTCGTTTGTCTTTCTTCTCTCTGTTTGTCTGTATACGCGTGAATGCGTTCGCGTTCTTCTCTAGTAGGCTATTCGATCTGTCAGGTGGTTCGGGATCAACCTCAGTTGAAAGTAGAAAGTGTTGGTAGGCCTATAATTGTATTTATCTGGTCGGTTCGAACTGGATGTCGATACATTTTAGTAGGCCTACATTTTAGGCGAAAGTCATTTGACCCCCACTCCCTTTTTAAAAAATCTCGATCATTGATGTCATATGTATGCGTGTATGTAGCCTATGGTATATGCATTACATGCATGTATATAAGTAAGTATGCATAATGCAAATACATGCATGTAAAATACAAAAATGAATTTTTTATGTTTGACAACTATTTACTGTTTAAGGTTTTTCTATGTCTCTATGCCACGGATCAGTGTTTAATCTAGGCCGTTTCCGGGAGGGAAAATTGCCCTCCCCCCGGAAATTTCAAATTCTTTCCGGAAATTTTGGCATACTGCATGGACTAACAGCAGCTCCCTAGCAGAATCCCCCCGGCTTTGTCAATTTCCCTCCCGGCTTTTTCAGTCCCTCTCGAGTCCGGGAGTCTAGATTAAACACTGTCACGGTTGTTACACGTTTTCAAGCATGTCGATAGTCGATATCGTCATCGTCGTCGTCATCATCATCATCATCATCTTGCTTTTTGCCAACTCTTTAGCGGCAATAGCTAGACACAAAATGTTTCCAAGAAGTTCTATCTTTTCTGTTAATCGTCTTCCTTCTACGATTGAAATTCCTTTCATGTTCATATCTTCTCTGATGTTGTCCAATGTCCATCCTTCGACATCAGTCAGTGGCGTAACGAGGGGGGCGGGGGCACTTTGGAGAAAGCCCCGGGCCCCGGGAGAGGGGGGCCCAGAAGAGTGTTTTTTGCTCGTCAACACTATAAACGTGGACGACGATCTTTTTTTGCTCGTCAGCCACTGGGGCCCCATATCAAGGATGCCCCCGGGCCCCCCAAAAGTCACGCTACGCCACTGAAAAGTTGTACGCCTCTAGCTATAATCTAGAAACGTGTTCTCAAATTCGAAAGGCGATTCTCAGGTCTGTATTTCTTCAAATGGAAAAGATAAAAAAATAGATAGATTAATTCAAGCGATGATCTGTAATGCAATGTAATGTAGCATTTGTGTAGCGCCTCTTATATTTCTACTATTATCTTGATTCATTTAAACTGACAGAGAACTTCCTGGACCTTTGGCATAGGAAGTCTTCCTGTTGTAGCTGAACAGGTCTGTCAGTTGCTCTTACAACTTTCCAGTGGTTTTATAATTTAAAAGCAAAGATCTGCACTTCACAGAGTTACTTATATGGTTTACATCGATGCAGTGGCGTAGCCAAAAGGGAGGGTTGCGAATCAATATAGTTGAACGCGCTGATATGTCTATAAACTATATAACCCCCTTAATCAAGCCAAATAATAATCATCTTTATTCGTGACAAGCACAGCATAACAAAAGTAGTACACAACCAGTAGTACACAACCAAGGAAAACACAAATCAGCTGAACAAAACTAAATAATAATAATAATAATAATAATAATAATAATAATAATAATAATAATAATAATAATAATAATAATAATAATAATAATAATAATAATAAAAACCTAATAATAAACAAATAAACTAAGCATGGTAATAATGGTAGACGACCTTTTTTGTTTGTTAGAATTTTCCGTGCGTTGGCGATCATGAAGACGTGGAAATCATATATTTTTTGCTTGTCGGAAATTTCCGAAGTTGGGAGAGAATCAAAACTTCCTTCGGAAAATCCTGGCTACGCCACTGCATCGATGACTGGCCGCGAGAAACATTTGAGTTTGACGTCAGAAGGAAATGTCGATCTTTCGCCATCTTTAAAATTGAAAAGAAACATATGTTTGCATTTCAGAAAGCGAAGAAGTCTTGTCCTCTTATCAGAAGTCTTGTCCTCCAAACAGAAACGTAAGGACATTGAAATTCCGATTCGATCGCATCGGATAGAATTCAATTGTAAATAGAATGCCTGGCCGTAATAAGTTAACTGTGCTTAAATCTTCGAATGCTGCAGAGAGCGATTTTTCGATTTTCAGGCTTCGAATCGATTAACGTTCACTATTCGAAAGTTCTTAGAAGTCAACGAATTCTCTCAAATCCTTACAATTATTCTCGACATCTAATCGACCAACTACTATAGACTTAACTACAGCGTTCTTTCCGAACGGAAGCCTTTAGAGAACACGACAAAAAGAAACAATCTAAGAAGAGAATAATTCTAAATCAGCAGGTGTCATTTGAATGTCCAGCAGACAGACAGACGATCGTTACCGAGTTTCCTTTACATTCGAACGTATAAAAACGTCCTGCGTTCTGGATGTACCGTCAATCGGTGAATCGCATTCCAGCAACATGGCCAGTGGTTCGTTCGTCTTCAGCGTTCTGCTCCTGTGCTCAACCGGTCCTGCGTCGTACAAGGTATCTGCGAGCGACAACGGCGGCTGTACCACGTTGAACAGCATTCTGAAAGGACAGGGTTCTAACAGCGATCAGCTTTCAGCGAAGATGCTGTTGTTGCTAAAAGCTGAGGCAGCTTCCTGTTCGGTAAGTGCTCAGTGTCACGGCGGGTGACGTGGGCAAGAAAGATGGCTGGCTGCCCAGTGTTTAATCTAGACTCCTGGACTCCGGGAGGAAAGTGACAAAGCCGGGGGGGGTGAAACTGACAACGCCGGTGGGAATTCTGCTAGGGGCTGCTGTTAGTTGATGTAGCATGCCAAAATTTTCGGAGGGAATTTGAAATTTCCGGGGGGAAAGGGCTATTCCCCCTCCTATCGGAAACGGCCTAGATCAAACTCTGCTGCATGCGTATTTCTAGACTTTGTTCAAATGTGGTGTCATCAATTAGTTATTGTTAACATTTTCTTGCGATTTGAAAATGATCAAGAAAATGAAACTGACATCTTAACCAGTGGCGGTTCCAGGAATTCTTGGTGGGGGGATGAAAAAATTTATATGAAGTTGGTGTTGGGGATGCAAAGTGAAAACGAAAAACAAAAGAAAGGAGAGAAAAAGGTCATTGTTTGCCCATTAAATGTTAATAAACCTTGCAAAAAAGGTCGACAAGCTAAAAAAAGAAGGTAAGACACACACATACACACCAGAGTCCGTGAGCAGCGATGCGATTGCTTAATTAATGATTATTCTTGCAGTGCACTCCGGATGCCAACGGACTCGGTCCTGTGACTAAGATCGAGCTTGTGGACAAGGATGGAACCGTCACAGTCTATCCGTTGTGCCCGGCTTGCAGCGGAACAGAGGTCCGGGATGACAACTACCTTATTACCAAAGACTGGCCTGTTCAGCACAACGCCAACAGTGTGAAGGGCTGCTCAGGTGTTACATTCTACAGGTAAATATATTATGTCAGCGTATAGTCCCGTACTCGGAGGAGCGTCGGGTCTGGTGCTGATCTCCGGTTTTATAGGCAAGCAGCGTCGCAGGTGACTTACGTCATCGATCTATAGTGTAATAATTTGCTATTGCTTTCTCTAGACCAGCGTTTTACCTTCGCAGCTTAACGCTGCTACAAATTTATCGACGCCTAAGAGCGAATTCTCTCTTGGATTTCTAAGGAACCATAGTTTCACAGCTAATTTTATGACTTTTCGCATTTTGCAATGCTTTGAAGGCGACTCTCAATAATTATGAAGCTCTAAAGCTGAGAATACAATTTGCAAATTTGATATATGTTCGTTGTCTTCGCGATTTCGTAAATACTAATAGCATGACGCAGATGTCAAATCATCTCATTCATAAATTGATGAATCCATCTCACCAATGCATGGAGGCAGCAAAAAAGGGAAACCAAATGTTGGGAATGGTGAAAAGGACAATTGTGAGTCGTGACAAAGAGATAATCATTAAACTTTATAAGTCATTAGTAAGGCCTCATCTGGAATACTGTGTTCAGGCTTGGAATCCATTCTTGAAAAAAGATATAGAACTTTTAGAAAAAGTGCAAAGACGAGCAACGAAGATGGTCAATGGGTGCCATAATTTAAGCTACGAAAAAAGACTTCAATATTGTGGACTGACAACATTAGAAAGGAGAAGAGAGAGAGAGGGGATTTGATAGAAACATACAAAATAATGACTGGGAAAGTAGATGTGCCATATGATCGATTCTTTACATTGGCACACTATAGCAGCACAAGAGGCCACAAGTGCAAATTGTTTAAGCAGAGGGTTGGTCCAAGAAAGAAAAACTTTTTAGTGCAAGGGTTGTGGACAAATGGAACAGTTTGGACGAGGTGGGAGTGACAGTTGAAACAGTGAACGGATTCAAAGGCTATCTAGATAAACTAGGTTATTGAATGCAGATGGTTACATCAGTGGTTTTCACACAGGCTTACTTAGCCTCCTAAACCACTTAAAATCACATTATTATTATTATTATTATTATTATTATTATTATTATTATTATTATTATAACTAAGTAAGATTTTGCTATCACTGCGTGATCAAACACTGCGATTGATGCACACCAGAGGCGTAGCGAATAGAGGGGCATATGCCCCCCCAGGGAGGGGCATATGCCCCCCGGGCGCCGAGGTGAGGGGGCGCCAAAATCGGGTTTTTGGTATAAGTTAAATGCATAGTAAATAAGAAGAAACAAGTGCGGCGACCTTTTTTCTCGTCAGGAGTATATAGGGGTAGGGGCGCCGTAGAGAGTTGAGGGGCGCTGAGACCTAGAGAACGATGCGACGACCTTTTTTGCTCGTCAGAGCAGTGTTGGGGTGCGCCAACGGCACACGGCACGGGCGCCGGATACCCTCGCTACGCCTCTGATGTACACTCGATGAAACTGGGAGTACTCGTTTGGAAGATCTCATTGCTTTTGACGCTGTTTGCGCGGAATTGTTGATTGGACATATATAAAGTGCAGGTATCTTTTCCTGTTGATGACTTTAGATGCAAATGCGCGACTTCCACTCTCCCTCCTACTACTACTACTGAGTTTCAAACGACATCTTTTTTCAAATAATACCTAACAGCTGAGGTGAGAATAAGAAATATATTTTGTATTTTGTAATTTTTAATTACCATCTCTCGACCAGGTAAAGCATCTACAGTGCGTACATTATTTCTATTATCGCCTGTGAATTTATGTCTGTGTGGGATTCAAAGTTTGCAATATTCAGAGGAATACAGTCTTCCAGTCTGCATTCCTACATCATGTGGTTCGTTCCTAATTGCATATACAGTAGACCTATATATATATACTGCATATACAGGGCCGCCGAGAGGGGGCAGGGGCAACTGCACAGGGGCCCGGCGGTCTGGGAAGGGGGCCGGGCCCATGATGAATACGTGTAATTAACAATAATATGAATAATAACACTAAATTAGAGGGGGCCCGGCGAGCAAAAGGGGGGCCCGGCGTGAAAAGGTTGACAAGCAAAAAAAGGTCAAGAAATTGTATTCTGCACAGGGGCCCGGAATTTCTCTCGGCGGGCCTGTGCATATATATATATATATATATATATATATATATATATATATATATATATATATAGGTCAACTGTAGGTCTATGTAAGCCTAAGCCTATATGCATATGCCTACTATAGATATAGGCCTACTATATATAATTTTTCTTTGAGAGACGTATTGTCACCACCTGCTGTTGGTCGTTTAGTGGCAACCTGATTGATTCAACGGAATTTAACGGAAACTGCGATTCATTTCTATACTTTCAGCCAGGGCCGGCCCTAGCCAAAATGGCGCCCAAGGCAAAGCATACTTTGGAGCCCTCTGCTCCTCTCCACTCGGACCCCCTGTGGCATCACGGTTACTCCTCCAGTGATGAATCAGTCAAAAAGTGCGCTAAAACAGAGTCATGTGTTATACCGTTACTAATATTCAACTGATTTATCAAGGTTCGAAATATAAATTGAATCGGAAAAACTTGAATGGAAACAAACAATAATTATTATTTAATCAGTTCCTTAAGCGAACGTTTTGAGTTTAAATAAAAATAGGCGTTGTAATTAAATCTCTTGGTTAAAATGGCACGCCTTTCTTGACGCCCTAGGCAACTGCCTGCTTTGCCTGTGCCTAAGGCCGGTCCTGCTTTCAGCCTCCAGTTCTTTGGCTGCCATCTCTTCTTCAAACAGAAAAGAGGAAGAGGAAAGCGCCATCTGCCAATCATGCACTTTTCAACTCTTTGGAAATTAATTTGTTTATCTGAGTAATTTAGTTTTACTCTAAACTAAAAGAGAAAACTTTCGAGTGATTTTGAAATATACACCTTAGACTACAATATTTCATTTGTTGAATTAAACCGACATGGCATCAGATTGTTGTGTTCAGTTCTTAAATGCATCTACAGTTTCGCTTAAACATTTTATTTACTAGAACGTCACTAACTCATTCCTTTATTATTAGGAGTCACTCTAAACTTCGAATAGTATGTCAATAATTAGGCCTACGTAAGCAATAGCCTATATATATATATATATATATATATATATATATATATATATATATTATATGTGTGTATGTGTGTGCGTGTGTGTGTGTATTTGTGTGTGTTGTGTGATACAACGCACATACGCTATTTAAGAAAGAAACTAATGTTCTATTCTGATGCCCATGTTTATTAGATACTCAGCCGGTCTTTATATAATAGGCCTAAAGTCTAGTATTAAGGAACATAGCACGGTCGCTGTGACTTAAAAATGTCAGTTGTGTTCTAATATGCGATGGCGATTGACTTCTGGTTGCACGTATTTATTCGTCATTGAAAACCCCTACAGAGCGTTGTCAGGGTTTAATCTATAGGCCGTTTCTGGGGAGAAAATTGTCCTCCCCCCGGAAATTTAAAATTCCCCCGGAAATTTTGGCATACTACATCAACTAACAGCAGCCCCCTAGCTGACTCCCCGCCCCCGGCTTTTTCAGTTCCCCCCCCGCGGCTTTTTCAGTCTCCCGGAGTCCAGGAGTCTGAGCGTTGTAGAGCCAGTCTCGAGTCTCGACTCTGGGGAGAAAGTCGCGCCATCAAGAGTCACTATACAGTATGTGACCACTCTAGACCGTTTAAGTCTGCGCTTCAAGGGTCGTTTTTGTTTCCTCTTGTGGAGTTTCAAAGACGCGCTTCTAAGACCGCGGGGTCCGCCAGGCAGTTTCATTCGATTCACACTCATCGTTCGTCGGCGACCTCTTGACGCGCTTTTCAAAGTCCATTCGGCGAGCCGCGAAATTCTTCCGGCAAAATACTGCATCAGACAGAGGGGGTCTGATACAAGTAGGCCCTATAGGTCCAGTATAAGTTACTCTCCTCCCTCAGGTCTTTCAAGACAAGATCTTGGCTCGAGGGAGAGGAAGTAGCTATACGCTCTCGCCAGTAATCTTCTTATCAAAGGAAGGCAGAGACCACTCGCAATTACGTCCGTAATTTGAGGTTTTGCCGGATGGAAGGTAGATTTGATTTAGAACTTCCCGACTACTGTCCTCACGTGAATGCAAATTTACCGACATTCGACACTGATACTTAATATAATATAATTTCGATACCAAACTATATATTGGACCCAATGTGAATGACTCCTGGACTTTAAGAACGGGCATACTGCATTGCGTTAGTGAGAGAATAATTTGTACAAGGACCATTGGCATATAGCCACGGTGGGCTCGTACCCCTTTTTTCTGAACGAGACCGGCAGTGAGATTTGCGCAAACCTGGTTAATAGTTGGGGGAGTATCAGGATAATCAGGTAGATGGAAACGCACTATAAACCTCAAAGCGCTTGAAACGACTACCTCTTTGGTCGTAGGCCTAAAAGCTTTAGGCTGTTTCGTCAGAAAATGTAGATGTGCCGCGTTATTCTGAAATCCTGGTTACGCCACCACTGACAGGTATTGTAGGCATAGACCTACACCTGCAGGTCAGCGGTATTAATAAAACGCTAATTCGACAGGCCTAAATGTCATCTTGAAATTTACGGAAATCTATCCGCGCGCGGTGTCACTCTCTGAAACAAAGGAGGGAAAACTAGAACGCGTCAGTCGAGCCCCCGATCGAACTCCAACCGCTGCAGACGACACATGTCAGATCCCTGTATTGATTTCTTCTGTCACCGGGACAAGAGACATGCAGACACCTGTTTCTCAACTACCGCCTTAGACGACGACTGCCTCGACTTCGAGTGCTCATAATTATTATCTAGGCACAAGCAACGTGAATTCCTTTGTTCCCAACTTTCCATTATACAAAACACATGGGCGTCCAAACAATTTTTCCAGGGGGAGGGGTGCACAACGGGTCATTTGACGTAAGAAGCGAAAAGTACTGTACAAGATCAGTGGCGGTTCCGGGAATTCTTGGTGGGGGATGAAAAAAAATTGAAGTTGGTGTGGGATGCAAAGTGAAGAAGAAAAAAGGTCATTGTTAGTAGTGTTTTGCTCACTAAATGTTAAGAAACCTTGCCCAAAAAAAGGCCGACAAGCAAGAAAAAGAAGGTAATTTGCAGTATTTTTCATTAATTTTTTTAGAAACTCACCGGAAAATAGGTTGACAAGCAAAAAAGGTCATGCGGAACCCCGGTGGGGGGATGCATCCCCAGTCATCAGCATGCTGTAACCGCCACTGTAGGGCCTACAAGATTGTCAAGATCTATTGGACTAATTATAAAAATCTAGCGCTGCCAGATAAGTTTACCGAATTCTTATATGCATTTATGTTTTAACTTACATCGGTGCCATAGAGAAAGTGTATTGCTATTCTCACTAATAGTTACTTTTTTAGTAATTTTACTTTTTCATACAGTGTAATCTCACAATAATTTATCCAGGTGGGTGCAATCCCCACGGACGCCCATGAAAAAACATGTTCAAGAGTTAAAAATCATCCCTATGGTCATTTGCCGACACGTCATAGCCCCTGTAGGCCTAAAGACAGTACTTAAACACACTTACAGTGTTTTATCCAGACTCCAGGCCTTTGAGGGGGGAAATTGAGGCTTTCGGTGGGGGGAAATCGACTTGGTTGGAGGGGAAAAGACACAGTTCAATGCAAATTTTGTGTAAGTGCTGAGATTTTTTTTTGGGGGGGGGGATTTCCCCTCCTAACAGGCCTGTATAAAACACTGCACGCTTATAGATTAAATTGTAAGCACACTGGCCTATGAGCGGCGCAATAAGCGTGGATCAATGTTTACTCTGGGTTATATGGCTAGGCTTATAGATTAGGCCTATAGAGTTGATTTTTTCATAGTTTATAAATTATACAGTGTAGGCCTATATCATGGGGTTTTCGATTAATTATATTTGCCCTAAATCTCAACTGAGTTTACAGTACACAGAATGACTGATATTTATTTGTCCATAACTATGGAACTGACTAACATAACTAAGTGCCTCGAAAGCTCAATCGGTATAGAGTAAAGCTGTCTAATTATGTCTAAGATGAGCCGACAACCAGGGTTCGATTCCCAGGGTCCCTCCCTGACACTCGTTCGTCCATCTCCGCAGAGATTTAGGCGTTTTTACCTAAAGCCCTACATACAGTAAACTGAACGTTGAAATATTGGGAATATTTTCTCACTGGGATTAGCCAAGCACTGAAACAGCAAGTCATACTTTACGGTCTTTACCATATTATGGTCTAGTTTCTTTTAAAAAATCCGATTAGAAGCACTGATTTTATTCTGTCTCTCTGTCTCGCTAACCCTTTATTTTGCCTGTATGAAAATTCTTCTTAACGGAATAGAAGCTGAAAAGTCAAAAACTAAGAATTTAATTTACGGGCAAAGGCAAAGCATAGATTTAAAGACGATGCATAAATAGATTATAGAGACCTAAACTTTTAAGCCTACAGATTCGATGTATAGCACCGTCGCATTGAGTACGCTACCCTCTGTCTGTCTGTGTCTCTGTCTGTCTGTCTGTCTGTCTGTCTGTCTGTCTGTCTGTCTGTCTGTCTGTCTGTCTGTCTCTCTCTCTCTCTCTCTCTCTCTCTCTCTCTCTCTCTCTCTCTCTCTCTCTCTCTCTCTCTCTCTCTCTCTCTCTCTCTCTCTCTCTCTCTCTCTCTCTCTCTCTCTCTGCCAATACAAGTTCTGCTTTATCGATTCAGGTTCAGGTTCAATATTTTCAAAAACCTCACATAACGTCATCGAACAGTTGGAAAATCATTTGGCTTGACGGTTGTATTCTGCAGAAGACGCACGCTTCTTCTTCCAAAAATAATCTACAAAACAGAAAGCGTACTTACTTATATTTCTAAATAATTATTAGCCAATCACAAATGAATCATTCATAAACAACATACAAATATCTGACACCTTAGATCAGGGGCTCAACCTGGGCTGCAAGCAATCCGAGGAGCGAAAGTTATATAAGTTATTCACTAATTGCTTTTTAATTTATCGAAAGAAATTTTTGACACAATCATTTTGGTGCGACAACTGATTGAGACTGCCCACTGGGTATGAGATTTGGAACCGCCATGCATATCCTATACTATATCTGTAGACGCTGTAACAGGTGATCGGGGCGTAGCGACGGGGGTATATCGGTATATAGGCCTATACCCCCAAATCAATCTACCTTAAAGTTTTTATGTGATTTACATGTGGTTATATGTGGTTTATATGGTTTGTGTGGTTTATAGTTAAGATTTATAACCACCCAAAATATTTATACCCTCCCAAATCAAATTCCTGGCTACGCCCCTGCAGGTGATAGCTTCAGGTATTTTCTCTGCATGCATAAACTTTCCATAAAGCGAAATCCAAGACGAGTTTTAGGATTTTAGGATTTCGTTTTCTGTCGTCGATAGCTTTTCTAGCCACGCATCAAATTCAAACGATATATAATTCAAACGCAGTCTGTTTGCACACGTGTTCAACACACTGCGAGCGAGATCAATTAATTACTTGGCCTCGAGAGAATATTATTTCTGGCAAATAGCGCCGACCGATGCGATATGGCCGTGAAAACCCGGCCTTTCCACCATCCTCCTCTGCCCCACTCGCTCTCAATCAAGTTCAAAGCAGAATATCTGGTCCGAGCCAGCGATCAGACATATATGGTCTCGTAGACAGCTCGATATACCAAATACATCCGGGACGCCCGCTGTGAGCTGGTCGTAAATTGAATTAGATTTTCCCTCTGATCTGACCGGATTTGTTGATGAGACTATACGCGGTTTTACATTTAACGATTATGTATATCTGTTACAGTCAAACTGTAACATATACATGTTATGCTGCTAATTTATAAAAGGCCATCAGTCGACAGTTAGGTTAACGTGGAAAGTGGAAACCACAACGGTCGGTTTGAGAAAGGTTTTGTTAAATGCGTATGTATATATATGTGTGTGTGTATATATATGTATGTATATATATATATATATATATACATATATATATATATATCTATATATATATATATATACATATATATATATATATCTTTCCCTCAGTTTCGGTTGGCTTGCGGCAGGAATTGGGCCGCTGGGTGGAGATAGGAGGAGAGGGACATTTGCTACCCGCTCGTTTGGATTAGGGCTGTGTAAAACAACATATTCTTATGGTTATCGAGTGGCTGTTCGTATTGGAATAAATAACGCGTATTAGAAGCTTAAGGGTTGAGGCCGAACCACGTTTAGAGGACATCGCTGGCCATCTTGGAGTGCAGAGGGGGCGTATCCCCCTAAGGTTTCAATAATTCCCCCGATATCTCTATGGAAATATGGCGGATAGAACTTTATTTAAATTTAAATAAAAACATTTTTGAGTTATACTCTTATTCTCAACATGAATAGGCCTACTTTTATTTACTAATTCGTACTTAGTAACCAGACTTATTGGTTGGCTGTTCTTTTTCGTCGAATATGCAAATTATGCTTGAAATTAACACAAAACTAGACTGATGATTCTTAACGATCCTATGTCATTCTACCTGTATCGGCGTTGAACACATTGGATTCTTCCACTACTAGACTGAATCCAGACTGGTTGGCTGTTTTCGACATATCTGGATTATTATGCTTGAAAACAATAAATGTCGATGGAAGATTCTTAGCGATCCTATGTCATTCTATATCTAACGGCGTCGGACGCATTGGACTCTTCCACTTCTAGACTGATGGTTATCGGCGTCATTTATCATCGTAGTTATTATAGCACTATTAAATGACTTTGAGAATCTCACTATTGATCTACAATATGTCATTTAAAGATTGAATGAAAATTTGCTTCTGCCTGGATCTCTACTGATACTGACCATGTCGAGAAAATCATCTAAATCTGAAGAAATCATAGATGCTCTTTGTGATGAACGAGTCTCTTCTAAACTACTAGACAAATTATCTGGTGAAATTATCTTACGCATCGATCAGAAATTCAAGGATCTCTCAGATGAGATTAATGAAAGCCTAAAAGCCTCTATAGCAAAAATCACTTCTGAAATCTTAAAGGAATCCTTAACTCCAATTAAACAAGAGGTATTGAAATTAAAGGAAAGAGTTGAGATACTTGAAGCAAATGCTATTCAAAATGATTTATACATCTGTGGAATGAAACTAAACGAGCCAACAAATACTGATTCCACACAGATCAAATCTCAAGTAGCCTCGGATTCTGAAGCTCTGATCTCTGTTCTAGAACACATAAGAAATAACCTACAAATTCCGATCGATACTAGAGATATTAATTATGTTTATCCTGTCAAGAAGAAAAGTTCTAATGATCGAACGAGTCAAATTCTCGTTAGCTTCTCATCGACCTCAAAGAAATATGAAGTCATGAAAAAGGCTAAACTACTGAGTAAACAGGACAATACCTACCCAAAGATCTTTTACAATGAAAGATTAACCAAAAAGAATGCAGAAATTTCTTTCAAGGCTCGCGTGCTTCAAAGAACCAAAAGAATTCTCTCAACTTGGATATATAAAGGAGAGGTCTACATACGAAAAGGTGCCTTGGACAAACCAATAAAAATTGTTACCATTAATGACCTCACTGCATACGAGTAACTATTGTTTCATTATTCGTTATCATTATAGGTGTAGGCCTTGTTCTTTTCCTTGATTTATCATCTAATTAGGCTGTGGAATTTTGATGTTAACTCGATACCTTGTTATTCAATAACAGGATTGTTCATTGAATAGCTAATTGTATAAGAGTTTATTTGCATATGCTATGAGACTATGATTTTGACTTTATCTTTCACTGTCTAACAGCCAAGATAAAAAAGAATGTCTATTCTATGGTCCATAATACAACTTATATTATGACGACCTGTATAATACATAAACTATTTAATTTACCTTACAGCTTCCCATATCTGGTTACTTATTCTGTAACTCATTCTGTACCTTATTGTACTTTCCATTTAATTGCATTTTAATTAAGTATAGTTAAGATTTATATATCTTTTTTTCTCACTGACCTATTTGCTTTTTCTGTATTATTTTTGTTTTGCTTTAGTCCTTAATTAAGTATATTTCTTCTTTTGATTATCTCTAATATGAGTGCTAATGATACTGATGATAAAATATTTAACCTAACCAATTATTGTGAAACTAAAATATCTGAGCATGAACAAGAATTTGACCCAGATATAAATTTCTTTAATAGCTTAGATATACCTATAAGTAACTACTATGATATTGATAATATAAAAAATTATTTTGACTCACTGAACTTTACTTTTCCTTTTAATACTGTTCATGTAAACTGCAGAAGTATGTTTAATAAAATTAGTGAAATTAAATTTTTAACTGAAACATTAAATAGTAGTATAATTGCCTTAACTGAAACCTGGCTACAAGATGAACTTACAAATCTCGTAACATTGCCTGGATATAATTTTGAACACAAATCGAGAAGTAACTCAAATAAAGGAGGGGGAGTTGGTTTTTTGATTCAAAATTCAATTAATTATGAATTGCTAGACTTGGAAACTCCTGAATTTGGATCTTTTGAATACTTGGCAATAAAAGTACAACTAGATAAAATTAAAAATATCTCAATGATATGCATATATAAACCACCTGGAACTGTATTGGAAAAATTTAATGCTGAACTTGAATCACTAATAAACAATAAAGCTCTTAATAAAAATGTCATTCTAATGGGAGATTTCAACATTAATTTACTCAAAGTTGGAAATCATGAACCGACTGCTGAATTTAATAATATGATGATAGCAAATAAATTTATACCCATGATAAATAAGCCCACTAGAATAACGCTTTTAGTGAAACTCTTATAGATAATTTCTTTATAAATTTCTATTTAGACAAGGTGAAATCATCTATTTTTCAATACCCTATATCCGATCATTTTCCAATAATTTTATCTTTTGACTTAAAACCTGATAAGAAATTACCTATATCAACTCCAAATTATCAAAAAATGACTCTACCAATAAAAGTTACTTTCTAGAAAAAATTAAAATGGCTGATTGGAGCAAAGTTAAGCAAGCCTGTATAGAAAATAAACCTGACCATGCTTACACTTTATTTTTAGAAATCTTTACACTTCACTATAATGAATCTTTCCCTATTATATCTATTACATCTGCTAACAAATTTAAAAAGCCCTGGATGACCTCAGCTTTACTTAAGTCAGTAAAAACTAAAACTAGTTTGTATAAACATTATCTAAAAAATCCAACTTGTGAAAATAAGAATGCTTTTAATAAATTCAATAACAAATTTAAAACAATAATGAAAAAAGCTAAAAAAAGTTATTACTCCAATAAACTCTTAAACTCTAAGAATACAAACTCCAATATTTGGAAATCCATAAACAATATTTTAAATAATAAAAATAGTGTAAAAAGTGAAATTTTACTTAAACCACTGGAGAATTGTGACACTAACACAAGTCCCAGTACATATATATCTAATAGATTTAATGATTACTTTGTAAATGTTGGATCAGACATTGCATCAAAAATTCAACCAACTCTGGAAATGAAATCACCTAATGAATATCTTACAAATAATCCTAAAAATTTTACTTTTCAAATTTTTCCTACTACTCCACATGAAATTAAAGATATCATTAAAAATTTTAAACATAAAAACTCTTCAGGATATGATAACATTAACCAAAATGTTGTAATTGAATGTGCAGAATTCATAGCTGAAATTCTTTCTGATATTGTAAATTCTTCTTTCCTAACAGGTATTGTCCCTGATGAAATTAAAATAGCGAAAATCACTCCAATATATAAATCAGGTACAAAGTCTAGTGAATCTAATTATAGGCCAATCTCCAACTTACCTATTTTCTCAAAAATCTTTGAAAAGGCTATGTTTATCAGATTAATCAAATATTTGAATAAATATAATATGTTATCTGACTTCCAATTTGGTTTTAGACCAAATAACTCTACATATATGCCCATTTTAGACTTAATAGATGGTGTAACATCAAACTTTGAATCTCACAACCACTCAATAGGTATTTTTCTAGACTTAAAAAAGCATTTGATGTAATAGATCATAAAATATTACTACTAAAACTTGAATACTATGGAATTAAAGGTCTATCTCTAACTTGGTTTTCTAACTACCTAACTAACCGTAAACAATTTACTAGGGTAAACTCCCAAAATTCTGACATCAAAGACATCAAATATGGAGTACCCCAAGGATCTATATTAGGACCTCTTCTCTTCTTAATTTTTATTAATGATTTGCCTAATACATCAACGCTATTTAAATTTTTATTGTTTGCTGATGACACTAACTTATTTGCTAGTCATAAAAACTTGAAAGATTTGGTTGCCCTTGTCAATTCTGAATTATTAAAAATATCAAATTGGTTTAAAATAAACAAACTAGCTCTTAATCTTGAAAAAACTAATTTCATACATTTCCATCTAAAATCTCATTTGTACAATCTTGATCCAATAAAGATAGATGGCACTACCTTAACCAAAAATCTTCTGTAAAATTCCTAGGAGTAATAGTCGATCAGCACCTAAACTGGAAAGAACAGTCAAATGAACTTTCAAATAAAATAGCAAAAAATCTCAATATAATTAGACACATTAAAGATATGATTGACTTCTCTGCTCTTAGGCAACTCTATTTTACTCTTATTCATTCATATCTAACCTATTGCAATATAATTTGGGCAAATACTTATAAATCAACTATTGGCAAAATCCAAATTCTGCAAAATAAAGCAATAAGACTAATATTTAAAGAAAAGAATTATACTAATACAACCAATCTATTTAATAAATATAATATTTTAAAAATTGAAAATATATATAAACAGCAAACTGCCTTATTTATATTTCAATATCTACATAACCTTTTACCCAATATTTTCTATGCAAACAAATTCTTTGATAATCTAAACATTAAATGTAAACCCAATCTCAGAAATAGTAATAATATCTATCTTCAATATGCCTCTACTAATGCCAGATTATTTACTAACAAATTTTCTGGACCTAGAATTTGGAATAGCCTCCCTCCTGATCTAAAAATCTAAACCAATTAACCTCATTTAAAACTAACTTAAAAATATTTCTTTTAAAATGGCAAACTTAATTTTCTCTTGGCTAAATTATTTAATATTGACTCAAATTCTCAATTATGATCACTAAATACCTTTATTATACATTATATGTACTAACTACATTTTATACAATCAATATGACTATATGTACTATCTGTGGTTACTTTCATCCAATAAACTAAATCACTTCCTACTTGATCCCTAAATAATTCCTAATTTCCATCTTTTAAAGACTTTTATATGTCATATTATTACAAACTTTGAGGTTGGCCAATTGTGCAGGATACAAATCCCTTAGGCCAATCCTTTTTTTCTCTCAACTGATTTCTGTACTATGAGTTTGAAACATTATTCTTTAAAGTATGTACAAGCAAATGGACATTCATGTATTATACTTTAATAGTCTAATTAACTTAAGCTTGTCTTTTTTCTTGATTTGTACTCATCAGTATGTTGAGAAAAATAAACTTGATTGATTGATTGATTGATTGATATATATATATATATATATATATATATATATATATATTTATATATAATGAGCTGCATAATATGTATATACATAATTTTATATATATAATAATTTTATATTAATATATATATATATATATAAATGAGCTGCATATATATATATATATATATATATATATATATATATATATATATATATATATATATAAGGTTGCCTATCATGCAAGGCTTTGTCTGTCAGTTCAGCGCACAGACGATCGTTCGTTATGTGTCACTCTTTGTTACCAGACGACACGAGTTTCGGAATATCGATGATGCAAGGAAAATAATCATTCACTTTTATAGCACCACTTCTAACACTCTTAAGGTAGTGTTGGCTCCACAAGGCGATGCCGTGCCCCCTATGGAATACCTGGCCCCCAGTGGTCCCCTGTTGGGACCTATACTTACTACTACTGTACTAGCCTACATACTTATCAACAATTGTTGGCCTCCATGCTTAGAAGTTTCCACTCCAACGCCCCCCCCACCCCCACTTTCCAAATCCTGGAGCCGCACTTTTCTTGATTTTATTGGCGGAAACTGGTCTATGATGTGCTCGAAGCCAGTTTTCTCAGTTTCTTCTCTTTTAACGCTGAGTAGAAAGCAAGATCAGAGTTTTGGCGCCCCCTTCAAATGGCGCCCAGGGTATCTGCCCTGCCTACCTGCCATACCCTAAATACGCCACTGCTTTAGGCCCCTTATTAATTATTTTTACTAATTAAGCTGTCAATTGCGTGACTGGGAGATTAGCAAATGCCCCTCAACAGTTGTAAGCTGTAACCCCAACACAATGTCAACACACGACCAAACAGGCAGTTTCACATCTGATTTATTATGACGCATGCATATGTTGACACTTTTAATCAATTGGTAAGCATATAGGCCTATTGACTCGGTTTAACATCTGGTATTCAGGTGTTCATTGTGTAAACACTCGGATATCAGCTGAGCAGTGATAGGCCTACTTCAAAAGGCGCGTGACTAAAAAAATAACATGTAAACGCTATGCCATAAGTAACTGAGCAAGACAGGTCCTGCAATAGGACATTTTTGGTTGGCATCATTCATTCATTCATTCATTCATTCATTCATTCATTCATTCATTCGTTCGTTCGTTCATTCATCTCCATGGGCGCAACACCATTCGTCTCTGTCTTGTGTGGCTTTGTAAGCTTCATATGTGTCCATAATGTTGCACCATTCTTTAATATTGTCTATCCATGGTTTTCGTGGAGAGACAAGCGCTACGTAATTCATATTAATTCAAACACTCAAATACCGCATCATGTTTAAAGATATTTAAATATCGAAATATTGAAATGACATATGCAACATTTATCATACTCCATTAGACGGACTCAGACATGGACATGGGTTGGGTCAGACATTTCCATGGGCTGTATGGGCTGGGTCAGAAAAAAGTCATGGTTTTAACTTTTAAGAAATTGTAATGTATTACGATGAGTTGGGCCAAGTAGGCCTAACTCTATTTCAGTGTTTCTTAACATGTGCTCGATCGAGTCCCAGGGGTCCAGTGAGTCCAGTGGCGTAGCCAGGATTTTCGGAAGGGGGGTTGGTTTTGATATTTTAGAAGCTGACAAGCAAAAAACGTCATTGTCATAATTCCTTCGTGTATTTTTTTCTTTTTTCTTTTTTAGGAGCTCATAAGCAAAAAAGGTCGTCACCTTCCTGACACCTTTGCATTCTTTCTATTTTCTATAGCGCCTATTTTCTATAGCACTTAGAAATTTCTTCTGTCAGCAGCCAGCCTAGGGGTTTTGACCCCGAAAATCGCGTACAAAATGAAAAATTGTTGGAAAAGCATGTAAACAATTTTTCATCGGCAGCCAATGGGGGGTTTTAACCCCCAAACCCTCCCCTTTGACTACGCCACTGGGCGAGTCAATATAAGAGGGTCGGCAGAGGTACTTTCTAAGGCGAAGCAACGCATTTCTGAACTTGTTTCGCAAAAGCAACAGCAGAAAGTAACATTGATTTGCAGCCAATATTCACTGAGCTATGTTTCCTGTGCCTGTGTTAACTTCATAATTATTTTATTGGTGTGGCTTTGTAGTAACTGTAGGTCTTTTAACACTGCAATATTGTGTGCGTGGTTCACTTTGTTCAAAGTGTACTGACAACAGATCCACTTATGATCGAGCCCCTTATGAAAAAGTCACTTTCCCCCTCCCTTTATGAAAGGTTCGGTTAATACAAATACAGAACTTTAGGGGTTCAGTACCTACAACAAGGCTAAGAAACGCTGCCCTATTGCCTTCGTGGGTTGGACTGGGTTCAGGGTTATTTCTAGGATTATCAATTTGGGATGGTGTCGGTATATTCTGGGGGGTTGGTGACCCGTCGGTCCCTGCTGAAAAAGTCTGACAAGCAAAAAAGTCATCCCTGGCTCAGATTGGGCGTGTTGAGGGGAGGTGTTGGACAGTTGGGGGCGAGTGTTAGGGAGTGTAAAAATATCCCTGATTGGGTTTGAATCATGATGGGTTGGATTGGATTGGGTTCTAAAAAGTGGACCCGTGTCCATGTCTGGACTGAATAGACGGGTCGAAATAGCTGACCGGTTATAAGCGGAGACGGTGTTTCTTCGTTCGTTCGATGTGGCGACTGAATGCTCGGCCGCCTTTTCCTGATTGCCTTTGAAACCCGTTTCCAACGTCTCGAACTTCCCGACACGCAGCGACCGTTCGCAGCCGTAACGCAACGTCGCAACGACGCTGACGAACCGGTGTCACGTGACGATGGGACACGTGACGACGCGATAGATGTGACGTCATCGCTAAGAGTACGAGCGGAATTATCGCCCGACGATTTCTCGCTGCCAACATCATCGACGAACGGTCGGCCGGATTCGCCGCCGACGACGGTCATCCGACGGCACGGACCGGCGGACGGCGGCGAAGCGGCTTCGCTTACGCCCGACACCCACTCGTACCGGCCGCCCTCGTCGACGGGTCGACCGGTCGGAAAGTCGAAGTTCCAGCGCTCGCGGGCGGCGTTCATTAGTCTCTCGTTCAGAGCACAGAGGTCCGATCGGTTCTGCGACCGATCGGCAGTCCCAAACAGATTTCGAGACACGGAAGAGGGTCTGCTGGACGATCGACCGGTCCTTTTCCTGGGTCCCTCGAAGCTCCGACCTGAGTCACCGATGACAAGAAGCATGATTGTTTCGTTTCTTCCGGAGACCTAAATACATGCATACACATACATACATACATACATACATACATACATACATACATACATACAATTATACATACATACATACATACATGCATACATACATACATACATACATACATACATACAACAACAACAACAGCAAGAATAATGATAACAACAACAAGGATAATGATAACAACAACAAGAATAATGATAACAACGACAACAACAACAACAACAACAATAATAATAATAATAATAATGCACTTTTATAGCACCATTTCTAAACCTCTAGAGGTATCAATCGATGGTAGGCCCTACTTCAAATTCATCAGCAAAAGACCGGGTCATTCCAGGAATCAGTCAGTGAGAAAGCGAGACAACCAGTTCGGACCGTCTTGATAAATACAATTATAGTCCTACCAACACTTTCTACCTTCAACAGACTGACTTGGAGTGACTGAAATGTTGTCGAATTTTAAATTGCGTGTTCAAATGTACTTTTTGTAAATGCTTGCTATTTTCACTTACCGCAGCTCCGTATGTATAGACGGGAAAACGACGTATTAGCCTAATTAATCCAGAATTAATTACGACAAATTGAATTTATTCAGCAGACAAAATGGACTTGCACTCAACATATTGGTCATCGCACTTCGGTTGAAGGTCTGAATTCGATTAAAAAAATTCTCGTCTTTATTCTCGACAGAATTCTGGACAAACGCGCCGCGGCGGTTCGAACGCGCCCGCTGCCTGAATACCAGTGCTGCGGGCAAAGGCGTATAGGGTGGGGCTGCGATCCAGATAAGGCCAGCGATGGGTTCTTTATCGTACAGCGAACACACACACAAAGGCTCCTCCGGTCGGCTCGACCGTCATTGGCTCAATCGATCGGCAAAAGCAGCCGCTGCGCCTGAGAGACACGCCGCCCGCGGCCGGTAGAGGGCGAGTGAGAACCGCCGCAGATGGTCCCCACCGACGGACTGGTTGAGGCAGAACACACACACACACTCACTCACTCACTCACTCGCTCACTCACTCACTCACTCACTCACTAACTCACTCACTCACTCACTCACTCAACCACTCACTCACTCAGCTCAGCTCTTGGTTTGCAAGATGAGGACAGATTTTGCGATTCAAAATATGCAAAAATGCACATTCTTGACCAGACCAGGCATGTCAGCTTTCCAAGTCAATCGCTGAGAATGAAGAAGAGGATGGAGGATGAGAAGGATGGGAAGGAGGAGGAGGAGAAGGAGGAGAAGGCAGGGACTGTTTTAAAAATCGATCACTGCACTAAATTCAGAAAATTTGTGCACATCCGCCCAAAAAACAAGCAAAAATGGTTGTCCGGAAAATGTAGGGACTATCACTGCACAAAGCACAGAAATTTGCATTTTATCGCTACACGTTTTCATTTTATCTCTGCAAATTTTGTGTATCACAGGCCCTGGGAGAAGGCGAAGACTTAGTGGAGTGGCGACAGGCGTAACCTTCTATCAGGCCCCTAAGGCTCGACCCCCACCCCACTTTTTGAGTTTACCAAAGAGAATGGGAAGGTGTATTTATTTGGGCCACCACCTTATCGCCTAAGCTTACGCCAATGAGTGGGATCGAGAAGCCTTTCCGTCAAGAATTCAAGAAATGCCACCAGACGTCGCTAGGTTGACCCAGTCCACGGCTCTTCGTTTCAACGGCAGATGAGGACAATTTGCGATTCAAATTAGACAGAAAAAAAATTCAAACGCGATTATATAGTGCATCACTGTGCATGATAGATTGATTCGGTGAGTCCGTCGACAGCAGCAGCAGATTCACGCGAAAAAGAAAACCAACGGCATAACAAAACAGATGGCGCCAGCTTCCTTCGTAGATTAGAAACCAGGATGACTAACACGTCCGTCATTCCGGAGAATAATTAGCCTACTCGATCACAGGCAGTGGCGGCTCCAGAATTTGGCAAGTGGGGAGGCGGTTGGAGTGGCAACTTCTAAGCATGGGAGCCAACCATTTGTTGATAGGCATGTGGTAGATGTAGTAAATATAGGGTCCCAACTGGGGGCCAGGCATTCAATATGTCTGGGACGCCCTTCGCCCCTTCCCCCCGTCTGATCCTCATGTGGAGCTGCCACTGATCCCACAGGCAGTTGACGTTTATCCGGTGCCTTCTTTACAGAATTCGCGATGGCAGTGACTATATGCCTTCTGCTCAAACACCCGACAAGTGTTGCACTTGCATATAGGTCATATAGGTCAGAGAGGGTGGTGCAATTCTCCTTAAAATCTTAAATTCCACCCCGCCCGCCTCCCCTCCCCCCAAAAATGCACTCGAGTGTTTAATGCGATGACAATTTCTCGCCACTCCTTTCGAAATCGCCCCCCCCCCGAACTGCCACAACCCCCATGGCAGGGGAGTGCAGAGTGCATGCCCAAAGACCAATGACGGATGGTAAAACTCCTGATCCATCGGGACCACCCACCAACTTCTATTAGACCCCAACTTTCTTTAGAGACCATATAGGGAACGGGAAAGGACTGACACCCCCCCCCATTTTTCAGTCTAAGTTTATGCCTATGTTCAATGACGAACTGTGAAATGTATCGCGCTCCATGAGGCTGCCGTGATGCAGATGTACTTACTTGCTTACTCACTGGTCGACCTAAGGTTGCCGTGGACACAACAACATTCCTTCTGTTTTAATCATGCATGTACTTGTCAACTGCTGTCAACCACCTGTTACTCATGCCTATTGATATATATATATATATATATATATATATATATATATATATATATATATATATATATATCGATCGGGAATGATTTCGCCACATTGAACCCACAGACATATGCTTGCATTTAGTATTTTTGCGTGTCTGTGTGCCTGTCTCTGTGTGTGTCTGTCTGTCCGTCTACTGACTACGTGCCTGGCAAAATGCATTAGAAAACCACACGGACAGTGAAGGAGATAGCTTCCAGAATAGAAGTATATGTGTGATCGTTCGCCCCCTTCCCAGTGTTTAATCTAGACTCCTGGACTCCGGAGGGGAAACTGAAAAAGCCGGGGGCGGGGGGGGACTGACAAAGCCGGGGGAATTCTGCTAGCAGCTGCTGTTAGTTGATGTAGTATGCCAAAATTTCCGGGGAGGAATTTGAAATTTCCGGGGGTGGGAAATGGCAATTTTCCCCCCGGAAACGGCCTAGATTAAACCCTGCCCCTTCCCCAAATAACTCAAAAGAGTCAACAAACCTATAAGGCGGGTGAATCTAATGACGCGCAAATAAAGTAAAAGAAAATCTTTGACAGCCTCGTTTCGAAATTTTGGCAGATTACTTCTTTTGTCTGCGAAGTATACTATATATGATGAGAAATTTTGTGTCCTGGATTTCGGACACTCTCAGGCATTGACGTAAGCTCGGATGAAAAAGTAGAGGTGGAGTGGTGAACCAACCCCTCTACATCCCCCCTTCCCTATGATAGACTCTTCCAAAAGAGGGGGACTCGAGCATAGAGTTCTAAATAGAAGCTTACGCACATGCCCTCAGATTAGTCACAACTCACTCATAGACGTCTCATCCTACAGTCATGGGCGTCCGTAGGAGGGTGCAAGGGGTGCAACTGCACCCCTGGAAAAATTGTGACGCTATGAAAAATGCAAAATTACTTGTTTCTTTCGTCACAAGACCTTGTTTTGCATCCCCTGGAAAAATGTCTGTCCCTACAGTCATAACGTTAGCAAATATTTTTTCGAATCTGACCCTCTCAATCCCAAATAAATCAAGGCGCCACAGAATATTTCTAAAAAAACTTGCGTGTTCACAAATTCACAATGTACACTTCCGAAAATCTGTTTCGTCTACAAATGGCGAAGCCAGGAAGTTTGAAATGGGGGTGGGGGGGGGGTAAATTAAGCTTAACCAGCACGACACCTAGGATACTGCAAGGCAAAAAGGCGGTCGCCTAAATGGGGGTGGAGGTGGGGTAGATAGCTGAGCGTGCAGTTGGAGATCAGTGGTGGGCCGGTGTGTCGGTATTTTATGTCGGTGTCGGTATTCGACATATCGGTCGGTATTACTAAAAGTCGCACTGAGGGTCAGGCATTCAATAGGGGACACAAGCCCCCTGAGCCCCCCCCCACCCCATGTGGAGCCGCCACTGAAGAAATTCAAGCAGGGCTTATCAAACAGGCAGCAAGACGTCTGCATGTTGAAGAGACTCTCGAGCCAGAAGCTCGTTTACTTTGGAGAAAACCGCGAGCGATTATAATTACAATTACAATTACAATTATACAATTATACAATTATACAATTATACAATTATAATTACAATTACTTTATCTCTTCCCGTCTTTGCCATCCTCCTATCTTATTATGACTGGCGGCGCCTCGAGGCCGGTCGTGCGGTCGTGATGATCAACGCTCACTTCCGACTCTCGTCAACGCTTAACCCCCACCCCACCCACCCGAAGTGTATTTTCTCTGTCTAAAGTTTCTTAAACCTACTATTACGCATGCACCAATCGATACTAAACCGACAACAAGATACACAGAAGATCTAAAGCCTAAAGGTTTATTATGTAGACGAATACAATTATTTCAGCCTACGAATAACTTTAGAAGGTGGTTTCCTTTGACGGCTGTAGTAATTATTGACGAATAATGTCTAAAAGTATGAAGCCGCGTCTCTTCTAAGATTTCTCTTTTTCTATTTCTAATTCTCAGGGGCGTAGGCAGGAATTTGATTTGGGAGGGTATAAATATTTTGGGTGGGTATAAATCTTAACTATAAACCACATAACCATTTTTAATCACATATAACCACATGTAAATCACAGAAAAACTTTAAGGCATACTGATTTGAGGAGGGTATATATATATATATATATATATATATATATATATATATATATATATATATATATATATATATATACCCTGATATACTCCCCGTCACTACGCCCCTGCTAATTCTATTTATGTTCATTTTTAAAAATCTATTTCCTTCTATCCTGTTCCCTCTATTTATCAAATCCACGCAGTAAATCAAACTTGCTGTAGAAATAACTGCAAAATGAGAGGTCCTGATTCCAGACATATACATAACACAGTATAAACGATATCAAATGTGTGCGGTGTTCAGGGCTCGCGTCTTCTTGCTATAGCATTAAGGGCTCGTCCACAAATGACGTAACGCGCCTAGGGGTGGGAGGGTGTCCGGACATTTGTTACGAAGTGTGACGAGGGGGAGGAGGTTCCGTAAATGTGACGTAACGCAACACAAACTTTTTAAGTGACGGCCTTTTTCATTTTTGGCTTGTCAGCAGGGGACGTCATTTAAGGGGCAGGGTGCCGTTGCCTCCTGATTTTTAGCGAAAATTTTTTCCACCAATGTTTGTGTTATTTAGTTTTTACATGTAAATTGGCTGGCTAAATAGGTAACCGTGACTTTTGTGCTTTGCCCCCTCCCGGAAAAATTTATGTGGACGCCACTGCAGAGATCAACTGGAATTTGCCTCAATCTATCTTATCATGTAGAGCACAGATATGGCCATGGGTCCATTTTTAGAACACAACCCAAACCATGAAATCTCCAACCCAACCCAACCCACCCATGCCGGCAACCGGTTTAATTGACCCAACCCAATCCAACCCAACCCACCCCACCGTAAGACATTACAATTTCTTAAACCATGACTTATTTATTTAATATTTATTCATTTATTTATTTTACTATGGACGAACAAAAGAAGTTCAAAGCGCTCCATGGGAGCTTGAAACGAGGACGAGCTTTTTGTTCGCAAAGAATTTGTTCACCTGAAAATGTCGATGTGCCCCTCACTATTCCGGAATCCTGGCTACGCCACTGTAAAGTCTCCAACGGGATACTATTCTTGCAGTTTTTAGCTTATGCTTGTGATTGCGTCTTTGGACACGATTCTTGTGAGGTCGACAGAATTCCAAGGGTCAGGCGTTGCGGGCGTCGTGAGCTCCGTCACGGAACCCCACCCCAGAGGCGTAGCTATAGGGTGTCAGGCGCCCGGGGTCAAAACATACTGATGGCGCCCCCTCAATTTCCGAAAATCTTGACAACCAAAAAAAGGTCGTCGCATATTTATTTCGCTTGGTTAAATTAGTTGTTAGTTATATGAGCGCGGACGTCCTATGCAGCCAACGCAACCTTTATATTGATCTTTTATGCCCGCTTTCCCCCTTTTTATACTAAATTTCCCCCTTAACCCGCCGCCCCCACCTTGGCGCTCGGGGACATATGTATCCCCGTGCCCCATGGACTCCCAGAGAAATTTTCCAATAGGGCATAACACAATGGTCGCGGTTACGCCACAGCGGCCACATACATTTTTCTAAGGACGGCAAAGCACATTTTAACCAATGTTCCCTCTAAGCTGCGCGCCTACGCGGCCGCGCACATGACAAGAAAACGCCGCGCAGTGATTTTGAGTTTCAAAAAACACTGCGTAGAAAAATCCGTAGGAGTAGAAAAATCCGTCACTTTCCACCCTATTAATGTGTCTATATTGCAAAATATAATAATGGTGGCTATACATTTTATAGATTTTCAAACCTTTAAAGCAGTCAGATATCTGATAGATATCCAAAATGCGGGTCGCAATTTCCACGCACCGCGCAGTGATTTTGAGTTTCAAAAACACTGATTTTGTTGTGTTTTGTCTTGGGTGACATCTGTGAAACAATTCAGGTGCTCAGGCATGAAAGTGTGCCGCTCAGGCACTATACTTTCCGCGCACACTCAACAAAATTTAGAGGGAACATTGATTTTAACTCAATGGTCACGGTTAATATTTTAGCAAGGTCTTCAAATTTCAGTGTGAAATATTGGTATTTGCATTTTCCAGGGGAGGGTAAGCGCTCCCAATGTGCGGGCGTCCAGGTCCTGCCCCCCTAGCTACGCCCGCGCCCCACCAAGTCCTTTGAACCCTACTATGAGGACTTGCACGTGCTAGAACGAGCGTACGGTCAAAATTATTACGCCATCTGACGTGTCGTCCTGCACACGTTTCCCGTTATCCAAAGACCAACTAGTAACTACCCATTTCACAGCAAATCTAGCCTACTCCCATCTCTCCATCGGCGCGGCTTAATTATTTTCTAACGGCGCGCATTTGCCATTAATTAATGATGCGTGGGAACAAATGATTGAAATGACTGCCTCGTTTCCTTCATCTTTCGCCGAAACGGACAGACGGACAGCAGCCGGCACTACTTCCCACGGGAGCCCCTGTTGCGAGGAAGTTCAACCTTTGATAATTATCTCAGACATCAAAGCGTTTGTTGATTTCCGATCCTCAGAATATGTCTATCCATTCGTTCTTTAGGCGGCCGATTAAGCCCTTTGGACGTCAGCCAGGCCCTTCTCCTTCTGTGACTCTGTCTCTGTCTGTCTCTGTCTCTTTCTCTCTTTCTCTGTCTGTCTCTGTATCTGTCTCTCTTTCTCTGTCTGTCTCTGTATCTGTCTCTCTTTCTCTGTCTGTCTCTGTCTCTGTCTGTCTGTCTGTCTGTCTGTCTGTCTGTCTGTCTGTCTGTCTGTCTCTCTCTCTCTCTCTCTCTCTCTCTCTCTCTCTCTATCCAGCAAACTTCAGGACGCGGTTAATTATAATGAGAATCGTCTGAATCGGTGCTAGGAAATTTCGACGTCATGAAACCGAGCATCGGGTTTCAGTGTAGGCGGTTAGATGTAATAATTATAGCGCAGACAACATGGGAGGCTGGGTGGCATTGCACCAAATGCAGCGGTCTCCCACTAGCATAATGAACGGTGCATAGTAGGATGGCCGGATGGGGCGGAGGGCGGTGGCCGTGGGGAGGAGGGGGCGGGGGAATCGTAGAGTCAACAGGCGCGCAAACTATGCGTGTCCGATTTGCAGAACGAATCTTTTACGCAGACAGACAGACAGACAGACAGACAGACAGACAGACAGACAGACAGACAGACAGACAGACAGACAGACAGACAGACAGACAGACAGACAGACAGACAGACAGACAGACAGACAGACAGACAGACAGACAGACAGACAGACAGACAGACAGACAGACAGACGCACCAGACGGGTGGGAACAAATGAGCATTGATTTGACCACGACCGGTGATCTATAACGACCCGAGGGGGCTGCGATTAAAAAGACTGCCTTGAGGCAAATCAAAATAAGCGCTTCTCGAAAACAGAAGGTTCTTTGTACTCAAGACCGGGACTCCACCGAACCGGAGCTTAGAAGCGCGACTTTGTTGGGTGAAAAGGTGATTCAGTCCTCCGTCAAGTGGGCGGTCGAATCGTGGGTTTGGTAACCCCCACCAACGACTTGCACCCTGTGCATTTAATAGCGACGCGGCCTTTAGCAAAAAGTGCAATGGTTGAAATTCTCCAAGGGTAAGATGCTATCAGTAGCGTCATTTCACACTTTTCTTGGTGGCGAGATAATTTTTGGCAAATTTTGAGCAATTTTTACTATTGTTTGCACATTTATTTATTTGATACATTATTTCTTCATTTCTGTGGGGGGCACGGCCCCCAATGACGCATCTGGATGCCATCCTTAACGCAGGCATATTTTATTGGCCCAGAGTATTTTCAGTTCAAGTGTAAGACAGGGAGGGGAAGGAGGAATTACTGGTCACCGCTTACTTACTTTCCTCTATTCTGGTCAACTCTATACATAGCAGGAGAAAAAATAAGTCTCGTGCTGTCAATAACTTCGATAGCTAACTTACTAGGCCCAAAAATAACGGTGGAAAATAGAAATTCTCTTTCCACTGGTCCGATTCTTCCCACCCGGGCCATCCTCCGATTCCCTCGTAGCCCACCGGCATGACTCTCGAATAGGGCCTACTTAACTATGGACCAGGTTACCAGGACAGTGTTTCTTAACCATGTTGGTACTGAACCCTAAAGTCCTGTACTTGTATTCACCGATCCCTTTTGCACCCCCTGAAAAAATTTCTGCGGACGCCCATGTTAGAAAGCACTAGATAAACTCAGGAACTTAGCTAGGAATGGGCTGGGGGGGGGGCTCAAGCCCCCAAGCCTGATGATAGCCCTCCCCAAATGAATTCAAGCCCAAATGGCATCAAAAGGAAGAAAGGGAGAGTGAACCTAAGGCTTCAGCCCCCATCTAAAAATCCTGCCCATGCCTAGCTAGGTCCCTGCATAAACTAATGAGATTTTACTTACTTAGTATATATCTGTTGGACAGGACATATTACTTAATAATAATCCAAAAGGCCCATCTAATGGCAGTTGCCTGAATTTGTCAGCTCAGCTTCCACCACATTAAGCCATTTATTTTAAACAAACTTAAAGTGTTGGAAATTAAGGTAACATTCAACACACACAAGAAACAGACAATAACTGAAATTAACCATTCCAACAACTGCATGATGCTTGTTTACATACACAGAGTTCATCAGGTTCACAGGAAGTTTACACATTGCACATAAATGCAAAAATCCAAGGCATTCTGCAAATTTAACTCTGCTAAACTGTAATATAAATTTACTGACCTAACCACAAACTAAGATTGTCATGTTCATGTTATAGACCAGTGCTTCCCAAGTTCTTAAGTTTAGCAGACTGGTAGGAAATTTTATTACTGCACCAGGGACTGGTGCCATTTTAAAAATTCCTCCTATAATATGACCTTAAATGTGTCTTGAAATGTAAGCATGCTTAGCCAATCCTGTATACCGGTAGCTCTCTTGGTTCTACCGGGTAAATGTGTGGAAATAATACAAACGTTAGCAAATTAGTAATAACAAAACAGCATTCAAACAGCTAACAGTAACTTTTTAGACCCACAACTTTTTTTTACTGTTTTCTCTCAATTTTCTCTGCTCATGTAGTGGACCACCCATTGATGTAGAATATAAGACATGCAAACACTACAGAATGTTGCTGCAAATCATCACATTTCAGCATAGCCTATACCATATATAGATTGATGCATACCTTATTCCTGAATTTAAAAACTTTTAAAAACAGAATAACATTTGCTGAGGAAGAATTTGTTATGTACCCCAATGGTGTTAGAATATTTTAGTTTTTGACTGTCTGACCTAACATTGTTTGCCAAAGTTTTTTTCTGGAATTAATTAAAATACCACAACCGTTTTCTGGAAATACAGAACATTTCAAACAACAAGTACCTTAACAGCTATGCACAACACAACACTTCTCAGTACAATGCAAATAGCGGAGTTTCTGCTACACAAAAGAAAAAGCCACAGATAGCAAGATCAAACACAAAATGTACACTGACTGGTTCTTCAGTACTAAAAATGCTTAACTGGTTACTTTAAAAACAAAAAAGCTTTAGAATAGAAAATGTCTCAGTTATTGGTAAGACACCTACAGAACAAACCAAGAAGCATTTACTAAGAAATAAAAAAGATTTGTTGGATCTGATCAGAAATTCAGCTCTTCAAGTATTTACATGATAGATAAAATGCAATTTGTTCACATTCAGTCATTTCCTATTTGATGCACGTATTGTTTTGATTAAACCAAAACAATTCAACAACTACTAAAGTAAGTGCTAACACACAATTTATATCCATAAAATCTGCAACATACAGCATACCAACAAGAACATTATTTTTTGTCTAATAGATAAATTTTTACATATATACACGCACAAATGTGCTTTAACCCCTTAACCGGGCAACTATCTGTAACTCAATGTAAAATGGACGAGCGTGACTTGGGGCGCCCAGTTAAGGGGTTAATCAACCAATTGTAAAGCCACAACATTCCCATCAACAATATCATTATGACCAGTCAGTAAAGAACCAATATTACAAAGGCTGACACTTGTAATAAAGACACTGGAAGAGACATTAAAGCGGACAGGATATCGGGGTACCCGAACAAGATCATGCAGGGGAAAGTATGATGTCACTCTGTAGCCAATACTCGAGAACTGCATAATCCCTTATAAAATATACATCACAAAGTAAGTCTCAGTAATTTCAGGCCTTTTCTTTCCAAAATACATTGAACAAATTTAGTTTCCTTATCTTAAAGTTCAATAAACAATTTGGTTTCTTTAACTTTTAGTAATTCAAAAGAAAGACAGACCAAGAACAACGTGGATGATAAGTGTCCATGAGATGGAGTCGCATGATGATGATGATGATGATGAACTTTTTGTAAACAGCATAAGAAATTTCAATCCACAAATTCAAAACATTCCTTTAACACTAATTTATGGCAAAACAAAAGACAATAAATTATCTTCCAAGATTGTTTAACTCCACCAAGATTGCTTAACGTCATTTAACAATAAAAACTTTAGGCATTTTGAATGCAAAACAGCAGATTTTGAATGTAAGCATCAAATAAATCGAATCTCAATGCCAAAGACATTCATTCACAATTTCCATGTCATTCTCAGCAACTTTTGGACCATACAAAATTACACAATCTATCTGCATTCTCTTGCTCAAAAAGATTCAAAGACAAATATTAATGTATTAATTAGCCAACTAATTAAAATATACAGGCTTTGTTATGCTTTACGAATCAAAATTACAATCATTCATGTATTGCCACTAACTGTACTTAAATTAAATTCACCAATAATTAATAAACAGTTATATTTCACTTGAACTTCAATTGAACTAAAATACAAGTATTTCCACGGTAATGGTTTCCTCAAATGAATTCAAAACCAGCCACCAAGTTAGCTGTCTTTCAACATTAACCCTTACACCACTGGAACCGAGTATACTCGACTACATTGCATATAGTTACAAAGTACCTGGCGGTTTAAGGGTTAAAAAAAATTAAAAAGTCAATTCACAACTTCCTCCGAATAATCTGCCAAGCACAATTCACCGCCTTTAAAACATGTTCAATGTTACAACGACCCTTTTCTTTAGTGTAGGGGTAAGAAATAGGTGAAAACTGAACAGTGATTAAAAACTAAATTGCAAAATGACACAACATAATAATCAACAAAGCAAGTACCGGTGATTATCGAGTAACCTCTCATTTTAAAAAATCGAAAAAAATGCCATAGCAGTAATCAGTCATTCCACACGCAGCTTCAATTTAATCATAAATAAATAATTCTACACATCATTTAAACAGATGAGAAATCATCAAGCAAGCTACTAAAAACCCCACAAAAATTTCACGCCTAAAATTATTAAGAACAATAATCATCAAGACAGACTGACTTTATTAAGAGCGGCCGTTGTTATACGCAAACGACTCGCAAATTTACAAAATTGTCAACGTGCATCCGAACGCAGATTGTCCGGATCCAAAACAACCGTACAAAGCCAGTTGTCAGCAGTCATTTCGCACAACGGAAATCTAAAATTCGTCCGAATCGTTTAAAAATCAACGGATGTCGAAGTTCGACTGGATTGCTGCCTGTGTCGTACGGCCCTTCTTCCTCCACCAGCAAAACAGGGGGCTGTACCGGAGAAATTGAATGCTGCCGAATGTCAGAATACTCGATCGGAAGGCCCAAGTCCGGGGGAGCCAAAGGATCCTCTGCCTCCGTGTTACACGAATCAGAGCACTGGAGCTTAAGTTGAGGCATACAAGCCGCGGTCCCGCTACTCGTTACCGCCCGGCATGCTTGTTGAATCGAATATTTTTGCACCGGCTTCCACGGCAGGATCCGATACCATGTCGTTAAACAAACTGCCCCGTAATTTTCTCTCCATCGACATCAGGCTAGAATTTACGTTTCCTTTAAACAGCCTACTGCCCACAATGCCTAGATTGTCGACAGCGTCATTGCAAGAGCTGCTTGTTTCACTGCTTCCTTGCATAATACCTGCCAGGTACTGCAGCTGCCTTGTTACTTGACAGTTCAGTCGCCATGGTACTTGACAGTTCAGTTGCCATGGTACTTGACAGTTCAGTTGCCCTGGTACTCGACAGTTCAGTTGTCATGTTTTCACGCAGACGAACGTATTCATTCCTCACGGCATCGTAGGCACAAAATGTTCTCTCCGACTCGTTTGCGCCGGTGCAGTCGCCGGAAAGCTTCTTCACATAAGACGGTGAATCGGTCCCCAAAGCTAACGGCATTTCACACATATCCACGATGACAGGCACGTCGTCGTCGTCGTCGTCAATCGCAGCGTCAACGTGGAAATCATCAGCATCAACATCATCACTGCCACCGCCTTTCACACCGGCCAGATATTCGCCTGTCACGACGAATATCTCACTGGCCGGTGTCGCATCCACTTTCAAAGGTGATTCTGGGAATTCAGCCCGACTAGGCGATGCGTTCTCGCTCTCTTTGCCATTATTGCTGCTTAATATCGTCGAAATATTCGATTCCGACCCATTTGTATTGGTGTGACCCCCCAGTTCCTGCGTTGTACTTAGATGCTGGGTTGCTCTTACGGCCGTAGTGCTGGCGGGAAAAGATTTACGCTTTTCCGGGTGACTGATAGAAGTCACACTCTTACAGATCTTTTTATCAGGAGAGTGCTTAGAAGGATGTTTCGAAGGAGTGTACCTAGTTGCACCTAATCGCTTTCCCTCCATGAATCGAATAGGAGCAAACGCACTTGGACTGTAGTCCACTGCAAGGCGTTTCGGCCGACTCTGAGAGTAGGTGGTCGGTCTGACCGACTCGTCTGTCGGTTTAACAGTTTCAATAATTTTACCGGCTTCGTAGATTTTACGATCCGAATTTGATTCCGACACGACTTTACTACTTTTCGACGCCCCATTCTTTAGCGCCGGATGCTTTTCCCTCCATTCCAAATATTCAACCGTTTCACAGCTGACGGTCTTCGACGACTCGTCGTGAACGATAATTTCGTATGATGTTCGAAGAAGGTTTTCGTCCTCCACATTGTTGACACTTTCCGGCAAATTCTCACTTGTAGAAGATTTTTCTCTGCTGGATTTTACGCTGCCTACTCTGTTTTCGTCGTTGTCAAGTTCTTCGTCCTCTTGCTCGTCGTCTTCGTTGGACGTATCGTCTTCCGTGACTTCATACGTGGTCATATCTTTTTTCACCTGTTCATATGCAGATTCTATCTGCTCGTAGGACATCTGCAGCAACACCGGCATGATGTGCTCCGTTCTTTTGTGCTGCATCTCCTGCTTCACCTGCTTCTGCAGCTCTTCCACCTCACCGCCGCCGAGCTTCCAAAGTCTAAGCGCCTCCTTGCTCACCTGATCCAGTTCCTCCAGAGCTCTAGTCGGCACGAGAACCGCGACCGTCTCTCTTGCCGGCAGGCGCCTGGTCAGACGGTAGACACGGCAGCCCTCGTAGTAGTTCTGATGAGAGATGCAGCTGAACGTCACTGCCGTACGACCCCTCGGACAGTTCCTCTTGGTCAGTTCTCTCAGGACGCGCGACATCGTCCGCGGATTAACGCGGAGTTGTTTCATCTGTGTTCTTTTTGGCAGAAACAGGGCCCGACAACAGTCGCCCAATGAGGCAATTCTTGAGAACATTTGACGTGCTACGACTGGCTGATTTTCGCAGGGGCAACTTCTTTGCAGTTTCGTCACCGCCGCCGAATCCTTTAGAAGCACATTTATATCTTTTAACTGTTGCTTCCTTGATTTCGCAAGTGTTCCTACGAACTTGGTTACTCTTCTCATAAGCCTCCAGAAGCATTCTCTGTCTATGTCTTACGTCAGAATAAGCAGAATTTTTAGGCTTAAAACTTCTCTCAGATTTGCCACTGTCTTCCGCTGCATGTCTAACCGTACTGTATCGTCCTGCTGCATACAATTTTTCACTGTAATCTGCAGGCCTTTCTGTAGGTGGCCGATCTTCCAATCGACTCGATGAGGAACTTGAAAGATGGTGCATCATGTTTCCTCGCTGATATGTTCTCTTAACTTCCTGCCTCATAGCGGTTTCACTATGATCATCATCACCACTTGCCTGTGCCCTTCTTTTTCGGTTACAATGCATAATAAGCGGAAGATCTTCGTCGTCGCTATCGACCGAAGAATCATCTTCCGAGAGTTTTTTATCATCTTCCACCAACCCCACTTTTCTTTTCTCAGGTTCAGAAATAACATTCAGATTTGTGGGTTCTGTGAAAACACACGATTTTTCGGATGCTGTTAAGAACTTTGAATCTCTTGAAACGTTGTTCTCATCGGTGTCAGCCAGTGGAGCCACTTTCAGATGTATAATGGTTGATGCCTGATTGTAACTGGAACCATCACTTCCAATCGCCTCATTCGCATTTCTGCCATTCTGATCAGATACACCAACAAGATCGAGCAGAGAAAGATCAAGAACACTTGACTGACCTCCACCTGCGCCAACTGGACTTTTGTGGTTTGCTTTGAAACTCAAGCTGGATTTAGGTTCAAATTCGGGCGATCCCATAGGTTGACACGACCCAAAACCAGATCCCACAGAATAAACACCATCAGCTGCAGAACTTGAAAAATTACCCTGAGAGATCGGGACCATGTCATCATTTTCTTGAATTCCAACTTGCGAACAACAGCTGGTACCACGTTGAGAATAAAAATTTCTGCCTCGACGAGCAGTCTGAGATCGCAGATAACTGCCTAACGATGACGATCCTTCCTCCTCAGTTGAGATCTGGCTCTGGGCCATTTCATCATTGTTATTATGATTTTTCCATACCACATTTTCTGAAGTGAACATATGAACGAGGGAAGATTGTCGTAGGTCAATAGTAACGTTCGCTTTTTCATTTTGCTTTGATATCGTTCTTTCTCTTAAGTGATGAAACAAAGTCTTTTTCAAAGGATCTTGTGAGCAGCTTTCACCATCCATTATACTGCCACTGATCTATAAGACACCACAACTACAATTGTAAATTGTCATTCAATCACTAAATGTTTAAAAGGGTTTCACACCAGGCATCAATTAATCTTATCCAATAATCATCAATTTTGTAATGGCCTCTCATTAGTTCACCATAATTAATTTTACCAATCAACAAATGTGGCAGTTAAATAACAGTGTATCAGCAGCACATATAACAAAGTAATGGGCACATTATGCAACAATGCTATATTAATACACAGTCAGTTACTGCACATTTGAGGTGAGAATAATTGTTGGTTTACTGTACTACTATACTATGATATATATATATATATATATATATATATATATATATATATATAGTACATTAAAGCAATACTAATGAAGTGATCCAAGACATAATCGTAAAATGTCAATTTAAAGCTTGAGCATTCTGTTGGAGTTCCCGTTGCCATGTGTCATGCCATGAAAGAGAACAGTGGAGATTTACATCTATGGAAAATTGTAAGCAAGCACCATATTGTTTTAAAAGCCACTCTTGTCCTTGAAACTTTCCTTCTCAGCAACTGTATTAATGGCAAAGTGATAGTGCTTTGTCCGTATTATTGAAATAACAGTCCAAGTACGGGCGCAATAAAAAAATTCATACTCTGCTACATTATTTACACCGTTAACGAAAGTCGTCGAACGCACCACAAGCGCCGAAAATTCACAATAAAAACGCTATCATTCCACGAAAAATCCTAACTACACACGATAGCACAGTCGCAACAGCTAAAATTAAATTAATTTCTTCGAAAATTCACCAGTTTTCCTCAAATTATCACTGAATAACGTCAGCCATATTTATCACCATCGACGTTCTAGCACAGACGTAAATCAAATAGAGCGCTCGATTTCATGTAATAGAAATCTATTCGCAAACGCAGAAAACATGAGAATGATGAGATAAACATAATTCTTACTGTAGCAATGCTTTCACACTTACATTCTCCAATGAATTTGATTTGTTTATAAAAATCCTAAAAGATATGTCAAAATAGGGATGTTATTTGATTCAGGGGCGTAGCCAGGAATTTGATTTGGGAGGGTATAAATATTTTGGGTGGGTATAAATCTTAACCTCTCAAGTGGGCGCAACGTCGCTCCGACGTCGTCCACCGCCGTTCACTATTTGGGCGCAACGTCGCTCAGACGTCGTGTAGTTTCGCAGCGTTTCGTTATTTGGGCACAACGTCTGAGACACGTCCAATGCTATATATCTCTTTAGTATCTATCCATTCGATAGATGGTAGCTCGATTTTAGCTAGTGTTGCCACCCTAAGCAAGGAAAACAGGCCTTATTCGACCGAGAGTCGGATTATTGGCTTTGAAAAGAGAAAAGGGAAAGAAAAAAGGGTTTGAAAAGCGATAACTACCCCAAATTTGGTCCGATCTTCAAAATTTTTGAACTATTCTGTTCCTATTACACTTTTCTATAACTTTGTCGCTCACACTAGGGGGGTCACCGCTGAAAATTTTTTGCTATTGAGCTTTGAAAAAAATTTTTTTGAGGGGGTCCGATTTTAGGCTGTAGAGGACCCTACGGGCACGGATGGTTAGAAAGAACAATAAAATGCTAAACAACGGTGCAAACCTCATCTTTTTAGCTTCTATATAGCCTGAAATATACTGAGATGTTCGCTTTTTCAGATTGAAAAATTTTCGCAAAATGTTCATTTCTCCGAGCAATGAGTTCTGGGGTTTGAAAAGCGATAACTACCCCAAATTTGGTCCGATCTTCAAAATTTTTGAACTATTCTGTTCCAATTATATCCGCCTAGAACTTTGCCGCTCACATTAGGGGGGTCGCCGCTGAAAACGTTTTGCTATTGAGCTTTGAACAAAATTTTTAAAAAACCTTGGGGAGGGGCCCTATTTTAGGCTGTAGGGTGGACCCCACCCCAAAATTTTCTTTTTGGCACGATCGTTAGAAAGAACAATAAAAATGCTAAACAACGGCGCAAACCTCATTTTTCTAGCTTCTATATAGCCTGAAATATAGTAAATTTAAAATTTATATGTTTACATTTTCATATAAACGCCTTTACCCAAAATTAATTACCCAGACTGGGGAGAGTTTGTAAAATTTTATTCCCCTGTTAAAGGGTTAACTATAAACCACATAAACCATATAAACCACATATAACCACATGTAAATCACATAAAAAACTTTAAGGTAGACTGATTAGGGGTATATATACCGATATACCCCCCGTTGCTACGCCTCTGATTTGATTGTTATTTCAATAATATGGACAAAGCACGATCACAGACTCAACCCTCAAGGCCAGGTCCTTTAGTTCAGTGGTTCTCATTTCTCAACCCGTGGTCCGCGGACCAAAAGTGGTCCGCGAGAGGGAGATTAGTGGTCCGCGGCAAATTCTGAAAAAGCGTTAAAAATTAGACATATCTATTTTCCATAGAGCAAGCAACACGATTAAGTAAGGTGACGACCTTTTTTGCTTGTCGGGGCACTGGCGAGAGACGAAGATCACACGCGATGACCTTTTTGGCTTTTTATGATTTTTCTCGATTTTCAGGTGGTCCGCGAGAAATTTTTGACCTTCAAAAGTGGTCCGCGAGGCATAGGGGTTTGAGAACCACTGCTTTAGTTCTCAACACGATTCGCACACAAGAAATTACGTCATGAGCCTGGACCATTCGCTGCAAGACGATTTTCACTTTTTATGACATCCATTTCCTCTCCAGGTAAACTTATCATTTCCGTTTATTTTAATATGCATATTGATGAGCTAATAAACATGCAAGTGGCGCAGTTCAAAAATCTTCTAAGGAGTTTTGAACTTGAACAGCGTGTCACTGCATGTTTCAACTCACCATCTTGATTATTCACTTAATCTTATTTTCACAAGAGCTGTTTTGACAGTAATCTTCTTGCCTCAAAGGAGGATTCTTATATCTCTGATCACCTTACTGTATCATGCTCTGTAAACTTTCAATTTAAGGTTCCTTCTCTAGGAAGTTGATCAAATTTAGACTTGGAGGCTGCTAGGCCTATAGACAGTGAGCAGTTTCAGTTGGACATTCTTTCTTCACCAATACATATAGGCCTAATACATATACCTACCTTACATGTACGAATAAAATACAAATCAAAAGTTGTTGGAATCAAAATTTATTTTTACATTGACGTCCTGAATAGGCCCATAGGCCTAATAATCTTATAATAAAATTTTTCATCAGTGAAATTATTAATCCGGTGGGCCGGTGAGGAATTTCCAGATTGTGTCCTCGAAGTTTTAGGACCAGGACCAAGGATTCAAACCATAAGGCCAGGGCCAAGGACTGTTGTCCTTAAGGAGTCTTTAAGACCAGGACCAATGCAAATGACTAACATCCAGTGTTTATTCTAGCCACCTTGACATTGGGGGGATTTTGAAATGTTGGGGCACGGTCTGAGTCTCCACACTGGGGGGATTTCCACCGCAGCCAAAATATACAAAAATTTTGGTGAGGAATTTTAAAACTGGAGGGGGAATTCCCTCCAGAGAAGGCCTAGAATAAACACTGCTAGCATCCCTGTTCCTGGCTGTTCATGATTATTTTTTAAAATTGTTCTCAATCTATTATTTAAAATTCTTCCTTAATCCATAGAGATAACACAATCATTGATCTATTTATTATAATAACCACACCAAATTAAAAGTTCTCTATCAAAATATGATTAAATTACATACAATTTTGAATTTATCTTCCTCCAATAATTATGCATAAAATTGACCTTTTATATAGCCTAATCAATTGCAATTTTTTAAGCAAAATAGATTATCTAGATAAATCGGAGTCTAATGATTATAGTTTGTCTGCTGTGGATAATAGCAAGGTAACTGTGCTTATTTTACTAGACTTGTATGCGGCTTTTGACACAATAGACCATGCAATCCTCCTTAGAGACGCTTTCTAATTTAGCGCGCCACCAGGCCTAGGCCGATAAGTTACTTTAAACTAGGCGTCGTCGAATTGTCATTTAGGCCTATGATTGATTAAAAATGGAGCGCATTTATTGGCGTAAACTTGGATGAAAAGTGAGGGGCCCGACCCCTATATCTCACCTTCCCTATTGTAGCCTCTCAATAGTGGGGAGGGAATTCGAACCTAGAGGTCTAATAGAAGTTCACACCTATGAAAGGCGGATTTGCTCCTGTTAGTATCTCGCCGTTAATTTTAATTCCTAGCTGTACACTCAATACCAAACGCTTTTGCGATTATTCTTTTGGTTTTGTGACTTTGAGTTTTTCTTTTATATGTGATCAGCTAGGGGCGTAGCGATGGGTATATTGGTATATATACCCCCAAATCAGGCAACCTTAAAGTTTTTAGTGTGTTTTTTAAGATTTTCAACTTCTTTTAATATTTATACCTCCCTAATCACATAATACCCCTCCCCATCAAATTCCTGGCTACGCCCTATTTGTGATCTGATAATAAAAAACCGATTTGGTTGATTGATTGCTTGCTTCAATTTTCGCCAATACTAATATATCTGGTTTTATACCAGATACAGTAACTGTGTTAGAAGAAGTACTCATAATTACATATATATATATATATATATATATATATATATATATATATATATATATATATATATATATATATATATATATATATGCTGTCATAAATGACCAGTGGCAGATTTACATTTTGGAGGCCCGGTGCAAATATTTAGGCCTAAATGGAGGCCCCTTCCTCCAAAATTTTTTGAATTTTAATTAATTAAATTTTAATATTTTAGCTTTTCACGGTGTAACTTGTAACTGACTATATGATCTGTTAGATATCAATGTGCTATAATCCACATATTATGACGCATAATTTAACATATTTAAGACGGCGTTAGTCTGAATGCATTGCCATTCCAACAGTACGGAGGCATACAAATAGGCCTACACATACTCTTCTCATTTCCTGCGCTTCTTGACCGGTAGTAATAAATGACCGTCGCTGCACAGGCACTCAGGTTGAGTCATGCAGCACCCCTAATCTGCATAAGGGTACAAGAGGCGGAGTGAGGTGACTACGACCGGTCAGAGTCCAGCCATACCATTAAATTGGGTCAGCTAAACCCGCCTGTATATGAGGTATAGGCATTTTTAACATGGAGCATGCATTTCAATACTAATCCATGTTCAAACACTACTAAAGTATAACCGATACAACGTTCATGTGTATCCAGAGGCGGATCTAGGGTGCAGAGGGTACACATGTCCCGGGCGCCGAGGTGAGGGGCGCCAAAATCGGATATTTGGGTAAGTGAAATGCACAACAAAGTAGAAGAAACACTTGTGAGGACCTTTTTCTGCTCGTCAGCACTATATGAAGAGAGAGTTGAGGAGGGGCGCCGAAAACGATGTGAGGACCTTTAATTTGCTTGTCAGCTATGTTAGGGGCGCCAACGTACACTTTGTCCCCGGGCGCCGAATACCCTAGATCCGCCTCTGTGTGTATCTCCGAAAATAAATTACTTTAAAGAAAGAAATAATTAAAAGGTATTTTAAAATTATTATTAGAAAAGGGAGGCCCCAAATTTTGTATTTTGAAGGGAGGCCCGGTACCGTTGTACCATCCGGTACCGTGGTAAATCCGCCACTGGCCGTGGCTTGGCATCATTGCCGCTGGCTACCGGTGGATTTGATGAGCTCTAAACTCTCTCCTTTTTCCGAATCTTTAATAACTTTTCCAGGTAGACTTTTCGAAGCTTTTGAGCGTTTATCAGAAGCTTTCGACTTTTCCTGCTTCGTCGATGCCGCTGATTCGGAACGCCTTTTATCTTGACAGCAGCTACAAGATTCGCATGTTTTGAAGAGATAAAGGATTCCGAGAAGGACGATTATAGAACCTAAGACAGTAAAGAAAATCATCAGTAAACGTAGCTTTGTCTCTGTAGAGTGTACATTCAGAGATGGACATGGGTTGGATTAACCATGCATGGGTTGAGTTGAGTTGGGTGGTTTGTGGTGGGTTGAGTCAGAAAAGTCATCGTTTAAGAAATTGTAATGTAGGCTATGCAGTAAACACATGGGCGTCCACAGAGATTTTTCCACGGGGCGCAAAACAGGGTCTTGTGACGAAAGAGACTAGAAGTACTGTACAAGGCTGCCAAGATCTTTTTGACTAATTATAAATTATTTAACGCTACAAATAAGTTCATCGGATTTTTATTTAAATTCATAATTTAACTTAGTGCTTGCTATAGGTTACTTCCTTTAGTAACTGTTACTTTTTTCATAACTTCACGCGATTTTTCCAGGGGGCGCTATTGCACCCATTTGACTCCCCCTCCGGACGCCCACGAATAGAATAGTTTACCTGCGATGAACGGCACCAATGCTGGGCTCTTATCGATTACGAATTCTGGCACAGCGAGAAGAACGTAGATGATGGTCTTTCTCCAGTTGTCGATCCAGACGCACAGACGCCAGAAGGTACAGCACGTGCCACCGTTGTCTCTGCAAAATTCACGCGACGTTAAAATTAACGGCTGCCCCTGAAGACTTATGCAGGCACTCATAATGTGTTAACGGCCAACAATGGCAGCAAGACTTGTTTCGATGCCGAATATTAGGAACGCGATTACGGCCGTATCCGAACATGGCCGAATCTGTCATATTCGTTACATTCGGCGCCGCAGCCGAAGCCAAAGTTCGGTTTCTCTTTAATTTTGGAATGTCATACCAAGGACTTCATCTTATATCACTCCATCTTTTGCGTTGCCTCTTGCCGCAGCTACAAAAGGCAATAGACCCTACTGAACCACTTTAAGCCTTACTATTATTATTATTATTATTATTATTATTATTATTATTATTATTATTATTATTATTATTATTATTATTATTATTATTATTATTATTATTATTATTATTATTATTAACCCTTTATAATATCTAAAGACACTGATTTGTAAATTAATACGATACGCGAAACTTTTTATTTTGCAAATGCTAACTTGCAGACAGCGCAGAAATTTATCACCCAGATGAGCTCCACGAGTCCAGTAACTATGACTGTCGACCTATCAAAGAAAAAGCAAAAGACTAAATATTTTAATAATATAACATACTAGGCCCCCAATGCTATAATATTGGGATCACAATATCTCTTTATAATTAAAGCGACCAACAAGGACGTTACTAAAAAGTCTAAAATGGCGCTATGGAAGTTAAATGATGATGATGATGATGATGATGACGATGATGATATATTGATATTGATGATGATATATTGGATGATGATAATGATGATGCTGATGATGATGATGATGATGATGATGATGATGATAATAATAATGATGATGATATACTGGTATATTGTTTCATAGGGAAAGCAGGCTTTGGACAGAGATTGTTTCTCTTCTTGTTATCCCTCTTAGTATCCTAATTCTCTTGCGTCAATTTTAATAATAATATAATTATAATAATCATCTTTATTCGTGACAAGTCAATTTTAAGTAATAATAACTGAACAAAACTAAATAATAATTATCAAAATAAACAAATAAACTATTATCAAACCAATATCTAATATCGTAATATGAACTATAATTGTATTTGTCTTTACAACTATTTTTCAGATATTGAATTGCAATATAAATGGACTTTGATCCTGATTTTGATACTAATAAACTGATTGATTGATTAATGATGATGATGATGACGACGATGATGACTTCGACGACGATGATGATGATTGTGGTGATTGTGATGATGGTGGTGGTGGTGGTGAATGCTTGTCAGTGACAGTTTTGCCAAAGTTGAACCAGTCAGAACATGTTGCAGTGAGTACAACATGCCTATCTTTAAATATTCCAATTAACAGGGCACATAAAACCGATTTTCGGTATTATCAAGTCATAACAAACCATCTGTTACGCAGCAGAGCACTGTTTGAAATGGCTGGAATAATAATTAGCCCATGCAGGGACTGTAAACTGTAAACGTAACAAGTATTAATAACTCGTTTCTTATATATTAATATATATATATATTTATATTTATATACACTATATATACACAATTATACATATATATATACACTAAATATAGTACCACAAGTGTACGCACATTGTATACCAAGACGTGTACGGATAGTCATCTCGTCGCGTCATAAGCCACCAAGTACTAACGCCCAACGCTGTATACACATTTTTATAGTATAGTATAGTATAGTATAGTATAGTATAGTATAGCATACCATAGTACAGTAGTATAGTATTGTATGAGCATGCAGGTGCAGTATATCTTAACTAAGATCAGTTAGGCCTACTAAATTCCAGACTTAAAACTACGCGTCTCAAACTTAGCATAATTATAGGCCTAGACAACTTTATTTTATTTATATAGGTTATTTTTTTGCCTAGATACATTGACGCAGCCACACGGGACTTTTTGACTGGAGCAGGTCGTGGGATTTGCGCAAAACCGTCGAGAAATTGTGGGGAGGGGGTAGGTAGTATGATGGAAGGGAGTGTGTGAAAGCTCAAGGTGCTTGATACTATACTAACTTTTTTCCTGTATTTTTGTGCTCACCAAGATTTTTTAAAACCGAAAATGCCGACGTGCTTCCCTAATCCTAAATCCTGGCTACGCCACCGCCTAGAGATAACAGAAATTACTAAATACATTGGGCCCTAAATCTTGCATGACTGGCTCACTGATTGCTCTGTCGCACGCTGAATACCTTCCCAACCGACTTGGATTTTCACGACTCTGGTGCAGTGTTTTATCTAGGCCTGTTAGAAGGGGAGATCCCCCCCACAACCTCAAAATTTCCCCTCAAATTTCCCCCCACCAAATCCCAGCACTTACACAAATTTTGCATTGAATTGTGTCTTTTCCCTCCAACCAAGTCGACCCCCCCCTGAAAGCCTCAATTCCCCCCCTCCCCAAAGGCCTGGAGTCTGGATAAAACACTGCTCTGATGGATGACCTATTAGGCTGCAGGCATTGTGCCAATCAGTGAATTTCCTGCATGGAACACTTACCCAACACGGTGACAAATGCCCAAATTCGAACTATTATCCCATAGTATCTGAAGAAGCAGGACACTCGAGGGATTTCCTCTTCTTGCGTCGGCGCTGCAGCCTCCGGGTCGGCCAATGCCGCCGGCGAAACGGCAGACATGTTCAGTTTTCTTCCAGTACTCTCTTCCAGTACCCGGCTCTTGCCAGTTTACTCCGTCTAAAATAGCAAGGATAATTAGCATAGCATAGACGGTCGCGTATAGCAAATGATAATGCTAGAACCGATAAACTGAAGCTTCTCCTTTGCTTAATGTCTTGGCCGCTGCGAAATAAATGTCTAATAAAATGAGACAGATGCGACATTGCGAACACAATGCTATAATTATTTTGATATTCCCAACAGCTCGGCTGTTTATAAAACGGGCCTCGTCTAGCCTATATCTATTAAGTAGGTCTATGTAATATAATATAAGATTTTATAGTCTCTTATATTTATAGTCAGAGGGGGCCTGTGAGCAGTGGCGGCTCCAGGATTTGGCAAGTGGGGGGCGTTTGGGGAGGCAACTTCTAATCATAGGGGCCAACCATTTGTTGTTAGGTATGTAGTATTAAGTATAGGGTCCCAACAGGGGGGCCACTGGGGCCAGGCACTCAATAGGAGGACACGGCCCCCGGGCCTCCTCTGTGGAGTCGCCACTTCCAGTGAGTCACTTAGCAAAAACACAGTGATATCAATTTTTCAATTTTCAAAATGAACTTTTGGGAGAAGTTATTAGGTCTGCTACTTCCGCATTTCCAATTGTTTCACTAGAGATGCTGCATAGTGCGCAAATTGTGAATTAGTTGATATTGTTATATTAGTGAAACTTGGCTGAAAGATATTCAAAATGACAAAATTAGGCTTAGTGGAAAATTCCTTAAAATTAGTCTTTAATTTACCAAACGCTGCAAACCAACCAGTCTATAAATAGACTGTCTTTATCGCTTCTAAAAAAGTAATTAACAAAGAAAAACATTAACTGTCACTAGTAATAAAACTGTTATTAGTAATAACAGAAGCGACGGCCCCAAATGACCATAGTGACTTATGCAATTCTCTTATTATCATTGCGTCAATACTGAGCAGTGAGCATCCCACCATCTTCTACAGCATGGATCTTCAATTGTACATGACTAATTCGGTTCAAAGTTAACTGCAATTAAAAAAGTAGGCCTGCAGCGCAGTCGAATATATAAAAATCATCTCGCAAAGACCAACATGACCCAGATAATCCCTCGAAGTAATCAAAGGGCTGGGAGCGGAATTCCGCTCCACTAACATGACTATCTGAGTCGTTTATTGTCGTATTGTAGTAAAACATTAATTCTTTTACAGCCATAGCTACCAGCTGCGCACTGCAAGAGTGGTATTTGACAATCAAACCAGTGGGGGGAGGAATATAGATAAGATAATTTTTAATTGACCAATTAGGCCAGGGTTTAATCTAGGCCGTTTCCGGGGAAAAATTACCCCTTTGCTCCAAAAATCAAAAATTTCAAATTCCCCCCGGAAATTTTGGCATACTACATCAACTAACAGCAGCCCCCTAGCTGACTTCCCCCGCTTTTTCAGTTTCCCCCCGGCTTTGTCAGTTCCCCTGGAGTCCAGGAGTCTAGATTAAACACTGAATTAGGCTATGCTAAATAAGTTGGTTAAATATGTTAATGACAGAATGCAACCTTTCCCTTGCTATAGGCCTACTTAACTGTCGGATCCAAGATGATGACGTAATTATAATCAGATAATCTGATGCTGCTGACAGATGTAAGTAGCATCTACCATTCTACTTCCGACCAACCAACACTCTCAAAACTGTGTCGAAGGAATCTGCAATTATTTGTCTGAAAGAGAGGTTTAAAATTTCAATATTAATTCAGGGAGACTATAGAAGCACCCAGTTTTCCAATCCAATGTCGACTCATCGATGAAAGAGAAAACTTAGGCGGATCTGCGGGGGTACAAGGGTACGTGTCTCCCCAAAAACCACATCAACAAGTTTGGGGCGGAATATGGCAGAGTGGGTTACGCGCTGAATCGGTAGGCTGACGGAGCGAAGTTCAAGTCCGGCTAGCGCCCCTATAGGGCTTTCAAACAAGCAGAAATGCCTCATAAGCCACTTTAAATCACAGTATTAAGGTTTGACATGGTTTGCCTTTCGCCACGTTGAGCTGCTACCCAACTGAGGCAAATACAAAGCAAAAGTGGTTTATCCCCCCCCCCCCACACACACACAGAAAGAATAAAACTTCACAATACAGACTCGAAAATATCAACGTAACGTCATCTTTTGAGACCCGATTGAATTGAAAAACCTGAGGGAATTAAGAAGCAGCCAGGCAGAGGCGTAGCGAAGGGGGCAGGTGTGGAGGCATATGCCCCGGGCGCCGAGGTGACGGTGCGCCAAAATCGGGTTATTGGGGTAAGTTAAACAGTCAAATACATAATAAATACGAAGAGAACGACGTCGACGACCTTTTTGCTCGTCATAAGCGCCGTAGTGTTGGGGGGCGCCAACGGTGACGACCTTTTTGCTCCAGCAGTAATGGCGCCAACGCCGGATACCCTCGCCGGATACCCTCGCTACGCCTCTGCAGCCAGGTGCTTATATTTTTAGCCACCCGGCTGTCCATGGACAGCGCCGAATCACGATCAGTAGTAAGCAAACGGCCGCAGATGCATCCTAGGGCGTGTGATAAACAGAAACGCCTCGAGCTAAACTCTATAATAGTCCATACCGTGGACTGCATTGTTCGAAAAAGCAAACCACTATAGGCTATCGCACGTAATGATCTCCGAGAAAATTAGAAATTCGTACTGTACGTTAATCACACGAGTACCTTTCTTGCAGTTCACGGTGTAACAATCCTAGTTTTTCTGAGGAATGTGTCTAGATGTGCCATAGACCGATTAGATGCTAAATCTTCGAAGGGCCGGTGATGGTGTTGCTATCGAGCCCAATTCCCCGACTGAACGCTCTAAGACCGGCATCGGAGGGCAAAGGAGAATGCACGCCTGGATTGCGCCGGTGCGTAGCGCTGCAGTGTGTCTCAAACGCTCGGATTTTCCTCCTATATGCACACTGATAACCGTTTCATATTTCTTTCTCAACCTTCTTCTGAGTAGATACTGTGCTGCTATTAGACTGATCTTGACTGATTTCTGTACTTTTTATGTCTGCGAATTATAGTATTAACTATATAAACGTATATACGATACTTTTTTCTATAGGCCTAAGACCTAGATCTACTTTATATTCTCATTAATTAATATTATTACTAGATTATTACATTTTTGCTATTTGCACAAATTTGATGTTAAAAATTATTCAACATATTTCTGTTCAAGTATACAGTTATTCATGGTTTATACTATAGTTTAAGCTGTCTACTCTTGAAATGTTGAGAAAATAAATTTGATTTGATTTGATTTGATAAGTATGTAGGCCTATGTATATGTTATTCTGTTTATCTTTTATGGAAATTGTGGTGAAATTATGGAGAAAGAAATAAAGATGTCATGTCAATCTCATGATACCTATACGTGCAGCCACAGGAAAAGCCTTTAATTTTTGTAATTTAAGCAGTGATTTTTTAAAGACCCGGTACGAACCGGTACGGCGTACCAGAAAAATTAAAACTAGCTTATACATTTCACTCGCATCATTAAGATAAAATAGACCCTATACGATAAATTCTAACCTTTAAATGTAGGCCCCTATTTTCTACTGCCTCTCTTTCCATCTGATTTTGAATACAGTTTATTTTTATAGATCTACGTGGCCACGCGTGGCCGTATCGGATTCTTTTATGATCGCCGCAGAGCATAAGACAATTATATCGGCGTTTGCATAATATTGCGCACCGGAAAATATCCCCCTCAAAAAAGCACTGATTTTCAGCCACTTGCAGTTGATGAAGCCACTGGTATGTACAGTACAGATACAATGCTGAGGTTTAGTTTGAATTTACTGTAGTACCTACAGTAGACCTTCGAGTCTGGTAGGTCCACCTGATGAGATAATCTTATTCAAATAAATCTTTCTGATTTGGTGTCACTTAAACCCGCGTCACTTAAACCAGTGTTTAACCTAGTCCGTTTCCGGGAGAGGGGATTGCCCTTTTCCCCGGAAATTTCAAATTACCTCCGGAAATTTTGGAATACTACATGGACTAACAGCGGCCCCTAGCAGAATTCCCCTTCGGCTTTGTCAGTTTGCTCCCCCGGCTTTTTCAGTTTCCCCCCGGAGTCCAGGAGCCTAGATTAAACACTGACTTAAACCAGAGGCGTACCGACGGGGTTGGTATATAGGCAATAGCGTAGCCTCCTATATGGCTATAATGGCTCGAGGCATGGGCGCCATGGGAAGGGGCACACAGAAGGCGATTACCTTTTCAAGCCCCAATTGAGCCCATAGCGATTACCTTTTATGAATGTCTCATAGGCAGCCTTAAATCATGCTAAGTTTAAGATGGCTTAAGTATTATACAACCCTTTTGATGTTTTCGAATTGTAGCCGCTTTCTTTCTGCTATTATCATAAAAGCACACCGAGTTTGATAAACAAGTTCTAATTATCTAAATACAATGAACGACTGTGGTATTATCATATCGTGTTTAACTGACGCGTGTCAAAGTGACGCGTAACCATCTTTCTTATATAATCTTGAACTAGATCGGAGACAATCTTATCCTGGCTGGGACAGATACCATTGGCTCTGATGTCGGCATTGTTAATAAAAAGCTAAGAACCCTAATTTACGCTCAGATCCTCTTATTTATGACCATTACGACGTTAAAGGACCAAATCAAATAAATCAAAACTCTAGTGAGGTAGAAAATCAATCATTCTTCGTTGAAGAGATTTTAATTACCGACTTAAATGTCATCATACATCTCGTAAATTATATCACGTATGTTCAGGATTTGCAAAACAATAGTCGCTTTGTAATAAAATCTTTAATTCTAATCTACTTTGCTATGCAGTCATTCAATCAAGTATACTGTAAGTATAGGCCTACATCCTAGGCCATTGTTTAGTGACCAATACTGTCAAACACGATGCTGTCAGCGTCCGAAGAATTGTCATAAATTTTAAATTGCAGCCCCCCCCTATACCTATTCCTATTTAAGACGCGGTAGTCGCAGGATAACTCAAAGGGAAGCGTAAAGACTGTTCTCGAAAACTGGCTTCAATACTGTTGAAGAAGATGGCAATGTTTTATCTTCTTTTGATCTTGGCTGGTAAGTAGGCATACTATAGACTCTCAGACGATCATGTCTTTTTTTCAAAAAGGCATAGGTCTAGGCAAAAGCATAGCCATAGGTTTCACTCTACCGTAAAAATCACACACTGGCTATCTACTGTAACTGCGGCCAATTAATTAATTATTCGAGTAAAACAACGCAATCGTAATTTCCAGCATGACAGTAGAAAAATTGATGCATATAATAGCTAGGCGGAGTTCTGGACTACGGGTTCCGCCGACAGATGCTGTTAGCCGAAAGTCTTTTCCTTAATATTTCGCGTAGTTCTGCCTTTTGAGCTTACGATTTCACAGTTATGGACTAGACTAAGAATCTACAGGGTGGCGCAAAAACGGACTAGTAACATTTAGGTTTGCATTTAATCAGTGTTTTATCCAGACTCCAGGCCTTGGGGGATTGAGGCTTTCGTGGGGGAATCGACTTGGTTGGAGGGGAAAGACACAGTTCAATGCAAAATTTGTGTAAGTGCTGGGATTTTTTTGGGGGGGGTTGAGGTTTGGAAGCGGTGGTAAATCTCCCTACTAACAGGCCTGTATAAGACACTAAATTTAATATAGTCCGGTTTTTACGCCACCCTGAATACACTAACCAGGGCGACATTCCACTGTCAACTGTGACAAGTGTCCTAAGTGAGTTTGGCAATTAAGATTAAGGCAAACGAGGGATGGATGCACATAGACGAAACGATTTAGATTGCATTTTCACAATAATATTTAAACTTAATTATGAATTGAGTTACTCTTTTTATCTGATGAACATCTGGACTATCTGAAATATATGATGACTGATTCTTACCGTAAACATTTGAGTTACAGTTACTGTTACAAGCTACAACACTGATAAAATATGAAAACATTATTTTTTTAAACAGCTGTTGCATCTGCTCAAATTACCGACCAATGCCTTGATTGTATCTGTAAGGTAAGAATTTCAAATTACATTACTACTTTATTACTTCTGAAATACAGTGGGAATTGTTGTCCTGTTAGGCTGTTACATAGCGCCAACGTGTAAGCGGGCAATGCCAATCTACCCCCCCAATGAAACGGGTTTGCGAAATCGTCTATAAGTGGAATGCCATCAGATAAAAGAGGGGACCCGATCTCTCTATCTTCCCATTCCTTATAGTAGTATCCTTTCGGAAGTGGGAAGCTCGAGCATACAGGTATAATAGAAGTTTACACATATAGGCCTACGATGCAAATAGACTTCAGTTTATGTGCGGTGTTGAGCAATGCGCGTTGCAGAGTAGAGCACAGAGCTTACGAAAATTGTCGACAATTAATTTTACAGTAGACAACATTTGAAGAAAGAGCGATAACTACAAAGAATATTCGGAGATTTTTGATAAAATATTTTCCAAAGAGTGACATTGAAACACAATTTCTAAAGTTTGCCAACAAAGTTGACAACAATCGACAACAGTGGGGGTGTGCTGCCCTTTAACTCTTTCGGTTACACCTCTTTTTATGCGCGTTGTTAGATAAGCGCAAATCAATCCACTTTGGGCCTAACTTAGTTAGATCCTGCATGATGGTGAAAAATATTCGTATCTTGGACATTAAAATGTCCGCCGGGAATACAGTAGACGTCACTTCACACTGATATATATTTAAAGGCGATAGGTTGCTAGATTGCGAGATGTATCTGCCAAAAAGGACGGGGTGTTGCAATTTATTTCTGACAACTTACTGCAATGTACATTTTAACGTTAGCTTCACAGACAGGCGGATCACAGCGTCACAGTTCTTAAAGTACACAAGTGCAATAAAACAAGAAATCTGTACTGTAAATCAAAGAACCAGTGATATGGCAAAGCTATTTTCTTTGATTCCGTAAAATCGGCCTAGCTAATATTATATAATTATTCGCATTAGACTTATATAGCCAATGGCTATCAGTTCCAGTGTTCTATCCAGGCCTGTTAGGGCGAGATTCCTCCAACCTGAAAATCCCCACATTTCAACATCGACGCAAATGTTTGCATTGAACTGTGTTTCTTCCCCTCCAACCAAGTCAATGTGCCCCCCCGACCAAAGACCCTGGGTCTGGATACAACACTGTATGAGTTCTATGCGTAACTAAGGAGGATGCAGCATGCGGAATAAATGGCGTAGATTTTGATTGGCCAGACAGCGGCGGCAATGGAGTCGCCGTTCATGCAACCCATAGTACCTGATGCAGACAAGGGACTACTAGTGACCACTAAATCCAGTTATTTCTTTTGCAGATGGAAGGATGCGAGGGTCAAGTGGGCAAGTGTAGAGACGACGAGGATCGCTGAGTTGCGGTCCTTATCAAATAAAGAAACCGTATTGGAGAGAAGCGGGACGAAAAGGAGGAGGTTAGCATTGTGCCTATTTAAGTACCGCTATTGTGAAATATTATAGTGCTTTGAAACGATTAACGCTGTGTTTATCCTAACCACCTTGACATTGGGAGGATTTTGGAATTTTTTTTTGGGGGGGCAAGGTCTGAGTCTCCACACTTTTGGAGGGGAAATTTCCATCTCCCCAGCCAACACATAAAAATGTTGGGGAGAATTTAAAACTTGGGGGGGGGGAATTCCTCCCCAGAGAAGGCCTAGAATAAACACTGGATTAACGTTATTGATGACATTCAATATTTTCAATTGTCAGAAACATTGAAAATTATAGGCCTACAGACACTGCAGTAGTCGAACAACAGTTGAATGTTAATTAACAAGCGTAAACAGTTATTTTATTTTATTAATTATTTACACTATCATTAAATTAATATAAATGACCCAATAAGTGTCTCCCAAGTCGTACAAATGACCGCCAGTAAATAATACAGTACTAATAAGAAGAATCGTATATATTAGGGTTAGCGAGAAATTTTGTAGAAAGTTTTTGAGACTCATTAGACGTCACATTAGTAGAGGGCACAAAGTTTGGAAATTATCAAAAGATTTTCAAATTTTGGAAAGCAGACTGGACGATTGAGCGTTACCGTGACTTTCATTTTTCATTTAAAATCTATGAAGCATTCTTTCTTATTCGATGCCTCAGTAGAACGTTGACTCTGCTCTGCATTGAGCAAATGATCAAAACACCAAGACACGTACAACAAGTGGTCGTTCATACAAACACAGGACAGGACAGGACAGAATGAGGATTGAGCACGAGGAGTCGCCCTAGAGGAAAAAATTGAGGAAAAAAGAATAACTAAGTAAAATCTCGTTAATTTCTATGGCGCTTTTACTTTGACTGACTTTGACTTTGATGTTATAGATTACCAGGAGTGTACAAAGCAGTTCGCATGCTCTGAAACTACGGTTCGCAAGTACATGGACCGCCACGGGCCTCGCTGTCGTTCCAGACCGACCTGCAAGCATTACATGAGGCTGCACAACGGTGGACCGTCTGCCTGTAAAGCTGGAAGTAAAATGTATAAGGCAGCGACTGGATACTGGAATTCCGCAAAGAAACTCTGTGGTCTGTGAAAGAAAACAAAGCAAAACTGGACGCCGGAGATGTACTTTAGCGGTGAAACAGTTTCCCGATTTGATGTAATTAATTACTGTTAGAATGAATTAAACAGTGAACGATTTGAAATCGTATCTCAGTTAGCCTGCATGAACATGCATTCCAGTCTTCGTAGTAACGAGTAACGAGTAACGAGCTTCGCTCTCCTATATGTCAAATCCACGTAACGTCACACAGTCAATGTTTAGCCGAGTTTCACTGTCGCTTTTCCTATTTACTGCAGCACTCACGCGTATTTGATATATTTTCCATTATTAATTCTAGGAATTAAATTGCTTTGTTGGTCAAGATGACTTATTGATGTTTTTCAAATAAAAGTGTATCAGCCAGTTTCCTTTATTACTTCAGTTTAGAATCTTTTGACAATTACTAATTGACTTGTGAATTTTTGATTAAATTAAATAATTAGCATAGCATTTCTGTTTTGTTTATAATTGCTAACAGCATCACATCCACTGTAAATTCTCCTTATTTTCTTCCAATTCTTTCTATATGAGCCGGCCATCAGCTCTTCTTGGTTTCTATTAAGAATAATATTTTTATCGTTAATAATATTTTTATCGTTATTCATTATTCCCTTTTCCTCTCTGCTTCTCTCTACCCGTGGGTTTAACCACGGCTTTTATTCGTGTAAAACTACATCATTGAAAGTTCGATTAGCTATATCTCCTTGCTAAATTATTTACATGTACATGCCCCTTTCTGACATCAGAGAAAAAACACAAAAACCTGACCAAATCAAAGCCTGGGGCGTAGCGACGAGGGGATATATCGGTATAGGCCTATATACCCTCCCAAAATCAGTCTGCCTTAAAGTTTTTTATGTGATTTACATGTGGTTATATGTGGTTTATATGGTTTATGTGGTTTATAGTTAAGATTTATACCCACCCAAAATATTTATACCCTCCCAAATCAAATTCCTGGCTACGCCCCTGATCAAAGCGCTGCAATATGATTGGACTGCATTGATTCCGGGAAGCCATATGAAAATCAATCAATGAGTCTATTTCTCAAGTCGATTAGATCCCAACACTCGATCACTCTCCCGCAAAAAGGTACGTTCGAGATGTTGCCGTGTGACAGTGCCGTCGAAGGAAAGGCACCATCGGTCCATCGTTCGTCATATATCATTAGCAGCCTCTGTAGCTATATAGGCTACCGCTGCGTTGGCTCACAGGCTCACAGCCAAACGACGCTTCCACCGTTGGCAACGGTTGGCTTCGCTGAGCGGTTCTTCAACGGCCGAAGAGTCGTGGTCCGCCGGGCGGCAGACAACGCGCGTACTCCGGTGCCGGTATAGGAAGGACGGCGACGCTGGTTCACCCGGGTGTGGAGTCGAGCGAAAGAATCGGCGGGACGAAGACGGAGGGGGACTAAGCACCAATCGATGGCTGCGACGCCGCCGAACGTTGTTCTAATAGCAGTCGACTCCAGTCGCCAGGCTGAAGCCGCATTTAACTGTGAGTATTGTAACTTGACAATAAGGTCTAGAACTCTAGATGGCATCAGAGGTGTCCATTCCCTCTGCCTGCTGGAAGCAGCTTCCCCTTCCCGTCCTCCCCCCCACCCCTAACATGAAACTAAAACTTGGGGGATTTCCTCCTCCCGCGTTTTTAGAAAGTATTTGCTTCATCCTCCCCTCTGTGGGCGCCCCTGGATGGCAGCACAACGCAAACTGGGTTTGGAACGCGGAGGTTCCGTGCGTCGAATGGAAAATATCACAAGAAAAATAGGCCTACAATATCTAGATTCCATGATAATATCAGTGGCGGCTCTAGGATTTGGCAAGTGGGGGGCGTTGGGGTGGCAACTTCTAGTCATGGGGTCCAACCTTTTGTTGTTTAATGTATGTAGCATTGAGTATAGGGTCCCAACTGGGGGGGCCACTGGGGGCAGGCACTCAATAGGGGGCACGGGCCCCCTGCCCCCCGGTGGAGCCGCCACTGGATAATATTATCAGATTAGAATAAAAGATTAGTTAGATTAGAAATCAGAAATGTCAGATAATCCTATACTTATATAATCTAAAATTGCTAAAGTTCGATTTATTCAATATAATTATATACTCCCATGTATATATGTATGTATGCGTGTATGTATGTGTGCATGCGTGTATGTTCGTTTGTTTGTATGTGTCGGCTGTCAGTTTTACTCCTGGATTGCAATCTAATGCGGCCTGAATTTTATTGGCCATCGATGGGTTACGATGTCGGCCTAGATAGACAGATGTTAGATACAATATGGACCCTCTTTTTTGTACTCTGTGTGCGCATGAAATTTCTTATGTGCAAAATTTAACTTGGAAAGTCAGCTTATGTGCGCGCCGAGAATTTGTCCGAAATCAACATTACTTATTTGCTAGCAAGGTAATACGTCTCGGAACACTGTTATCGGTGACCGGTCAATGATCCGCTTTTTATAATTTTCCTACCAGTTTAGAATTTAAACACATGCATTGACGTCAACTTGGATGAAAGAACCTATACCTTCCCCTTTCCTATGGTAGCCTCTCAAAAAGTTGTTGCTAGCGTCTAGAGGCCTAATAGTAGTTTACGACTACGATTATACATGCGGTATAACCATATACACTGTAATTAGGACTGTGGTTTTTAACAATTAATTAATCGATTAATCGTTAAAATGTTTAATCGATTAAATTTTCTTTAATCGATTAAATTTTCGATTAAATTTTAATATTTCTTGAATACTTGAATACCTACTTAACTTACTAGGCTACATTTCTATTTCGTTCGGACAACACTGGCGAGTAATGAAAGCAATGCTGCAGTTAAGCATTTAGGCCCAAAGGGGAGAGCTGAGTCAGCACTTTTGTTTTGTTTTTAAGCTAACTGCGCTCCATGTTTTCCTTTGCGTGCTTGCCTTTGCGACCTCTGTGCACGCGCACAGCTTAAACGGAACATTGGTTAGATAGCATGTAGGCCTAAGCTTATATTATGCAAATAGCCAAAGCTTTAGAGACTGACTATTGAGCTTGATTGGATTTTGTAGACGATTATTCTGTGTGTAAGCGTAATTGCGATTGAAATAATTATAGCGTCACAGTCAATTGAGTAAAAAGTGTTCTTGCAACTATTGAAAACATGAAAACGCTCTTTGTCCTTTTTCGTCTTTATTTGACCTTCGCATACCGAATCTTTTCCTCTTATCCGTCTCTCTCTCTCTGTCTCTCTGTCTCTCTCTGTCTCTCTCTCTCTCTCTCTCTCTGTCTCTCTGTCTCTGTCTGTCTGTCTGTCTGTCTGTCTGTCTCTCTCTCTCTCTCTCTCTCTCTCTCTCTCTCTCGCTCGCCTTTCGCTCGCCTCTCGGTCTCTCTTATCTCTCCTTTCTTCCATTAAGTACCCCTCCCCACACTATGTAGGCCTACATGTCCATAGTTAGAGGTACCCGTGCGCATACTTATCACCGTGACCTGGGCTCGAACCAGCATCCCATTCGTGTCTGGTCTAGAACGTTCAACCAACGTAATAAACATTCCAACATACTCATCTGTCAGTACTCAATATAATCAACAAAATCAGACGATACTGTTCGAGTATACTGCACGCGAAACTGTATTGTCAGAATGGTATACTGATTACAGTATGGCCACTGGGACAGCTTTCGGTCAAAACTCATATCCTAACTTCGTTTGCTCTGATTATTCTAGAACCTAGACGATTCTTTCGCCATTCTCAATCTATTTGGTTCTACTTCCAGCACAAATTTGATCAGGTATTTTGATGGAAAGGTCAAATACCAAGTTGATTCACAATAACCTATCTGTTGCATTATATTACATCTCACTAGTGGCGGTTCCAGGACTTCTTGGTAGGAAGGATGAAATGAATTTATAGGAAGTTGGTGGGGATGAAAAGAGAGGGGAAATCAATAAACTTTGCCGAAAAAGAAAAAAAGCTGACAAACAAAAAAGGCAAATTTTCCCGAAATTTACTAGAGTCTAACTAGACCTTTACCGACAAATAGGTTGACAAGCAAAAAAAAGCAAGCCGTAGTTTTCACCGTCACTTTACTTGATTTTTACCCCAAAATAGTTTGACAAGCAAAAAAGTCCGGTGGGGAATGCATCCCCACTCATCCCCCACGTGGAAAGGCCCACTGCATCTCACTAATGTATCGAAATCAAAGGATAACGTCGGATATCGATTATACGGTAAAAGCATGATAACGATGTTCCAGAAATACTGCACATTATTAGGCCTCATCAGATAATTAATAGTAGTACGGACTCGGGCGCTCTACCGAAGAGTCCAAGCAGAGGCGTAGCGATGAGGACAGGGGGCATAAGCCCCCGGGCGCTGAAGGAGGGGGGCGCCAAAATTGGGTATATGGGTAAGTGAAACGCATAATAAAGTAGAAGAAACATGTGCGACGACCTTCTTTTTATGTATTTTTTTGGCTCGTCAGCACTTACTTTTCCCCCGGGCGCCGGATACCCTCGCTACGCCTCTGAGTCCAAGTCAGGAAAGCATCAGATGCCTCGAATAAAGTCGGATCCTGAAGCGATTTATCTCTGACAAGAGTAAACTCTGCTTTAACTACTTCTACTGCGACTTCTGTTGTTCACGTATACTTGAGATTGCCTATATACAGCTCACAGTCAATTCGACGAGTGCATGTATAACCAGGATTTCGCCAGAGTTTATCTCTACGGCTGTTTAAGTGGCAGTTCCATCCCATCGCCATTCTCCGACATTGCAATACTGTATCTCTTGGTCCTAACGGATATGTGGGTCCACTTAATTCACGGAGCTAGATAAATATAGGACGTTGCTTCTTAATTTGCCCTGCCCTGCTCAGTGGCGGTTCCAGAAAATCTTGGTGGGGGATGAAAAGAAATTTATAGGAAGTTGGTGGGGGATGCAAAGTTAAGAACAAAAGAAATTAGAGGGGAAACGGTAATTCTTAGTGTTTTGCCTACTACTAAATGTTAATAAACCTTGCCAGGAAAGGCTGACAAGCAAAAAACGTCATTCGCAGTATATTTTTGATTTTTGAGTAGATTTTTTGTTAAACTTACCGCAAAAATAGGTTGACAAGCAAAAACCTCCGGTGGGGGATGCATTCCCAGTCATCAACATGGTGGAACCGCCACTGGTCCTGCTTCCAGGAGGGATGTTTATAACTTTATAAGCGTTTGAGGTTCATGTGTCCCTTTAACCTTAGATTTACAGTGTAAGTCGCTCTACGCATGTTGATTCACTGGTCTATATAAGCTTTCGAGTTGTAGACAGCGTTAAGATCAACGGTATAGATAACTAAGCGAATCCAGAAGAAGAGGATTACCAGAACTATAGATCTGATGCAGCGATGTCGCCAGGAATTTTGGGTTGAGGGGGGGGCAAACGGGGTCTGGCGTGTCAGATTCCTTACCCCAACCCCCACACACACACCCTCCACAAAACGCTTTCTCACCGGATTTGCGCAAATCTGGTAGGTGGTCTGGGGCAGGTTGGAGGAGGTGGGGGAGTTGCCCCATTTGCTCCCACCCACCCCTAATGATCTGATGGATTAAAGATGCTTGGAAAGATTTCTCTTAAAACTCAGAAAATTAGAGTTCAGTTTCGTTGGAAACATTTCTTTCGTAATTCTTTCTGACATATTTCTGGCATGTCTAGAACCGATTTATAAAATGACTAGTTGTACACGCAGGTATTATGACATATAATAATAATAATACATTAATAATAATAATAATAATAAATAATAATAATAATAATAATAATAATAATAATAATAATAATAATAATAATAATAATCTGACTTTGGTTTGGCTTATTATCATTTCTCATGCGCTGTAAACCACTGTCGCTCATAAAATCCTCTATTCCAAGTTTTGTTAAAATCCATTACAGTTGTCATCTTTGAGTCAGCAAAAAAGGCAATTTGCCTTATACAATGTCTAAACAGATCGTATATAAAATTTCAGTTCTTAATAGGCCTAATTCTGTTGTAATGAACACTGTCTATATAGACTAATCGAACAGGGCCTATACTGTATACTATAATATGCCTAATCTAATATCCCATTGCGCTTGTCACTTTTAAATGCATTCACATTCTGTAGGTAGCTGAAACAGTCTTAGGCTCTTAGCATCTTATAATATTCGTTACATCTAGTTCCGCCTAACTCCACCTCGGGCACTAAAGAAATGTTGTTTATACCGCCAACTAGTATTACAATTTACTAAGTCATATACTGTACTGTATATACTGTAATGTAAATCTGATTAGCGGATTCTGTACACGGGGATAACAGTTTCTATTAGCAGTCCACGCTTTGTGTGTGATTTATTCCGTATAGGGTATCTGGAGCACATTCATCGTCCTGGTAATACCATTGTCGTGGTCCACTGTGTTGACCTGGACGCGATCGACGAAAGCGGTAAGATGTTTCAAGATTACGATCGAATAAACCATTGCGAAGCCATCCGGTCACCACCACCCCCCTTCCCCCACTTCATCTCTTTCTCTTTCGTAGCTCTAATATTTACGACGGTCACGCTGGTCGGTCGCCATGGAGACGAACTCCAAAGCCATCCGATGCAAATATATTTAATTTATCAAAGTCACCGCAGATGTCTGCAACTAAACAGTTCGCTGTTGAGGCTTAGGGCAAGAAGACAGAAAGACAGAAAGACAGAAAGACAGACAGAGCGAGACGGAGACAGATACGAAGACAGAGACAGAGACAGCGACAGCGAGATTGAGACAGAGAGATGGAAAGGCAGAGACAGAGCTGATTATTGAAAGAAAAGAAACAGACAGAAGCAGACAAAGAGAGAGAGAGAGAGAGACAGGTAGACAGAGACAGACAGACAGAGATCGAGAGAGGGAGTTATTGCAGATGAGAGATAGATAGATAGATAGATAGATAGATAGACAGACAGACAGACAGACAGACAGACAGATAGATATATATATATATATATATATATATATATATATATATATATTCGGCGATTAGTTGTCAGTTGTACGTCTTCTGTTTACTTCTTCGTGTTCTCGTTTATATTAAAACCCGTTTTCCTATCGTCTACCGATCTCTGGCGAATCTCCGGAGGCCACTGCCGCCGCACACGGCTATAGGCGCTTTTAATCGGAAGAGACGGATAGAAAGCTCCGACAGTTGTACAGAATCCCCGGATGGTCGTTTTCTCTGCACAGCGCCGCTCTAATCTGAGCGGTTGCAGGCGGTCTTCTTGAAGACGTCAGGAAATCGTCGATGCGATCGAAGACGGGAGGCGGATTGTTGTTCTTTAAGCTCACGCCTTATAGGACCTACACGAATTCAGAGCGAAATTACATCGTCAATCTGGGGTTCGGTAATTAATCGGTGGCGTAGCTAGGGATCCAGAATAAGGAACACTGTCGTCTCTACAGACCATTGCAACTGCTTCAGACCCGGCTAGAGGACTTCTTGGGAAGCGCCCTGGGCTTCCCCCCCCCCATTAGGGTCCGCTGGATGCCAGTCGAAAAAGGACAATATTAGGCTCAAATCGGCACACGCCCTACCACATCCCTAACTAATACAATGTTCTCATCGGTTTTTGCACGATTCTCTCGACCAGTCTCTGCCCCGCCTTCCAGTGCCCCTCGTATCCATGGCAATGCCGTCGTCTACCCTTGATTTTTCATTTCTGTACAAACTTACATAGATTTATTTTTATATACTAGATGCCGTCTATCTAAGGCTAAGTCAGCCGAAAGTTGACGCCTTGGAGGGTTGACGTCAAATATTCGCCATTTTGGTACGCTGTCGCCATGGTTACCATTGTCTAGATATCTACAGCGTATATATATATTTAGTTGAAAGACTCCATAACAACAGTGTGCCAAAATGGCGGAAATCTGGCGTCACTTACTTTCTGATACCGTACTGACGTAGACTCTGTCTTGCAATATTAAAGTCTATGGTTTCGAAAAAACTTTTGCTGTTTTGATGAATTGTTTGTCGTGGTCGCTCTTTGAATATTTGCGGCACTTCGTTTGAATTCCTTAAACAAAACCAGGCAGTCTATAAGACTCGTAATAATAATATTATTACAAACTGAAAGTTATTTCCTGGAAGACGTCTTGCTCTAGAAAAGGGTAGGGCGAATATTGAATGTCCTAGATTGATTGATTTCTTTGCATTGGAGTCGACACTCTGGAAGTGTATAACACAGTGTTTATTCTAGACCTTCTCTGGGGAGGAATTCCCCCAGTTTTAAAATCCCCTAAATTTTTTTATATGTTGGCTGGGGGATGGAAATTTCCCCCAAAAGTGTGGAGACTCAGACCTTGTTCTCCCAAACATTTCAAAATCTCCCCAATGTCAAGGTGGCTAGAATAAACACTGGTATAACATATTTACTACGATTTTAGTATGATTATGATCATGACTATGATTGGAATTATTGTTATTGATTCTGAAAACCTGCTCAAATGGGACTTGGAATTCAATACCAAGTAGTGTATCGATTAGGATGCTATACAGTACGTTGGTGTTGGTTGGATTTGAAGAAGAAATAGAGTAAGACGGCTTGATTCGGCGGCGAATGGAAAGACCCAAAGCGATTTGAATATCCTAGTCCTATTTCTGCTCTTCGCTTAAGCGGCTTCACGCCGGCAACCAACATTGAACCGAAAGCGAAATGTCTGAACCTGTAAGCTATAAGCCTAGGCCTATCTTCCACGCGTTGTGCTCCTCTTTGTGCCATTGGCACCAGGGGCGTAGCCAGGAATTTGATTTGGGGTATATATTTGGAGGCGGATATATATTGTTATACATATTATGTAATAGGCACAATGGCACATATATATTACTGTGTATAATATATATATATATATATATATATATATATATATATATATATATATATATATATATATATATTATATAATAAATATATATTATATATAAAAATTAGACTAGACTTATAGCCTACACTTCATTTAAATGCGATCTTGTTAAGTTATAATCCACTAGGTATTCGGCTGGACCTTCATTTGTTTTTCCTTATTCTCGCACAGTCATTGGCGCTAGTTGTTTCTCAGTGTGCGGTCCTAAGCTCTGGAATTCACTGCAAACATTACTCTGTATAACTAACAGTTTATCATCTTTCAGATCTGGTCTTAAAACGCATCTGTTTGACTTGGCTTATCCCCTTAGATTGCTCTCCCGCCGTTTCGGACTGATCTTCTTGCACGACCTGGCTCTAATTCTATTCGGATTTGGTGCGCCATCGGCTGATGCCCTGGGCATTACGATAGTGGCGCTATAGAAGTTGATTGATCGATTGATAAAATTATATTTATTCGTTCGTTCGGTTTTAGTTTGTTCAGTCGTTCAACTATATAGGCCTAGATTCACTCGTGTGACGAAAATATTAATGCGCTTCATATGTCACGTTTTCGATTAGTTTTTCAATTCACTTCTGCTGCTTGCCGTTCTGTTAATTAAGCAATTTCGCCTCTGACGCGCCACCCTTTTCATAAGTACATCAATCGAGACGCTTCATACTCTGCTCTTAAATCGCTTTCCAGTTCTGATAATATAATGCAAAGACTGGTTCTAAAAATCAATCCAATAATCACACACTACAGTCTTTTGCCTTCATTGTGAATGCTTAGGCCCTCCTAGTACTAGGCCTATATAGTCTTCCATAAACACAAAGAATGGCAAGTAGACAAGCAAGTAAGTAAAATCTCGTGGATTTATACAGAAGCGTAGTGTGCACCTTTGTCGCCCATGGCCCATGACCATATCTGCCGCCCCAGGTACAAAAGAAAAAAGAGAGATAGTGATGACGCTCGCCCCTTAAAAACCCATCACAACAAATCGGCATCAGAAAATTTGCTGACAAGCAAAAAAGGTCTCGCTTTTCAAATTTTCCGCCCCCAACTGTGTGCATTTCGCAAGGTTTGCCGTCCCCAGTCGTGTGCTGCCCATGGCTAAAGCCATGATGGCCATTGGCACGCTACACCTCTGGATTCATATAACGCTTTGGAAGTAGTGTAGGCCGATAGTAGCTGTTTAATTTCTAAGTCTCTCTTGAAATCGCTGCAGTCGAGCGGCAAGGTGCAATATTATTGTCAGCCAGGCAAAAGTCGCTATAGGCAGTCGTAAATAGAGCTGTAAATAGGAAGACTCCGTTTTAATTTTTCCAGATGATCCGGAAGAGTTCGCCGAGGAAGCTTCGGTCCGAGGCTGGGATCACCACAGGAACAGAATCAAAGCCATCGATGACAAATATCGATGGAAGCTCAACGAAAACGGGGTCAGCGGAATTTTTTATCGTGAATATTTTGCGAAAATGACGCTCATTGCAGCATTTGTTTTAATTTTTGACGAAGTGAAATTTAATAGACCCCAAGTGAGCTGTTTTGTCACTGTATTCTGCGACATATGTTAGTCTGTTGCCAGGGGCGTAGCGACAGGGAGCTATATATATATATATATATATATATATATATATATATATATATATATATATATATATATATATATCAGTATATATACCCCCCTCCACGCAAAAAATCAGGCTACCTTAAAGTTTTTAATGTGTTTTTAAGATTTTCAACGTTTTTAAAGATTTATACCCTCCAAATCACATTATACCCCCTCCCTAAATCAAATTCCTGACTACGCCACTGTATTTTGCGGAATCGAATGCGAAAGCTCTGTGTGTGTGTGTGTGTGTGTGTGTGTGTGTGTGTGTGTGTGTGTGTGTGTGTGTGTGTGTGTGTGTGTGTGTGTGTGTGTGTGTGATTCGACAAATGGAAGCTGGAATATGAGTGACACGTCGTAGCTTTTAACACGGTGTAAAGATTCTGCTAGACCACTTAGAACTAAGTAAGGATGTTAGTCGGCTTTTACTTATGTCTATATTTTGCTCTTCTTGGTTGTTTCCGTTTAATTTTTCCAGAGCTGCAAAATAATAGGGGACTGTCCATTAATTACGTCAACAAATTAGGGGAGGGGCTTGAAAAAGTTTGACAGTTGTTGAAGGGGGAGGGTGGTCAAGAGACGTTGACGTCAACAATTGCATTTTTTTACAATTGATTGACATTTTACCAAAAATAGCTTTATTGATTCAAATCTTACTGCATATTATGATTATTGCTCTTATCAGTCTTGCGTCAAAAGATCTGCTACCTGATTCTTCAATGTCCTAAGCGGTCAGATGCAGATCTAGCGGGTTTTGGTCTTTCTCTAGTTCAGTGGCGGCTCCAGGATTTGGCAAGTATGGGTCGCTGGGGTAGCAGCTTCTAAGCTGATTCATTGTTGAATGTACCTAGAACCAACACTGAAATTGGTAAGAGAGCTTTTTCTATTTCTGGGCCTAAAGTCTGGAACTCTCTCCCTGCGGCTGTCAGATCTTCCAATTCACTGAGCATCTTCCGATCCAGACTTAAGACACATCTCTTTCAATTGGCGTTTCCTCCATAGTCCGTCTCACTCTCTCCCTCTGACTGATCTCTGGAATGACCTGGATCTTTTGCGGATTGATTTTGAAGTACCATCGATTGATACCTTGGGTATTAGAACTGGTGCTATAGAAGTGCATAATTATTATTATTATTAAGCACGGGAGCGCCAATCATTTGTTGATAGCTATGTATCAGTAAATATATGGTCCCGACCCCCAACTGGGGGCCACTGGAGGACAGACATTCGATAGGGGGACACGGGTTCCTCCCGATCCCCCTCCATTTGGATCCGCCACTGCTTTAATTGATTCGATTTGTTCTTTGTTCCTGTGCTTTGCAGCTGCCTGGAAAAATCAGAACTGAAAGTGGAAAGCCGGGTGACGTCATCGTTCAGACGGCGTGCCAGGAAAAAGCGGGTCTCATCGTGGTGGGGTCGAGAGGTCAGGGAAAACTGAGGAGGGCGATAATGGGCAGCGTCAGTGACTACGTCCTGCACAACTCCAAGTGCCCGGTTGTCATCTGCCGCCAAAAGGACTGAACGTATAAGACACGTCACGTGACATCTCCTCCACTCTATCTATAATGAATTCAGGGATATTTTTACACCCCCTAACACCTCCAACCCCCTAATTTGAGGTCGACATCCACAAAATTTGGTAATGTGACAATGGTATGCATACAAAATGCATGTTAATTAGCTCCGGACATCCCCAATTTGAGGTCGACACCCCCCAAATTCACAATCCTAGAAATATCCCTGAATGAAGCTATATTTTTGCGTCCAGACTCCGTAATCGATCGACGGCCAACTATAGAACTGAATATGTAATAAGCTAATAAGCAGTGGCGTAACCAGGATTTCCGAATGGAGGGGGCACATTGGCACTTTCGGGTGAAAAAATCTCTTGACAAACGAAACAAAAAGATGGTCGTGTCAACCAGACCCAGTTTGAACATTCGCACATTCTCTTTGAGCATATTACCTACTCTCCTCTACCCCCAAAAGTTGCCCAACTATTTTGCACAAATCCCACGACCGGTCCCAGCCCGAATGGGGGGCCGGGCTTCCCCTTGCCAATGTCAATGTCATTTCATCAATGACTGGGGAAGCCTTTCCAATTGCTCAGTCCTGAATATATCAAATGCCGTCTCTTTTCCACATTTTCGTGGATTCGATCAGGGGCGTAGCTACGGGGGGGGGGGTATATCGCTATATATACCCCAGTGTTGGAGTTGTGAAATTTGAGCTGGGGTGGGGTGGGGGTTGAGGACTGAAATTCAATGAACAACAGAGACTGCATGTACCCCCCCTATGTTATTTTTGTGAGGGTTGCAAAGTTAGCTGGGGTTCAATCCCCAACACTCCCCCGCAACTCCAACACTGCACCCCAAAAAAAACCCCATCAGACTACCTTAAAAATTTTTACGTGTTTTTAAGATTTTCAAAAGTTTTTTCAGATTTATGCCCCCATCTCATTATACCCCTCAAATCAAATTCCTGGCGACGCCCCTGGATTCGATTCGTCGTTTCTTGTTAAACACTACTATCTAGACCATTTGTCAGAGTCCTCGTACCAGGGTTGGATTGGCCTGGCAAACCAGCCCGGGAAATTTTGACATTGCCTTACAAAGGCAGGCCCGTCTTTATGTGTTGGAACTTGGGCACTGTGCCCGGGGCCCCGCGCATCTTATGGCCCCGCGCGCTCCAGCCTTTTATGTTTTGACCTCTATTTGCTTATCATCTTCTGGAGGATAAATTAATTGAAAGAGCAAGAACCAAAAAGTGATCTTTTTTGCTCGTAAACTTTTTCGAGCATCAGAAAAAAGCTTTTTAATCCCGCCGGGGCCTTCATATATCGCGGGACCCTAGGCACGTGTCTACATTGCGTATGCCTTAAAATGACACTGCATGGATCCAACCCATCCGGGGCCCCGCAGGCCGCCAGGTGCCAGGAACCTCACACTGGCGAAAGACGGACATGTACAAAGGTGGGACGCCCCGGGCAAGCAGTGGCGGCTCAACGGAAGGGGGCAGGGGGCCGTGCCCCCTATTGAGTGCCTGGCCCCCAGTGGCCCCCCTGTTGGGACCCTATACTTAATGCTACATACATTAAACAACAAATGGTTGGCCCCCATGGTTAGAAGTTGCCACCCCAACGGCCCCCCACTTGCCAAACCCTGGAGCCGCCACTGCGGGCAAGTATAATGTGGGAGGCCCAGTTGCCAACCACATGGCCCATTTGCCAACCACAGAGCAATCCCGGGCTCCTAGGCAGAGTAGTTACGGGTTCCTAGGAAGTTTGAAAACTGGAGATGACCTGTTTTGCTTGTGTCAGACTACTCGACTAAACAGGCGTTCATTGCTGCGCCACCTAGCGAATGCCGAGCAAACCTTGTGACGCCGATGCAAAGCATATTTAGCATAAATTTCCGGAGAAATTGATAAACGCTGAATTGAATCGCTGTAATCTAAATAGGATTCGTAATTCCGGTTTTTGATGCAGAAGTTTTTTAAGTTTTTAAGGCAGTGATTTGCAATCTCGTCAATTTCACACCTTTTTTATAATGCAAAATTAGAACATACATGAGAAAACTTCGCTTAACCGTGTTACTACGACCCAAATAACGGGAAAACAAAGCGCAAAATGCTATGGCAGATATAGGCCTGTTTCTGCAATAAATCAAATGAAATTATTAACGAGTAATGTAACCACGGGAATTTGTACTGTACGCATTTACGTACATAGGCCTATGCATGCATAAATATTTGTAATTTGTGTATGCATGCAATTCGCGTATACATAAAGGTGAAATAGCTTCGCAGAGAGCTTGAGGAAGACAGAAAAATGCAAAATTTTTACACATATAGCCTCTGAAAACGGGAGATGACCTTTTTGTTTGTGTCAGACTATTTTTCACCACGTTGGAGGAGTAAACCGAGCAGTGCTCGAATTGTGAGAAAATGAAAGGGGTGTCATGGCGAGCGTGGTGTTTTAAGAATTTACACTTTTGTCATTTTTGCATTTCTCTAGGGAGGGTCTGCCATTTTAAAGGGGGAGCTGAACCCCAACCCCCCAGCAATTCGAGCTCTGGAACCAAGTGTACAAAATCGGCGATGACCTTTTTGCTTGTCAGGCTTATAATAATAATAATAATAATAATAATAATAATAATAATAATAATAATAATAATAATGTGATTTTAAGTGGTTTAGGAGGCTAATTAAGCCTGTGTGAAAACCACTGTAGGCTTTAACGACGTTTACCAGGTCGCTAACACGTATACATTATTTCTAGATTTAAAGTGTTTCTAATGTTCTAAAATCTACCAAATATTTTAAATTTATTTTCTTAATATCTTGGTGTTCGGCTGCCCACCGGGAATCTCTCCGTAACCAGACGACCCAGTTCAAGGCTTCAAGCCTGCCTCGTACCAGTTGACGTAGGTCACGTGCTCGACTAAGGGCAGCATTCCGCAAAGACGACACCACTAACGGGTGTCACGTATGTCATAAATTAATGTCAGTGTTATGGTGATGTTGCTTGTAATCGAAGTACTCGTTCAAGTACTTACGGACGGTTAAAATCGTCCACGTTAATGCAAGAGCCAGATGGAGCAGATGTTGCATAATCCTCGTGTCGCGCCCCCATCACGACAGGCCAGTGGCGTAGCGTGGTCTTGTGCCGCCCATGGCTCCTGAAAAAATGCCGTCTCCAATTTGCTGTTCTTGTGCCTGACAAGCAAAAAAGGTCATCACCGCTCAATTTTCCGCCCCTCCACATGTGCCGCCCATGGCTCGAGCCAGTGTTTATTCTAGCCACCTTGACATTGGGGGGGGGAGTTTGAAATGTTTGGGAGGTTTGTCTGCCCAAAAACCTTGACGAGCAAAAAAGGTCATCCTGATATAATTTTTTCCTCGAATGTGGTGACGAGTAAAAAAAGGTCATCACATCCTTTTCCTTCAAATACTCTTCTATATGTCATATCCTTCTCTTTTCCCCTCTCCAAAATAAAAAATCCCCTCTCGTCACACTTTTTTTTTTGGGAGAAATTCCATCCCCCAATGCAACCTATAGAATTTTTTTGGGAGGGGGATTTTCAAACTTTGGAGGGAAATCCCCCAAAATGGCCTAGAATAAACACTGGCTCGAGCCATAGTAGCCATTGGGACGCTACGCCTCTGCGACAGGCACCACACCCCCCACACTCCCAATTTGAGACCAACACCCACCCAATTTCAGCTACTGGATGGCCTTATTTTGCTTGTCACACTTTTTGGACAGGGACCCCAGAATTTACCGACACCCCTCCCCCCAATTGATAATCCTAGAAATAACTCTGGCACCACACCATTCCTAAGACGAGAATAGTAGTAGTGGTAATAGTATTACTAGTACAGTATTAGTATTAGTGGGAAACTTCTTTAGCGCCATTGTGGTAATGCATTCACAGCAGTTAGGGTAGGGCTACCGGTTTAATGCGATTAAGTAATCGCATATTTAATTTTTTTAATGCACCGCAGAGAGAAAGAGGGCGAGAGAGAGAGAGAAAGAGGGGGAGAGAGAGAGAGAGAGAGAGAGAGGGCGAGAGAGAGAGAGAGAGAGAGAGGCCATTAAGTAGATTTTTAGCCACGGGCCTCACTTTTCAGTGTCATATGCCTGCATCATTCAAAAACTGACAATCTTCAAAAAAGGCAATTATCAATCACACTGAGAGTAAATCCGAAAGCATACTAAACACATCATACATCAGCAAAGATAAGGCACACAACAATAAATCCATTCAACGTTACACAAAATAAAACCCCAACGATTTGCAATGTTACAAAGCAAAAATAACTAAAAACAATGTAACTCTAAGCGCCGCCTCTACGATAAGTGATGCAGTCTGCATTGGGAAATTCACTGAAGAATTCCTTACGATCACAAATATCGGTTCGCGTGAATCAAAGGCATTTTGAAAAGTACATGCGATGACGACGACGAAAACAAAATAAGAAACAGTCAGATGTACAGAATTTGCAATGAAACGGCCTAAGTCTGGCTGAAAAGTACGAGTATTCACAGCCAGTGTTTATTCTAGGCCTTCTCTTTGGGGGGGGGGGAATTGTCCCCCAAAGTTTTGAAATCCCCCCAAATTTTTTATATGTTGGCTGGGGGAGTGGAAAATTTCCCCCAAAAGCGTGGAGACTCAGACCTTGCCCCCCCAAACATAACAAAATCCCTCCCCCCCCAATGTCAAGGTGGCTAGAATAAACACTGATTCACACCATGTCTCTTGGTTGCCAAAGCAATTAAGAATCTTGGTACCAGAAATAAATAAAAAAACTTTTGCCTGTACAAAAATGCCTCACCAAAGCAGCAAATGCAATCTTCTTAGTGCAGGTACGAACTTTAAATACTGTAGCAGATAAATACAAAAAAACTCCAAATTTTGAAATATAACATTATAGCATTAATAATTTTAAAAACACAGGAAAAGCTCAGAACAAATATAGCCACATAGTTTTTAATGATACGTTTGAATGAGAAATATGTTAGTTTGCTAATCATAATAATATAAAGCAGAACTTCGTTAGAATATATTGTACTTTACAGGCCTGCCAAGTACGTTATAACGAAGTTCAACTGTAATAAGATATAAGCAGTACTTGATTTTCTGGGAATTGAACCTCAAAATGGTGGCGATCAAACCATCTTAGAAGGTAAAAACTTTGGGACAGAAGCAGTTCAGCTCCGACTGCTTTCTTAAAAATCCACCACTGATAATCGTAATAAGCAGGCATTCAGGTTTCCTTGTGGTCACAAATTCGTACTTTACAGTACGACAGCCTAACATTATCTAATAGCATAATACTGACTATGGTTATTCGTCTGCAAGCATTTCTGGCTGCTCCCAAACCTACCAGCATTTTCCAAAGCAAAACAGACCCTATAAAGCTGTTAGAGCAACCTCAAAAAGATAACAAGAATCACACGGTACGAACTTAAAATGCGTCCGATGGCAACGCGCTGTCGCCATTAACCATCAACTGGCCGTAATTAAAATAAATATTCGTGAACATCTAAGACTTTGCAAGCGGCGCGCCGGAAACTGCCTTCTGAGACGTGCTCTGAAGTTTGTTCCTGTGTTTCAGTTCTTCCTGGCATATGTTCCTGACCGTTTCGTATCGCATGACGATCTGCTTAACGTCCTCCATGAAAATCCTATGCAGGAAGGCGTCGTTACTCTCCAGTTCGTGCAGACTGAACAATTCCCACTACGGCGCACCACGAACCAAACAGAAAGAAGGCCAATTTCAACTCACAAAACATCATAGAACACAGAACATAAGAAAAAAAAACATAAGACCAAAAAGATCATGAAGGAAAAAAAATAGATCAAACACTATAAATCCTTAATTATAGAGCTACAAAACTTTTTTTGACATTGTAATGTGTTCACGTAGTCTTTATGGATTAGTTACTACAGTAATCTTAACTTTAATAATAAAAATAATAATAATAATAATAATAATAATAATAATACAGATTTATATAACAACAATAACATTGACCATTAATAGGATAAGCAACAAATTGGAATAAGTGACATTTCATAATTTCATTTTTAAATATCAGAGTCTGTCACATTGTTTAAATTAAAAGTACAGCACAAAATTAAAAGTCTTTGGTGAATATTAACTATAAATATTCTGCCGTCATTGCCAAAATCATCTGCTGCTGATAATTATAATGGCATAGCTAAATAACACCATTAAGATAAAATAAATTATAAAAAATAAAATTCAACCAGTACCTTCAGTTTGTGGTCATGCTCATGAGCAGCATGAAAATAGACCAGCAGCCAGTTTGGTATCTCTGCAGATTTAACATAATTTATTCATTTTTTCAGAGAAGAACAAGACAGCTAGAAACTTGAACATTTAAGCCTGGTTCATAAATAAACTAGCATTACAGATCAATAATTTCAACATTAGAAATTACTTTAAAATCAGCAAAAGCTTGAAAAAATGTTCATCATGAGCAACTGCTCACAGATAACCAAGACTCTAAATCAATACAACTTAATTATTGAATCAAAGTTAACAGTCAAACCTTTCAATAACAAAACCACCATTCAACATGAACTAACCAGGGACCAGCCATATATTACGTACACAAAACGTCATATGTGTTTTAACGAGTGCAAGCAAGTGAATAATTCTCATAACCCATTGCCCACCCATGAGAAAATAATTGTGTTAAAATCTAATGTGTGTAATTTCAACCAGCCATCAACCTGAGCGGTTGCTTTTTAATTGTTACGTAGGTTATGTATAAATTTGTGCATGCGTACACATTTAGTCGAGACACCCTCCTTGTATGCATCCGTACGCAAAATCTTCCTAAATTCAATTGTGTGGCTCAGAGGAAAAACGGCGTATCCCTCAATTTTCTTATAATTGAGTTAATGCCGGCCATGACTTGCTCTAACCAATAGAAATCACTGAACCAGTCACCTTAACTTTCATGACACACTACTATGTTCCTGTGGAAAATGATTAGAAAATATTTGTATTTAGTCATATTATATTTAATAAACTTTGCCTGCTGATTTCACGTAATTTTGTTTATGAGGGATACGCCGTTTTTCCTCTGAGCCACACAATTACCCTCAATGCATACATAATGTATGGATGGCCCCTAATTGCCAAGAAGTTGCTTGCACCATAATAACTAATATTGAGGAATTGCAGTACTAAGGAGATCCACGTTGCAGGTTTGGCATCTAATACCTGTTGTGAGATAAGGATTTGCTGGAACCAGAACATTTTGCCTCCTGTATTCCGTGTCTGGAGAAGAGTACTGGATGGATGGTTGAACTGTCTGCATCAATGGATGATGGTATTGAACAGAACGCTTCACGTGACTGCAAGGTACAAATATATAACGAACAGTGCCACCGAGACAAAATAACGTTAAAAATCCGACAAGAGGAACATTTAGCATACTCGGAAGTGCTGTTAAGTGCCAGCAAACTTGAAACAGAAGAAACAAGTCAAATAACACAGTCTGACATATATATAAGATACTACTAAGCGTGCAGACAATGTTGTCATCAAAATTTTCACACAATGGTTAACCCCTTAACTGGGCAACTATTTGTAACTCAATGTAAAATGGACGAGCATTACTGGGGCACCCAGTTAAGGGGTTAACTGAAATTGTATAAATATAGACAAACCATCTCAGCATTGGGCACAATTAAATACCAATCAACTTAAATGGCAGAGAATTGAATCAATAAAACTGACCTGTGGTTTGCAAAGCATTAATAAATGCCTGAACTGTATTAGATTATGACTGGAGAATTTATATTTTAAAAGCAATCAAAGTTTTAGCATTTTTTTATTTTCTGTGAAATTCCAACCAGGTTTATGACAGGTCACATCATTTCCTACTTCTCAGCATTACTTGAGAACTTATCCTTAGCCCAGGGGTGTCAAGACTTTTTGGACAGAGGGCCAAATGCCATGTCTCCCATGTCCTTGTGGGACAAATGCAAAAAATGCTTGTCAATATTATTCTAAAATCTAACCTAAAGGCCATTCAATTGTTACATGATTACATTACAATTTATTATTACAACTTATTGTGGTAACTATGACAAACCGTATTCCTGTCTAGTCTAATAGAAAGTCAAATTTCAAAATCTTTTAACGGTGAAGATCAAATTGAAAAATACCGTTAGACAACAGTCAATGTAGATGTGGAAGCTGATGAGACATGACATTGTTTATATTTAACTAGTTTAGCAACGTCTGGTTTTAACCCCTTAACCATGTATTTAACTGTAACTCAATGTAAAATGGATGAATATATCCGTGACACCCACTTAAGGGGTTAAATCTGCCGCCAAAGCTACTCTCAAATTTGCCTGTAAATTTCCTTTGGACAGCTGTGATCTCAGTTCTGTCTTTAGTAGTGTCATTTAGAAAAAGCCTTGCCGACACAAGTGAGTGCTGGTTAAGAGAGATGGCAACAAAACACAGGATCTACGATTCTACTAATTTCTACAATCTACATAAAACCAATTTTTCAAACCAAAAAGATTCTACATCAAATCAATTTCACAATAAACATTGGGCAAAAAGTTTCAAAACGTAAATACTGTCGCGGGCCAATTAAAAGCAGCCCACGGGCCAAATGTGGCCTGCGGGCCAAGGTTTTGACACACCCTGCCTAAGCCACTTAATATTCATATTCTTCCATCAATTAGGCACCTGATGTATTCATTCACAAGTTAGTCAAGAGATTGTAAACCTGGAAAGAAGGAACCAAAAAGCACCCACTGTGGTTGAACTTTGAACTCCTTGTCTCAATTCCAGGCAGCAATTGTAGCCAACAAAGTCCCAAAAAAAGTATAAAGAATACACAGTACAAGCACACCATGTTCCTTACTTGATATAATAAATCCCGTCACCAAACGATTCAATCTTTTCCCAACCAGGCGGAAGAGATTCCTTCTCCAGCGGATGGCTCCAGTGAGTCGTCTGTGTATTGTGATCGATGTAATATTTTCTCCCTTGCGCTGTCCAATCTACCGACCATCCAAGAGGCAGCGGAAGATCGGAACTGTTCCCACCTATGACAGAATTTTGGCAAAACGTTGAAATCAAAGACTAAAAAACAGCAAATACCTAGATCTTAATTTCACATTCAAGAACCCAGTAAAAAATGTACAATGTTAAATAGAATTGGCAATTGTTGGAGTTGTATATAAAGGCAAGGATAAAAACTGCTAAGGCACTAAGAGAATCATGACTTTAGGAATAAGGTTAAATGCAGTTACCACCTTAATGGTGAGGTTGTCAACTGAAGGGCCCAGAGGAATAAGGAAGTAAATCCAGTTACCCCCTTAGTGGTGAAAATATCAGTTGAGGGTCCAGTGAAATAAGGAAGTAAATGCAGTTACCCCTCTTATTGTTATTGATACTCAAACCATTGGGGGGTCGGATACAGTTACCTCCCTATTCCACCCAGCCATTCGATTGGTGTGCTCAAAAAAGGAAACATCACATTGCAAAATAATTTAAAATTTTTCAGTAAATAAGTTCAAATTCCATTTTTAAAAAAAGAAGAAAACCGAATAGAAAAATAAAAGAGAAAAAGAGAAAATACCTGAAGACAAATCGTGGCTAATTAACTGAGACATTGGCTTTGAAAAATACATCCCCTGATGTGACTGAATGCTGCTGCTTGGCTGCGGTGCATAGTGTTGCTGATTATGCTGATGATGATTCTGAAGCATCTAAGCAGTTCAGAAACAGATCTGTAATCTAGCCAATGCTTCACCAACCATGGCCATCAGCCCAGTACCAATTCACATTATGGAATGGCTGTGGTAGCAACAATGACCAGTCACAATAAGCCATCAGAAATCCAATAAGCCATCAGAAATCCAATTTCAACATAGTCCAGTGTAAGTCCACATAAAGTCAGTTCAGAATATAGTCCTAACCAGGGCATGATTTGTAGGGGGGAAGAGCGGATCTCCCCACTGCCCAACTACATCCCTCCTACTGCTACATCCCCCCACAGCTACATCCCCCCACTGCTACATTTTCCCAACAACTACATCCCCCAAGACTCGACATGTTTCCCCACACTGCTCCAGGTCACAAACAGTGATATTTCCATTTTCCTAATTACCATTCTAATTCCATTTAAGTCCTTGAATTTCCATTTAATTCTCATTTCCATTCCCAAATATTTTCCATTTCTATTACCATTCTATTCCCATTTTTTCAAATAATTTCCATTCCAATTTCCAGTTCACTTCTAAATATTTATAAACGATTATTAATCACCAAAATTTACTGGAATAGTTCAACAGCTTATAGAATAACATAATGTCAATTGTCAACTTAAGCAAAGCAGAATTATTGTCAGCATGTGGCACAATTAACTGAGTAGCCTACTAGCCTATGCAACAGACAAGTCAGCAAATCAGTTAATCTGAGTTTCTATCAAAATGCATTTAGTTTGAAAAAAGCTCATCTCCAGTGACTGATGCATTCTAATTGGTCAAGAAGCCACAGAGGGAAAATATATACATACGCCTGGGATGCTGGAGCTGCCATCAAGTCCTGGGCCAGTTCACTCAGTTTATTGTATCGGGAAAGCTTTTGTTCCCAGAAAAGGAATGCATCATTAATCTCTTCTTCCACAATGTCTGCTATGTAATTGTTGACCTGTGTGTATATCACATCCCTTTCGCTAACATTGCTGCTGACACTTGTTGTGGTAAGTCGATTGGACTGGATCTTATTAGCCAGGAACTTGAACCTTTGCAATGAACTTAGTGGAGTCAACATTGAGGATGAAGATGCATCATCAGGTTGTGACGGATCAGTTGAGGAATTGAAATTTTTTGGCTTTCACAAACTGTTGCAATGTACAGCTTAGCAGCATGCAACAGCACTGCACATTCTGGTGACATCATTGCTTGGGCCATCGTTGGATCAAGCAAACATGCAGCTGCTGGAATTGGATTAAAGTGTTCAGTATCGGGATAAAGCAGAGTGGCAAAACGAACTTTCGACGGAGATCATCAAGCATCTTTGAGGTTATTGCCTTAGCTGCCGTGTGTTGCTGTAGATGACACTCCAGATTCAGTATGCATGGAATAATGCTGGAGAGAGACTGAGCATCAGTTTGTAAGATATCAGTCTGAAGAGCGAAGGGTTCTGTGTTGACACTTCTTGTAAACCAATCACTAGCCAGAAGCGAGTCAATGCCTAAACAAATGCACAAGGAAATGTTTATGTAATTTAACAGCAACTGCATATTCAATCCTTTAAATAATTTGAAACAACTTTGCATATTGTGCAATGTACACTTGTACAGTAAAGTATATGATAAATTTATTAATTAAGTTATTGTCAGTATTATGATAATGCACTTCAAGTAACAAATGTTCATGAATCATGACTAGTTACTTAGAAGTTAAGAATAGCAGAGCAGTAGCCCAAAATTTGATCATCATAGCCACATCATCCCACATGCCACATTGCCACTAGATTTCTATTGTACAACAAGCTGCACATTTCAGCCAAAGCCAGACTTGTCAAAAAAAATATCTAATATTATTACGGTTAACGACCACTCTAAAATGCTATAATTAAAATAAATGGTGCAACTGTTATATTTACCCATTTCACTCAAAACGTTGTTGATGTCATTTTTATCAACAGCAGGCGTTTAATCATCTGGTACGTCACTGTTCCACCTGGTGGTGCAATCAGTAATGACCGATTTTCCACATATCATGACAAGCTTTTTCAACAGCAACACTCGATCTTCTTATTTTTGAAACCAGATGCCTTGTTTTAGTCAGAACAGTATCATAATGCGGTATGGCAGCTTGATGATCAGCTGAAGCGTGTGCGCATGCAAGGCATTCTCAGGTATGGAACTTGGGTGGGTAAATCAAACTGGTTTTCAGGCTCCATATCTGTGATCTCGTCTGTAACTGTCTCATCATTATCTGAATACGAGTGATCTGCATCTTCATTGGTTTCATCTTCACCTATTTCCTGATTCACAATGTTTTCACAGCCTCGTGACTCTCATCATCATCATCGCTTTACATCATTATTTTCTTCATCCAACATGGCACTCTGCTGGGTCTTCTCTTGCATCAGTCTGATGGCTTTCACCATGTTTGCACCATTGTCGGTGATGATCATGAGCACCTGTGTTTCAGTAATACCCACTGTTGAAGGCATTGCGACAGACATTCCGCCAACATCTCGCCTGTGTGTGGGTGCTGGATATTGCAAAAAGATTGAGGAATGAATGTCTAGGTTTATTTGCTGTGACGTCATAGTAACAGGCCGAGATCCCAAGATAGGAAGAAGACAGTGATTTCTTTGACCATCCATCCAGACAAATGGTGATCTTACGAGCCTTGCTTAAGTCATATTCTTTAATGTAGCAGAGCTCAGGACAAATTATGCAATCAAACTCTTCATCTTTGCAGAACCTGAGTTAAGAAAAATTCATATAATTTCTGTGTATTTGTTTATTAGCTGAACTATTTTTATTATTGCAAATTACAATACCGGTTACAGTCTCAAGTCTCAACTGGCAGTGTGTACTGTAGGCATACAAACTTGTGACTAACTGATTTTCATGTCTACTTGTTGTTTTCCCAAATCTAGTTGCAAGTTATGAAGATTTATACAGTCAGCTTTGTAGACTGTTTTTGCAAAAATCAACTCAAGTGATGGTCTGCCACTGCCAGTATTGAGAATTAGATTGGACACGAGTGAAGTTAACTCACATATCAATACCAACATTTATCACATAAATTACAGTGAATTGAACTGACAAACTGAAAATAATGTTTAGTTTAAAAACAAACATCAAACAAACCAGGCATCTTAAACTTTTGATCCAGCACAGTTATCATGCCACGGAACGATGGCTGGTCCAGCAGTGATATCGGGCAACTGGTGCCAATGATCATTTTCATGACACTTTTAACTCGCACGTGATGCTCTGGAATCTTTAGGCCAATTCTATACACTTTTTAGAGTCTGTGATTTGACTGCGCCAGAAATGTCACGTTTTACAGGTTGACTTCTGCCAGAAACTTTTTCCTGTTCTTTCTTGACACAGATCTCGTGTGCCTCCTTGTGGTATCGCTTCAAATGTGAGCAGCAAAGTTGCTTGTGTTCTTGCCGGCAATTTTGTTCCACACACAGCCTTGGTAGTGTCATCCACGACCATACAAGTTGATTTATCACAACTATCATCATATGAAAAGAACTGCCACCATACACTATCTCTTTTTCTACCACCGAGTAACTTACACAAACTCATTTCAAGAGTGTGATAACAGTACCAACTATAAACTAACACTACAAAACGTAATGAACTTTACACAGGATGTTGATAAAATTAATGTAAATAAACATAGAGATCAACATAGACTAGATAGATTTTTAGCCTGCTTGAAGAGGCAAAAGAGTTCTCAGACTAAAGATACTAGATAAACTAAATTGAACTAGGCTCTACTGTATTGCAGAGTATAGAATCAGCTCAATCAGGTAGTTAGATAGAGCTTAGAAACTAAGTTTATAGATCACTTGATTTTTTTGTTAACTGAGTAATGTTTTTACTTCAAAAATAATTTCACTTCTCATTCCAATTCCATTCTTGTGAGACCATTTCCATTCCTATTTCTAATTCAATTTCAAATTATTTTCCATTTCTATTTCCATTTCTCTCACAAAAGATTTCCATTTCCATTCCTATTTCCATTTCCATTAATGGAAATATCACTGGTCACAAATCACACCCTGGTCCTAACATTACCGGTAACTAGTCTAGTTCCTGCTAAATATAAATATTCAAGCTAAAAAATTCATACAAACATATACACACACACACACACATATATATATATATATGTATATATATATTTTGTTTGAATTATATAATATATATATATATATATAAATATATACACACACACACATACACACATACATTCACAATGCTTTAATGCCATCGCATTCCAAGGAACTTTCTCTCACCTCAAACCAGATGCTGCTTGCAGCAGTGCAAAATGCGAATGCAATAAGCATCCCATTTCTTCTGTCTCTGAACACGTTTAATCACAAGTCCCTCAGCACTGAGGGTATTACACTGTACAATAAAGTTACATATATATATATATATTAAAATAAAGTATGTTGCACTCATTAACTCATTACTTGGTAATTATCATCTGAGTGTTCGATATCGGCTGCATTTCCAGGTATCATTCTAATTCCACCCTCTTGTGAAGAATAACGGGTCAGAGGTCCAACTCCTGGACGCAAGTCTTCATTCAGCAAAAATCCAAAACAAAGCGCACAGCCTCTAGTTCACCGCTTTAACAAACAAACTAAAACCGAGCAAATCAGAAGAGAAGACAGAGTACTTAAACCGTCCTAAAAGGTTGTGACATGGATTAATTGCTGTATGATAAATTTTCTATTTCAAACAACATTTCACATTCCCAAGAGGTACTATCGGAGTGTTTCAAAACGGTTACTGATGAAACCTCATACAGCTCAATAACAGCCTCTCCTTGGTCAAATTTCTTTGCTTTGTATGCAAAATGCCATAAGCATCCCATTATGATGTCTTTTGGGAACAGGAAAAGGTATACATGTTAGTCAAAAGCACGTGCAAACCAAGTTCAGTGGAACCTATATAAACCCGATCAGTCCAAATAAAATTATCTGTTTTAATCGAGGTTCCATTATATTTTATCCAAGTCTGCATTAACGAGGTTTTACAGCACTGCGAATTATATCCATAATACATCAATTAATTGAAACCACATAATCTCTGAATACAATAAACATTGTCTTCTAGCAAAATTCAACTCATGATAATTAATCTAACAATTTTAATACCAAGAATTGCTCAAAATTAAAAGAATCCAAAGAAAGTGACGGCAACAACCAGCTGCACACCAACCTCCTTGCCAAGGCATTGACTGCTGCATAATGGACGTGAAACTGTGGCTCCTTTTCACCGTATTCGAATCTTGAGGCTGTTGCAACCTCTGCACGTGACAAGACTGCGGCAACACGCTTCCACCCGCACCCGACGGCCGATTAAGCGCGGACTGCGACATGCTCTGCTGAACCGCTAGGTTGCTGCTGGCCAGTCGAATGAGTGGATGACGGTGCATTGGAGCAGACACTGAATGCGCAGACGTCTGCGCCGCTGCGTTCGAGTATGGAGACCGATACCCGACCGCAGAAGACGCCGCGTTAGAGGCCGCGACAGATGGTCCTCGGCTGCCAATCAACTGATTTGGAAGGTACGATGACGGAGAAGCCTTACCGGCAATTGGTCGGCCTAGAATCACGTTCGAAGCTGAAATAAAAGAATGGAATTAGATCAGTAATTGACAAATCTAACCAGTGAACTCAGGTGAATGAAAGTCAATGGACTTCAGGTCCTGGAAAATGCAATAAAAAAAAGAACCACAACGCGCACGGACCTCTTAGAGAGCTGGACTAAGAAATCAAATATAATATGTCATTACTCACAATGTATATGAGGAGGCGCATCCATTTTAATGTATTTTCCAGCAAGACCCTGTCCAACAATATTTGCCGAATCTTTCTTTTTTGAGAGCATTGCAACATAAATCTGAAATCAATAACAAATACACCAAAGTTGTCATTCTTAGAAATGAACCAAGACCTGCTTCCTAACAAACAGCAAATGATTAGAAAACTCTGTCTTTTAGCCATTCTATACAATGAACACAGTTATTTTTGTAACAAGGCTTATCCATCGACCTAGAAATTCGTCTTCGTAATGGATGCGTTTATAAATAAATGAATTCAATTGATCAATCCCTTGACCTACAGTTCACTAGTCACTCCATTAGATATTCAGTAGGACTTCATTTGTTGTTCCAAACTCTGGTATAGTGACTGGGAATAGTTGTTTTTTAGTGTGACCCCAGGCCCTGGAAATCATTGCAAACAACAATTCATATAACCCATCACATTATCATCTTTCAGGTTCGGTCTTAAAACATCTGTCTGGTTTGGCCTATCTGCTAATAAATTGTTTCCCTTCTTATATGGACCACTCTTCTGGCTTCACCATGGCTCTAAATCAATTAAGCAGCATGATAGTGGCGCCATATAAGGCGAGCAATTGATATTAATTTATGGCTTTGAACCAAAAGAGAATTTTCATTCTGTTAAAAAGATTGTTTCAAATAATCGCTCACAATCAAGAATTTGCTTCAAATATAAGTAAACACTGGATATAATATTACATCAACCCTTTTCTATCTCTTGAAATCCCTACACTGCCTAGATTAAACGTCTACGAATAAACAACTATTATGGTACCTACTTTCGAAAGCGCTATATAAATTCACGAGATTTACTTACTTGCCTACTTAGTACACGGTCTTTGCACACGAATACTCACTACATAGACGATATTAGAGAAAAGATCACAGTTGTGAAACGGTCTTCGATTCTTTACATCTAATTACAGTTTGCATTAACTTTCAACTTCTCACTTTCCATTAAATTAATATATGGCATTTATTCGAGACAAATGCAAAATCCTAAAACGATATTTCCCTTGATATTTCCCATATCTTAAACACTAAACTCCCAAAATCTGTAAACAGGCTGAAAAGTGAAACATCTTATAGCGCTATTATTCTCTGAAAAATGATTTTGACAATAATTCCGTAATTGTATAGAAATTACTTATTTTAATCTAATACCATTTAAGAAATCCATTAGACACAACAAGGCTGATAGATTTGTCAATGTGTTCCACCTTCTTTAGACTAAATCTACAGTTATCATACTGATCTCAACCAAGAACCACCCCGAATTCTGTCCGGTATTTTAATTCTTAGACGTAATCGCAATAATAATAATAATAATAATAATAATAATAATAATAATAATAATAATAATAATAATAATAATAATAATAATAAGGCTTAGGATGATCCAGTAGGTCCTGTCATCTGCAAGAACTACAACTTGTGAAAAGTGAACTGACGTCTTGGACTTTCAAGTCAACCAGGCAACGCCACGGACATGATATCTGACTGATTTTATCACTGAAACGATGATGCAGAATTGCAGATACATTAGAAAAATGGCGCTAGAGAAGTTTTATGGCTGATTGATTGAATTTGTAGATTTTTCAGACGGTGCAATATTTTTCAATCAATCAATCAATCAAATTTATTTTTCACAACATATTGTTAGATATACATACACAAGCAGAGAAGAAAAAACTTAACTATACTAAGCAAACTATTCTAAGCACTTGACTATACTAAGTATGATGTGTAAGGTTATTTATTGTTGTGAAAAAATTAAGAATAGACTACTGTTGAAATGATAATGACTCAGATGCAATGATCATTATTCAATTTCAAATGCAACCAAAAGTGAATCATGTTATTCGAACGCTACTTACAAGTTCCATAGAATTCGTTAATTCTATTTATCTATGTTGATGATTTGAGCCTGAGCACGTGACGCTGACTAAAACAAACAAGATGGCGGAAGCTGGTGAGAAATCAAATCGACGTAATCAGGTGAATTCTAATTAATTATTAGTTGAGTAAAATATTAAATTTTGCAGCCATCATCAGTACAGAACGCCAGAAATAAAATATTTTAAATGTTATTGGCAATATTGGATGAATTTGCTAAACTAAAAACTCAACTTAGAATGACGTTAAATTTGTATAGCGCATTTTAACTAGAACATACTGCAAATATTTTCAAACCTTGTCAGAGTATTGGATGAATTTATTGACGAAAATGTAGTGCAGTCAAGTAAATGTTGTTAGCAGCGGCGAATTTTTTTGTAGTGCCTGTTTATGATGACTATTTTTATGATGAAGACTATCTCTAATTGTCGCTTATGGTAGGACTCAGTGCTGCTTAAATGGCGGTTGAATTAGTAGAACTTGTTGCAATAGTGATTGATGTATGAAGATTGCTTTCTACTGTTGTTCGACTTTGATATTTCTTAGCTTACTTCCTTGATCGTTTTCCATCTGCGCTGCCAGTGGTTTTTGTACACTTCCCAATTGAAAGCCTTCTGCGAATCTATAATCTTTAATTAAATTGTAGATTGACTGTGATCTGTGGACAGGGTGGGCATCCATTCATATTGTTTCTATGAATTGCCGACTAGGCCGTTGGGCCAGTCAAATGTTCAGGGCTTTGATATTTTTGTTATCCACTGATTTTTATTTGCTAAGTTTTGATGCATAATTCAGTTTTATAGAAAAATGACCAAATTGTTAAATATTTATTTTTCAAAATGCCTAATTTTAAACGTTCCATGATTTTTATTAATCAAGCCTAACCTTTTCTGTTCTATATTTCCATTTTTACTGGAAACTGATTGAAAATTATCTTATGGTAGCACAATGATTTATCATCTTTATCAGCTGTTCTAAAGTTCTTGTACATGCATTTGATGATTTGTCTCCATTTATTTTCATCACAGTATAGTCATCAAAGTCTTATTAAGTCGGCTTTGTCATGAATTATTTATAATGTCACCAATACTTAAATTTAATTTTATGAAAATTTATTTGAAATGCTTTTTCTGAGCAGTATCTCTTTAACTTTTAATCTTATACCCTCACAATTCGTCTGTGCGCTAATCAAATTGTCCATCTTTTGTCACAATACTGGTGTAACTTTCCTACTATTCACACTGGAAGACTTTCCTATGCATTAACAAATGTCTGGCATCTGGATTGGAATATAGTTTTCTATAGAATAAATCACCCTGCTGTCTTCCAGCTGAACTTATCGGTCATGGCTCCTTAGGTCTAGCCCTGTCAGTTAGTGACTAACAACAAGGCCAAGATGGAATGCATGTGATAAGCATTTAGGAAGAATGTACCCAGTGGAATGCTAGAGTTTGTCACCTGTGAATGTTATAACTTCATTTTGACACAGGGCATGTGCTGCCTTGTTTATGAAGATTTTTGGAGTGATCTGAGTGTTATCCATTTATTTTCTGTTTTTTTCATGGGATTGAGAGAAAAAGTAAGGAGATGGGAAGAAAAGGAAAATTTTTATTTCAACATTAGATGGATACCATTAATGTTTGCATGGTTTGATGTGAAATCTTAAAGAGGGTTCTGTGTACATTGGAGCAGGGATGAAAGTTGAATTAAGTTTAACTGACTTTTATATACAATTTTATGCTTTATGCTGAGCCTTTGTTTGAGTTTCTTAAGAGAAATTATGCCTTGAATTAAAGTAATCATTAATTAACAATTTCACATTTCTAGATTGGCTTTACAGAGTGGATACTCATACTAAGTCATATTCATGACTTCAAGTTAATGATTCTTAGCGCCTCTCTTAAAGAGCTGGCATTTTTCAAGATGAAGATTGAGTTATTTTGATTTTAGTTCATAAATGCCCTTGAGGAGATAATGAGAATTGTTGACCTGAGGATTCAGATTTTATTGTTTGAAAGTGTCTCTTTCATCTAAGACAAAGTTAATATTTCAAGATTTATATTTTGTTGTTCATAAATGCCCTTTGGCTAGAACTGTTGACCTATACGTACTCTCTTTCATCTACGATATTTCAAGATTTATATACAGTAGAACTTCGTTGTAACGCACCTACCAGATCTAAAATTTAGTACATTATATTGAAGGACTGAAGTTATATCCAAGACCATCCAATAAAGTAGTGCATCATCAGGGCGAGATTTGTAGGGGGGAAGGGGGATTCCCCCACTGCCCAACTGGATCTCCCCTACTGCTACACCCCCCACTACATCCCCCCACTGCTACACTTCTCCAAAAACTACCGGTACATCCCCCAAGCTCGACATACCCCCCCCTCCAGGTCACAAATCCCACCCTGTGGATCACACAGGGCCGGACATTGCAGTACGTTATAACTTATAACCGATTATGCATTGTAACTGAGTTTGTTACAGCAAAGTTCTACTGCATTGGGATCTGACACAATTTCTGGTCCTTACAATCTGGTTTGGTCTTCTTTTCCAGGTTTTAGTTGGTGATTTGCCGTCGGATTTCTTGCGTCTTAACACCTCTACTGACCGTCAGATTGCAGTGGATCACCACACGGCAGCCATGATGCAGGCACAGGCTGCTGGGGTTCAAGTTTTTGCCCCAAGCGTTTCAAGGCTCAGCATTACAATTGCCCAGGTTATAAATCATTCAATATTTTACAATATTCTGGCTTACATAACAAATTGTGCCTGCTTAACCCTTTTGTGCCATCAATTTCGTAACTGGTTGGTTATGCGGGTCATTGTATTCAAAGGGTTAAGCATGTATTTATTCATTCATGATATCATTGATATGGACTTGATAGGAAAATATTAACCAAAGCTATGAAACAGTTTCTCTTGCATGTTTATGAAATGCCTGAACAGTTTTTGAGTCTCCCAGAGAAATATCTTAGTATATATCCTAGTATAGATACATTCTTATCTACTGTATATTAAATAATTTGTTACTATTGAAGCTTCCTTACTAGACAGCTTTTGTGTCACACGCTTGATTATCTTTGGGTGCTATTCAGGTGTGCTTGTCACCTGATGTCTATCTTTGTGCTAAGGCATGGTCTGAACGGGTCATTTAGTATGACACATGGGCCCCTTGGTATGACATTAAATAACATAGGGACATTATGCTTTGTCAAGAACATACATTTACTGTTGTGCTTATGCAAAAATGCTTGATTACTCTGGACTAGTTCCATGGATGAATGAACACAACTTGTAATGAGTCATAACTTTGAGGATTAAAATGGTATTTGCCTTTGAGGCTTATTTTTATGTACTGACTCATGAGTGACAATTTAAAATATGCCATTTACCAGTAAGTGTACTCAGTGATATAGGCCTATAGCTTGCTGGTTGGCTGGAGGTCCATATAGTGTGAGCATGCTCTAGATGAGCACTCTTATAGGCCATAAAATTAAGTATTGTGTCTCTCTTCTTATCTGTTGCTGAAATGCAAGTAGGTAAGTAAAATCTCATACATTTACATAGTGCTTTGGAAAGTAGTACAGTAGTAGCTGCTTATTCTTATGTGCTTAATCTTTCGTGAAATAGCCATAGGCAAGGTGGATTGTCAGCCAGGCAAAGGTCAGTGTATCTTTGAAATACTGCTATTATCTTTATGATTCTTAGATGTACAAGATAAGACAGCCATTTTGTTGACTTTACATTATCAGTTTTATGATAACAAAATTGATTTGGGTCTTGAAGTGATACAGAAGTAGAAGGACTTGATCCCATTGGAACTAGAAATATTTTTGAATTCATGCAGCAATGTATGTTTTATTAAAACATTCAGCGACAACCTGGTTTTTCTGGCTGGGCCAATCATTGTGTTACAGCCTATAAAAATATACATCCCGGGACCTGGCAGTTAGCCATATTTGGGGTCTAATAATCCCAGACTCTGAATGTGTTTAGCTTTTATAGAGTGAAAAATTTGTTTCCAGATGTTAAGAATGTATATTTGTCTCTAAATTCAATTTTTTTCACTGTTTTAAGTGCAGGTTTAAAGTATAGGTACTTAAAGTCATGGCTTAAAAGATTTGACCTAAATTATGGTTTACAATTCATGGTGCAAAGTCTAACCATATTTAGTTCAGTTGCACAGTTGAAGTGAGCTGATATGCTTGATATGCCTGTCACTTAAATAAAATTTTCATTAGGTTAAGTGACTTGATGATGTATTCCAAAAATTTCCTTCTGACTCTTTCATTGTCAATGGGCATCAGTAACTTCTGTCATAACCCATTAACTGTGTGTTTAACTGTAACTCAATGCAAAATGGACGGATATATTCGGGATTCCCGGTAAAGGGGTTGAGGTCGAATGATACAGCAGAAGTTTTTTAGGCATCTCATCTTATTATAATTTTTAGAGGCTGTCAATGCCAATTGCAAGATAGAGCAAAGTGGAAATGAAATGTTTCGTATATAACTATTGCCGCCATGCAGGCAGAAAGTGAAGGTGGTGGTAGCAGTGGTGGTGGTGATGATGATGATGATGATGATGATGATGATGATGATGATTGCCAAGTGAAGCTTCTAATTTATTTAGGTAAAATATATGAATTTCTTGCTTGAAATTTATGTTGACATTTTTCAACAATTAAAAGTAAGACAGCTATGGTTGATTAAATTATTTAAAGCCTTGTATTAATTGTGATAAAAATTTAGTGTTGACATATTGGTAACTTTTCTGTTAGGCGAATTTGACAAAGAATTATGGCCTTACAAAGATGGACCCCTATTGCCGTATTCGAGTTGGGCACGCTGTCTTTGAGACTCACACAGCGCACAGTGGAGGAAGAAACCCAGTGTGGAATAAAGTTATTCATGCGTAAGGAAATTCATTACCTATTTTGTGTTTATGATCTGTCAGCTTCATTGTATTGTTGAATATGAGTTTGAATATATATATATATATATATATATATATATATATTACATTACATTAAGTGTTTTAACACAGTGTCTGCTGCTCCATAAATTACTGTATGGCCGCTTCAGCCACCAGTCACTGACTCAGGCTAGGGAGATGTATTGGAAATATAGGAAAATACTTTTGCTACTGAATGACAAATAAGCAAATAATTCTTTTTACTGTAGAAAGAAGTATATAGTAATCTAGTTGATATATCCTGAATGGACTTGTATTATACATGGTGGCGCAACAAAACCGGACTAGTCACATTTAGGTTTGCATTTAATATAGTCCGCTTTTTTTCGCGCCCCTGTATATGTAAATTGCTCTGTGTTTGTTGAATTTTCAGTTCAGTGCCATCTGGTGTTGATGCAATTTACATTGAAATATTTGATGAGGTAAGACAGATATTTCTATATAGTAAGAGACATTTTGTGCTTGAAATAGTTTTGCTTTCAAGTTTAATTGTCACTTTGAGGTTTGTAGACAATTTGTAAATTGTGTTTGACCATGTGGACTTGTTGAAAAGTCTCAGTAGCTGTATTCATCTTAAAAATGCATCATGATTTCATGATGATTAAAAATTGCGATGACTCAAAAGAGACCAACGGTATTCGTTGTCTTTTTAGAATTTTGACTGAACATGTAGTTGATTTTCAGAGACTGGAGATCGATAGGCACTGGCTCCAAATGGAGTATGGGAAACCTTTAGCTTCATATTGTTGATTCGTTCCTTGTTTAGTGATAAAAATGTCAGTTGACTTGTTGATTTTTGAGTTGACGATGACTTCATATTGTTTGTTCCGTTCAGCGAGCATTTGCCCTTGACGATCGTGTTGCGTGGGCTCACGTTACCATTCCAGAGCGCGTCTTTAAGGGCGAGACTGTGGAAGATTGGTTTCCGTTGAGTGGAAAACAAGGAGAAGAAAAGGAAGGCTCTGTCAACCTAGTACTTTCCTTTACGGTTAGAATTTGATGATTAACTGTCGGCTTGCAAAATACAGCCTGAGGCTCTCGGAATAGCCGTTTAACAAAAGATAACGCAACCCGAAAGGGGATCGGGGTAGCCAGTTCTGGGGTTAATCGTCTTTGTTTAATAACTTTTTTTCAGTCTTTGATGTTTATTGGTTTATTCTATTGCCGGATAAGTTTGATCGCTGATTACTTTTTGGTGACTGATCGATCGATCGTGCAGAAGGTGCAGAGCATACCTGTGCAGCAGCACATGATGTACACGGTGCCACGGCATCAGCCTCTTGCATATCCGGCACCAGTCGTGATTCAACAAGGGGCTCCGCTTCCTGGTTACTATGGATACCCTGCTGCGGGTAAGAACCCCAAAATTACTAATATTCTTACTGGAAATTCTATATACCTACCAAAGTGGTATCTTTGACATTTTATTTTTCAGTGGAATAACCTATTTTATGCTCATACGACTCTCACCTAGAAACTTGTGATTTAGTACATCATGCAAAGACAGTAATTTCAGGGGTCTTTGATTTAGGAAAAAAATTTTCTGTCTAGGTTCTTTGCTTATGATATAATTCATTGACTAAGACAGAATGCTGTGCGTCAGTTATGTTTGTATATGCTCTGCAATTACATATTTAACAAATTTTGTATTGCGCCGGCACTTTTTCCGCATTTCGATTTCCGCACATATATATATGCGGAATTTCATACATGCTTTTTGTTATTTTCATCATATATTTTGCACTTTTTGCTATTTTCCTCATATTTACTTAGGTATATGGAAAACATACAGAAGTCCAGTGCCTGTTTGTTTGAGTTTGAATGACCTTTTTGCTTGACAACCATTTTTATGGGGGGGAATGGGAAAATTTTTGAGCACACACTACCAAATATGCCACGATTTTTGCAAATATGGCTATGTTTAACTGCAGTTTCCAGGTATATGGAAGCTTATGCAGGAGCATAAAAGGGAAATTTCCACACTTTTTCTCTGCAATTTTAAGAACTTTTAGTCCTGCAATTTTCCCGAAAAAATGCCCACACTAAACCAGTATCACTAGCTATTGAACTAAGATACTTTTGACAAAGGATTATCATCATACAAAAATGATATGATGTGTTATATTTTTCCTTCATTTTCGGTATTTGTGTTTGTGTGTGTGTGTTCACTTTGTTGAATCATATTTTGTTTTTGTTAAATGTGCTAGATCAGTTACACTTTCACGAGTGCTGCAGTGCTTTCAGTAAAACACTTTTTGAAAGGTCCGATTAAATTTTTATAGTCGATGTTTATCGTTGTGTTGTTTTCTTTATGTATGGTCTTTGAATGTATCTGGTTGCGCTGAATTGATGGACCAGCTGTGATTGCTTGCATTTGTTTCACCAGGATCTGTTCCGCTTCCGATGGCACAACAGACACCGTATCCGCCGTGTCCTCCGCAACCCCAGGGCCCGCTCTTCACCAACGAAGACGTGAAGGTCGTCAAGGACATGTTTCCGAACGTCGACGAGGAGGTGGTAAGGTCGGTTCTCGAGGCCAACCGCGGCAACAAGGATGCGACTATCAACAATTTACTTGCGATGGATTCGTAATTTTACGCTGAGTGTAAGACGCTTGATAAGACGATGAAATTCATGATTCATTCATCGAATCCGATGCTATCATTTGGTGTTGTTACGACTCTGGAGCTGTGATTTTGCATATTTTGAGCTATGCTGCTATTTGAAATATGTCTACGAGCTGTTTAATGCTTTTAATGTTATGCCGACTGCAATTTGGTCGTTATAATTAATTTAATGCAGTTCTAATTAGTAGATAGTTTACATTTCAAACTGAAACGTTACGCTGGAATTTCTGAAGTGGAAAGATTTATGTGTTGTAATTGTGAATTTTAAGTTGAACGCTTGTTTTTAATTTTCTTTGATTGTGTAATTTGATGATGTTCAAAATTATGGCTGGATTTATTCATGCATGTATTTGTTTTCTGGTTGACATTTGATTCACGGCGGATGCTTGGAATTTGGCATTGAAAGAGGCTGATTAATGTTAATTTTTAAAAAATAAATTGCAGTTTACAAACTTCATAATAAGTTATTCTAATTTTAATTGCTTAAATACATTTCTCATTAATTACTATATGATTTAGAATTAACTTCTATAAACATTATAATATGGACATTTTTACTTCAGAAATTTAATATTTGCTGCATAAATTGGTTTGTGAGAAATATGGTAGTATAATGCCTTTATCCTGAAATATTACTATTTGAAAATATTATTTGACCTTGACTACTTAACCCTTTATTTACGGGCAATCCATATAACCATTATGTTGTGAATCCTGAATATCTGCCTTATGGGCTAAAGGGTTAAAATATTAATTATTATCATGTAAAATCATGATTGTGGGTAGTTTTTGAAGTATTGCATATAACATGTTAGCTTTCTGAGCTGTTATTGAATATTAAATTATAATGTCTGGAAATTTTAATATTGATGTTTGGAAATTTAATCTTTTACTGCTGTTCATTTCAGTCTTGTTGATGAATCTGTAATGTGCCACATGCTGTACAAAATAATATGCAGTGTGGACATGTCTTAATAAACTGGATAAATGTTGCAGTCAAATGCAGTACATTCAGTCAATATACATTAGATCAGTCATAAAACCTTGTTGACGCCATGACAATGATGTCATATGTGGCAAGTAGTCAAGCAATGTAAAATGCTGCCGTATCAGAATAGAAAGGCTTTGGTTGCACTATTATTGTTTATGAACTTCAGAGCGTCTAAAGCACCAATTTTAATACTCAAGAAGTATCAATCATTGGTAGATCTCCAAATACAGTACATGCTGCAAAAGATAAGGTCAATTCGAGATATCAGTTGTGCAAGCTGGGCAGTCTATGAATAAATGGAAAAAAGTAAAGAGAAAGTGGTATTGTTTAGCTCTAGATTTGATAATACTATGGTACTATTGTACAACAAAATCACACTGGTGTTTGTTTTAGTATTGGAAAATTGGTGTTCAGGCTTCTGATAAAGTAGGCTAATTTGGGCATTAAATTTAGTGTGTGATGGTTGCTGCTGATCAGATGGCAGCAGCATAGCTGTTAGCCCATTACATTGCTTAAGTTCAACATGATTTGATTAATTAAATTTTTATGTATGGTCTGTCTCACTGTATATTATAGAACACAAATCTTCGCCATTCTTCTGTAATTATTTCAGTGTTTATTCTAGGCCTTCTTTGGGGGGATTCCTCCCTAGTTTGAATTCCCCCTCCCCACAAAAATGTTTTTTTTGACATTTTGGCAAGTAGTATGATCTCCCGATGTCTTTTACCCCCAAACATTTTAGACCCCCCTGTCTAAGTGGCTAGAATAGCAACTGAATTATTTGTGGATGAATTTGGAATATCAGTCATGCCTTCACAAAATGAACTGTGCCAAAAGTGCACACTGATGATGATGATGATGATGATGATAATAATAATAATAATAATAATAATAATAATAATAATAATAATAATAATAAATACATCCAAGGTATGATTGTGGCTTGAAATTTAAAGTTGTTCTCTCCTGTGTTGACAATTTAATTTCAAAATATTTCAAATGATACACTTCAAATTATAGTTTTATGTTATTTTTTGAAGAAGTTGATTCACAAGAGTGGTAAGGCCTAGTTAGCAATACGGCAACTGGCTGGACAAGCTAATTAAAAAGATAATTTGGCCACACTGTCTATTCACTCAATTGGTTAATTTTGAGTAGGAGATGCAATATCAAATTTTAGATGCTCTCTGTAGTTTATTAAACACATTGGAGTACTACTTTTAAAAAAACACCATGTTGAGTGTATTAAGCAGCACCTATTAAGTAAATTTCATAAGTTTTTGGTTAGTTATCCTAAATTGGTAGGCGCACCTTGAAGCAAATTACTTTTCTTAGTATCGATGCTGTCACGTGACTTACAGAATGTGATATCAATGGTGCAATTGGTCTAGATTTTGTTTTGTGTTTTTTGTCCCATTTTATGAAAGGTTAAATTTATAAAACTATATATCTATTTAGTAACGTTTTAATGGAAAGCGTTAGGCCAAGTTTAAAATTATCTCTGTTTAAGGATACAGAGACGGAGCGTTGCGAACAGTCATAAAATAGAGTTTAATTGTGCTGCATGCCCTTGAACGTCTTGTTTAATTCAGCCTTAATCTAAATCTTACATTTATATAGCGCCTTGTTTTAATTAACTAGGGCATGGAGTGCTACGCATACCATATTGATTCCCTCTTGGTCATGAAGAGCTGCTGCAATAACTACGTGACTAGGCAGTCACACACACACACACAAATATCAAAGCATGATAGTGCCCAGAAATCAAACCCAGGTTAGCGGCGGTAGGTCGCTTTACCAACTGAGCCGTCGACTCCGATGCTTCTAAGGGACTGTAACGTGTATGTTTGCTCAATTGCTGTTTTAAAATTTTAAAAAATCTTTCAGAATAATGCAATGACATTTGCTGTGAGCCTGTGACTGATCTTAACTATACTTTAAGTGAACATTGAGTAATATATTTTACATTTCGTATTGTTTGTATTATTCGTTCCAGCATCCATCTGCTGTCTGCACCATGATCAAACAAGTTCTCAGTCACAATTTCCTTCACTTCTTGCAGCATCTCCTCGATTTTTTAAAAATCCAAGCTTACGACAGTACTCTTTTAAAAATCATATCTCCATAGCTATATCCTCCCAACCATTATGACTTTTGGATAAAATGACCCTGCCTGACTGAGCCTCATCTTTTGGCTATAACTGTTTCAAATTTAGACTAAGCACCTAAGTATAAGTAGGCACCACACTTCCACGAGAATTTGCTTACTTACTTATTGCATGACGGTGTTTTTCATTACACAGTTTTCAGCTTCTAATCATGGTCGGCCTATTGTTCATCAGTCGTTATGCTTCTTCATTGATTCGCACGCCTGGCATAACAAGTTTGCAACGGCTTTCGCAAATTCGGAAGTTTGGAAAGTCACCGTTGAAATCAGCGATTGGTTCGTTTATTATGTAAATTGCTTTTATGATTAATTTTGGTGTTATTTATAATAAGTCAAGTGGCTGTTCGAGCATTTTTTCACTGTTATAAAATTAACTGATTAGGCCTAGTTACAAACCAGGTGTCTTAAACACTGTTTAAAAGTTAAATTATGGAAATAAACTTTGAAAATTCACCAGTAATTCAGCATACTGAAGAAAGGATAGCTTCTAAATATGGTTATTTTTGTGGCATGTGATTTGCTTGCATTTTATGCTATCTTCAGACTTTATGAAAAAGGAGTTGAATTTCTGTCTCTTATATGGTGCAAAGGCAGATTGGTCATCAAAGAAATAGAGTTTTATGTTAAATTGAACAGAAATTTGTTTATTTTATTGACTTTATTTGTTGCAATTTTTGTTTACCCAAATGCTACACTCTTGTATAATTGGTGATTAACAAATGGCAAAATATTTATGTTTAGATTTAGGTGAGACACATAAACCAACCAATTTTCAAAGACGAATTCTTGTTTGGGCTGGTTCGTATAAAACAGCTGAAGAGGTACCAGATAGAGTTAGGTCTGTATCAGAAATGTACTTTCATCTAATCATGTTATATCAGGGAACTCGTTTATAACCATTACCAGTATAATGATGCATTTGGACATTGGTTGTTTTTCACTTGAAGATGAAATTGTCGGTCAAAACATATCCGTGATAGTTCATGAATCAGATTCCAATAAATCAATCTTGGGCTCACTGATTTTGGTTAAGAAAGAGCATCATCATCATCATCATCATCATCATCATCATCATTATCACCACGGTTGACCATGACCACAGGTGATGACTTGGTGCCAGAGACAGGCAGGCAAGAGTGGAACCAGTTTGTTGCTGGAGCTGGTCGATCCATCTCTTTCTTGGGCAGTCAGCCTTGCTTCTCCATGAGATGTTGGGTGGGCTACTGGGGGCTAGATCAATGCAACAACATAGAATCTGGTTGGGTGGTATGGTCCAGGCAGTCTACGTGCTCGGAGAGCGCTAGGCGACGTCTGCGGACAGAGTGGAGGAGTGACAGGAGTCCAGCTTGAAGGAAGATGTCGGTGTTGGTGATGTGGTGGTACCAGCGGATCCTGAGGATAATAAGCAGACTGTTTGGAAGGCCTTCAAGAAAAATGGGCTTTTGAGAACGGATGAGTTTTAAACCTGGATCTGACGATCTACACATCAGAAGACCACTTAGAAGCCAGGAGTGAATTCCAAAGGTTCAGCATTTGATAATGATAGTCCTTGTGTGAGGTTTATCTTAGCCCCTTAACTGGGGATCCCGGATATATCCGTCCATTTTACATTGAGTTACAGTTAAATGTTAAGGGGTTAAGTGTTGTTTCATCAGAATTCTTGTTGACAGCATGCTGCTCTCTGAATGTTGAGCAAGAATCACTGCTAGAAAGACTGATTACAATTCAAAGCTTTGTTGATCATTAGGCCAGTGGGAGTTAGTGCATGTCTTCAAAATCACGAATATTGTCCGTAAATTTAGTCGACCGCACTTCAAATTCACTGTCAAGGTTTAGAACAAGATTCCAAACCGATGTTTTCCGCCTGGTTTACCCACCACAGACTGTCCTCTGGTTGTCTGGTTCTGGTTATAACCGAGTAGACGCTATATCCGAGTTCTGCTGCATTAGCAACAGTTTTTAAAGCATCTTCAAATTTCAGTTGAATAAATTTAGTGTTTTTTTAGGGATATGTTGGTATAAAATTCTGTAGCTATTTAGATTTCTTTTTTTTGAATGGTGTAGTTTTCTCTGGTTTTTCAGTACTGCGCAGTTAAAGCGAGCGATGGATCTGTTTCGAATTCGCGTCAACATTGGCATGGTGCTGTCGACAGTCGTCGGCTGTATCATCATGGTATATACCGGTCGCAGACTCCGAGACGAGGGAGTAACCCTCGAGGGCGAAGGAACAAAGAAGCGAGAAGAATGGGAACGCCTTGGTGCTGAAGAACGAGCGAAAAAGGAACAATCGAATCTGTCTAAATGAAGCTCGTGCTTTCATTGTGAAGAAATAATTATTTAAAAAAATTAGGTTACCTTGGCAATGACAACCATCGGATGATGCGCGATGCGTCCAGGAACTGTTTTTGCTTAGTATGTTTTGAATGAGCGTGGTAACTGTTACTAAAAGCACCTGTCGTATTGAAAAAAGCATTTAGTAAATTATTGGGTTTAAAAGCCGTGTTCATTTCTAATCATTATCGATTTGCAAATGTGTGAATGGTAGTTTGCTGGGTCTTGCAGACTGGTGTTATGTAAGGTTTTGTTGAATGACCTTATGTGCAGAATATATCTGTGATGTTGCTTCGCTATTTGGAAATAAATCTTAACATTGCCAAGACTGCAGATCTGTTTGTCATCATTATTAAATGCATTTTGATGCCAAATATTAGATGTTAGTTGTTACCGTGGTCAGAAATTCACAATTTAAACCGAATTTTGACTTTTTGCAGATTAAGTAAACAGAATTAAGTAATCAGTGTCTCAAATATGTTACAATGTTTGATAATCATTCTTTGCAATTTTTGCATTACTTAATTAATTGCAGTCACAAAATCAGCATGAGTTTTTTTGTAAAAATTATTCTTATATTGAAATCAATGCATTTTTACTTAAAGATTTCATGGTGTATATTTATGATCATTAGTTGAAGAGTAAGTAAGTAAGATTTCACGAAATTCTACAGCACTTTTGTTTGTAGCACCTGAGTAGCTGCTTAATCTTTGACATTTAAAGAGATGGCATAGAGTTGTGGTTTGATGACCATAGACACATCAAGCAAGTTGATGCATACTCGCTTGGATGTAATTGAATTGCTAATACTAAGCAGTGGCGGCTCCACGGGGGGGCCGTGCCCCCTATTGAGTGCCTGGCCCCTCTGTTGGGACCTATACTACTTAATGATACATACATTAAACAACAAATGGTTGGCCCCATGTTTAGAAGTTTCCACCCCAACGGCCCCCCCACTTGCCAAATCCTGGAGCCGCCAGTGATACTAAGCGGCATTTAACTGAATTGATATAGGCACCTAAATAGTGCAGTAGTAGAATTGCAGTGAGTGATTGGAAATTAAGTGACCTGGGGTGGATCCAGGAAATTAGTTTGGAGGGGTCACCTGGTGTATTTTTTTCCTTTCAGCCTTGCCCCACCCTTCCATATGGATTGATGCATGATGTTAAAATTATTAAAGAAAAGACCACTTGCTTGTTTATTCTTCTTGCCTTTATAAATTTCGGTTTTTTGTCATGATGATAAACATAGCCAATATTATTTTTACGAGGGATGGGATGTCCATTAATTACGTCAACGAAATAAGGGAGGGGTGTTTGAAAGAGTTTGACGCTTGTTGACGTGGGGAGGGGTAAAGATAAATTGACGTCAACAATTTTATTTTTACAATAAATTTAATAAGTCAAAAATTAATTTCCACGATTCTATTTTAGCATAAAAGCCAGCCGTATAAAATATTTTTAGGAGATTTTGCCTGCGTACGCTGTGCAAACTAGGGAGGGTTTGAAAATATGCCTTTTTGCGTACGTACTATATGGATGAGCCCTAAATAAGAAGAAGTGACTAAACCGTATGCCGGGAAGTGAATTTCAATTTTAAAATGGAAGAACCCGAACATCTGTTGTTGAAACACGAATTATATTAATAATTAGCTTTATAAATGCGTTTGACGATTAGCAGCATTAGGCCTACGAATGATTCTCTCAGATTGAGTGATGTGGCAGCAGATACCTTAGCATGATTTAAAGTGGCTTAGCCTACTGTAGCACTAGCATTGTCCAATTTCAAACAGGGTATCAATTTTATAATATTTTTGTGGTCTATAAAACCTGTAATAGAACCAGCTCTCTTAAGCGCCATCTTATCTCTCGATTGATTTTTTAGACATTTGACAGAGAATAGATTCCTGAAAGACTTTGTATAGTGTCGTTTCAAATGGCTCATTATTTTTCGTGGCATTTCGAAAGCTCTAGAAAAAAATTAAGACAGAATATATTGACAAATCTAGTACGGTTTGACACAGAAAAGATGGGGACACAAGAATATGTGGTTTTAATTCGTTTCATCACTCTTCTGAATTTTTGCATATCTATAGCCTACTGTAGCACTAGTCCTTGCCTTGTCCAATTTCACACAGGCCATGTTGGCCCACCCAATATTTGGCTTGTGGCGCCCTTCATGCCATGGGCGGCACATGTGGAGGGGTCGGCAAATTGAGCGTTGATGACCTTTTTTTGCTTGTCAGGCCATTTTATATAGCTAATGAACTTTTTTTGTTTGTCAGCCTATTTCATATAGCTGATGACCTTTTTCTTGTTCTTTGCTTGTCAGGCATAAGAACAACAGATTGGGGAGGCGGCATTTTTTCAGAGGCCATGAGCGGCACAAGACCACGCTACGCCACTGGCTGACGGAGCGGGTTCAAGCCCCGTTAGTGCCCCTATAGTGGTTTTCACACAGGCAGTAATGCCTTCTAAGCCACTTTAAATCATGCTAAGTATATATGTCAATATCTTAATGCCTCAATTAAGCCTTCCCTCACTAAAACCCTCCGTTGAAATACATGCATTTCAACTTTTCCAATTTATTGACCGCCTATAGCTATTTAACAAATGCATTACGGCGCATCTTCGCAGCGTCTAAAACAGCGGACAGCGCTCGATACGACGACGAACTGAACGACAGTCCTTCCGACTCTGAAGTCTAGCTTTTTCACGGCGATGACAGCACATTGTTCCCATCGACCGTGGGTTCGTTATACTCCTTCGCGAAATGAAGGCAGACCAAGGACGCCGTGTTATATTCCCGTCTCTTCGCGGCAGTGGCGTCGCCAGGAATTTTGGGTTGAGGGGGGCAAAAAAGTGGCTGGCCTGTCAGATTCCTTACCCCACTCCACCCCCACCCCACAAAAAACTTTCTCACCGGATTTGCGCGAATCTGATAGGCGGTCTGGGGTCAGGTTGGGGGGGGCAGTTGCTCCCATTTGCCCCCCCCCCCCAGTGCTCGAATTGTGAGAAAATGAAAGGGGGTCATGGCGTATTATCAGAGACAGCCCCACTGCCTTATGTAAATACCACTGGTATACCATTTTAAAGGGGTTGAACCCCAGCAATTCGAGCTCTGCCCCGTGGCGACGCAATCGTGGCACCAAGCAAGAGCGCATGCTCTTTAGAGTCTAGTAGCCCGTCTTCACTAAGTCATCGGCCAAATATAGGCCTATCTGCTCTGCCTTCGACGCCGTCAAATGGATGTACACTTTTCTCCGGCTGCAAATTAAATGCTGCGATCGACCAGCGTGCAGTATATACACTACCTGGATTCTTTGTAGTCTGTCGATGGAAAGAAATCACAGAATGACGATCATATAATCGTCGTATTTTTATTTGTTATTTATATTAGCTGAAGATTTTCATCGTTTCGGAAACAACTCGGGGAATATAATATCTCAATAGAAATTCTTTCAAACGGCAGGCGATCTAACTAGTAACGATTGAAGACAGCGACACAACAAATACTGTGATGATCGATCCCAGTGATTGAATTTCAGCGATTTGTCTGCCTAAAATCAACGCTTATATTCTGAGAAAGGATTATACGCAATATATCGCCGCGTTTCAGTTTCTAATCGAAAGCAAAAGGATCATGCTACTGACAGTTCACGGTAGGCCTAACCATACAAATAATTATCATAGGAACCATTAACGCATTTATATTCCTCAGCAAATGCAATGTGATGTAATTTCTCTTTTATACGGCAACGGCTGAATGAGGGCGGATTGCCAGCCTTTCCCTCGCCGCCTTTCCTTCCACCGAGTTACTACCCGATGACAGCTGAGTCGACTGGGGCGCTTGGGGCAAAAACACCCGAAGAGTTTCTGCCGCGACCGGAAGTTGAACCGCGGACCTTAAGATTGGCAGACCAGTGCGCTAACCACTGCTCCACTGTATATTTTTGTGTTTTGCATGTTGGTACACGCGATTTAGTTGGCAGAATGTTAAAGGCACGTTTTCGTAGATAGCGAACTGACTTTGCCTCTTATCAAAAGTCCTAAAGTGGGGAGGTAGGGTGATTGTCTTAGGCCTATACTTATCATAGGCCTACTTAGCTACATCACAGTTTTTGGTCACTCAGCAATAAATTGTAAATAAAGTCTTTATAAAGGCACAAGAGTTTACCGTATTAATTCGAATATTGCTTGAAAGCTCTGCGATTGGAACTATGCCTCAGACGCTGCCAGGGAGTACACGACCCCCCCAGCCCCCAGGCTAAATTTATGACGGCAGATTCCGCTAGGAGAACTAAAGACTGTAAATGATGCTAATGATGCTGATGCTTATGCTGGTGGTGGTGGTGGTTATGATGATGATTACATCTTTTTTACTTCAGTCAAATATTTTAACGTTGGATTTTGTAAACTGCACATAAAAAGTAAGTCTTAGCCGATTGTTATATTTTATACGCATTTATACGTAGATCCTGAAAAGTGTATTTGTCATTTTATTTCATAAATCTGCATATATACATATTATATATTATATATGAACCTTGCGTCAATGTCAAGGTGGCTAGAATAAACACTATATATATATATATATATATATATATATATATATATATATATATATATATATATATATATATATGATCTGATTGATAACATTTTAGCTGCCATGAACGGAATCAGATTCGATCTGCAACACGACCAACAACACATGAAGGCCATTGCCATAAATAGATCGAACTACACGCATCACGTGATCATCGCCGACGACGACGACGTCACCATGACAACGCTATCGTTGGAGATCCGTCTCCATGACGACGACGACGTGGAGTTGAACATGTTCGACGTGCTGATGGGAGTGTGGATTCCGGGACTGATCAGCGTCTTTGGAATCATCGGGAACCTTTTATCTCTCTGGGTCCTCTCCAGGGACCCGGAGGGCTCCTCGGCCACCTTCACGTCGTTGAAGGCCCTGGCCGTGTCCGACGTCGTGCTCCTGGTGTTCGCCCTGCTCCAGCAGATCGTCCCGATGTACTGCGAGATCGGCGCCCGGCGGAACCGCTTCTGCCTTCGCACGGCCGGCTACCTGCGCGTCTACACCTGGCCGGTGGTCTGCATCGCCCAGATGGCGTCCATCTGGATGACGGTCCTCATCTCCGCCGAGCGGTTCGTCGCCATCTGCGCCCCGCTGAGGGCCGCGTCCCGGTCGGCGGAAAAGAACAAGATCCGACGCCTCGTCGCCCTGATCGCCGGCGCTTCGGTCGTCTTCAACCTGCCTCGCTTCTTCGAGTTCACTCCGAAGGTCGAATTCAACCCGTCCTTCAACCTGACCCAGGTCGTGCTCGGCGAAACGGAGATACGGCACGACGCCACCTACCGGTACCTGTACAACACCGCCCTCTACTGCCTCGTCATCTACGCCCTGCCGTTGCTCATACTCACCTACCTCAACGGGCGGCTGGTACGGGCGCTGAAGAAGGCGCGGCGCAACTGGCGGTTTCTGAACACGAACCAGAAGAAGGAGATGAAGGCGACCAAGCTGCCGCTGGTCATCGTCACGGTGTTCTTCGTCTGCGGGACCGAGTCGCTGCTCGGGTTCGTCCTCGACGCCGTCTTTCTCAGCTCGCAGCGCTGGCTGCAGGTCTACACGGCCGTCGTCAACGTACTCGTCATAATCAATTCGGCCGTCAACTTCCTCCTGATGTTCTTCTTCGGAAAGAAGTTTCGGCGCATGCTCGGCGACGCACTGCGCTGCCGACGGACCCGGGTGAGAGAAACAGATCGAAAAACAACACCTCAATGTCACTGTCGTTCAAGGAATCGTCGATGTAGAACGTTGGAACTCTCTCTCTCTCTCTCTCTCTCTCTCTCTCTCTCTCTCTCTCTCTCTCTCTCTCTCTCTCTCTCTCTCTCTCTGTATGTCTCTGTCTCTCTCATTCTCTCTCTCTCTATCATTCAATCTCTCTTTATCCCTTTCTCTCTCTTTCGCTTTCTTTCCCTCTCCTTTATTTCTCTTTTTTTTCTCTCTCTCTTCTCTCTTCCCTCTTTCTCCCTTTTCTCTATCTTCTCTCTCTCTCTCTCTTCTCTCTCTCTCTCTCTCTCTTTCCTCGCATCTCTCTTCTCTCTTTTTTCTTTTTATTTTTTCTTTCTTTTCTCTCTTCCCTCTCTCTTCTTTTGTACCAACGGCTACTTCAGTCGATCACACCACAATCGTTCCGGGACATAACTACTTTTTGTTTCGGTGTAACATCCTTTCGAGCGCTGACCTGTATTCCTCCCTCCCGCCTCTGGAAAAACATCGGCGGCGCTGTTCATGTTTCACAAGGAAATTAACGACGCTCACAGATGTCGACTCTTCCCAAACTAACGTTTACCATGTCTTATTTTACGAACATTCGAACCAATTAATGGACTGCGATAACCGAAGACATGCATTTCCACGAATCGCGACTTTCTCGCGTTGCACTCGTATTGAAAACAGTTTTACTCGTACGAAAATAAAGTGCAGTGCTTTGCACTAAAGCGAATTGCAAACAGGGCACGTTTGTTCCGGTGCGTGGTTCGTTGTCATAGAAAACAAAGCCGCCGCAGAAATGAAATAAGTGAAACGCTTAAGCTATTACACACACAGAGAGAAAATTGATTATTGATCTATTATGGTCATCGATCAGAATCTGCATCGATATTATTTCTCGAATGTATCGAAAGGAAGCCATTCGTACTACTAAGTCCATTCGTCGAAAGCTTCGCCGGACAGCCGAAAAAATGTGATATGCTCGAAATTGTTTTGCTACTGGTTTGGAAGAATGACAAGATTTTGGTTCAATCTGTGCTTATTCCTTTGCTGTTACATGTGAATATACTTGAATGCCATGCTCCATTCTTCTCTAAATAAAATGAAATGTCCGGTTCAAATGGTAAGTACTTCCTCCTTCTTTAGTAGTTTATAATTATTTGAGATCGGCTATTGTCGATTTGAGTCTAAGAGTTTGCATTAAAAATACTTTTAGACATTTATTTGACTCGGTTGTCATAATATTTACCAACACAGCTGCAAATCAAATTTATAGTACATATATATATATATATAGGTTTACATGTTTATTCTAACTACCAAATTATCAATACGTATGCACGTCTGTACAGACATTTACGTGCATATTATATACATAAAAACGGAATAAATGCATATATACAGGGTGCATGTAAAAGTAAAAACTGGACACATGTTTGACATTTAATATCTCGGCCGCGTGTTTAGCAATTTCAATAAAATTTATAGGTCATATACATGGGAATGTTTCTGATATAATTGCCAAATTTGATGCTGATATCTTTAGTATTTGCTGAAATATGCCCAAAAACTGTACAGTACATATGCATGGCTAATTTAGTGTTTTCTCTAGATGTAAGATGCTAGCTCATAAACGAAAGAAGCCTAGTATTTGGTAATTTTTTATGTTTGACCGAATATTCATATTAAGACGGTTGCAAAATAAGCTTTTGCGGGAAGCGTTGGCTTTGCCTTATAGATTAGGTATTGGCATTATTTTTAATTATTAACGCAACGATCCCTTGCTTGATTGAGACGTGAAAGTAATTCAAGCGTGAAAAGTCACCGTCATGCTTACAGTGTAAATGCCAGGAGGGATAAAACACATTTCAACACAATGGTCACGGTTAATATTTTAGCAAGGTTTTCAAATTTCAATGTGAAATATTGATATTTGCATTTTCCAGGGGGTGGGCAAGTGTCCCCTCTTGCCCTAATGTGCTAGCGCCCATGTTAAGATAGAGACCTAAGCCAATTCGAATGGTTCTATAACAGAGGTCTTCAACTCAAATCAGATGGCGGGCCGCATTGGACCACAAACCCAACGTCGGGGGCCGTACATGATTACAATTACCGATAATACCTTGGTCGAAGTCTATAAGTCTAGGACTCTAAGTAATTAACAGTTTAAATTGTAAATGTAAGTAAAGAACACAATCAAACATTGCATTACACATTGCTATTTATTCTTGTTCTAACTTCTACGTGCTTGTGGATAAGTATGCAATTTGGTAACTTTCAAGTCCTAAAAACGGCAATAACCTGTCAAATAGCTAAAATTGTTATTTTTCCAAACTCGGTGGCGGGCCGGATGAAACTGTCCCGCGGGCCGGATCCGGCCCGAGGGCCGCCAGTTGGACAACCCGGTTCTATAATATTATAACGACATGCATCCGGTTGAAGGCCAAGAAATGGTCACTGCTCGTTCTTCTTGACTTTAATGCTGTCGAGAGGTCTTCAGTAACCTCTACTTATAAGAGAATCGGACATTTTGAACTATGAAAATGGTTTGCTGATGGACACTCAAGCTGTCCACACTTAGCGCGAAAAGCGACGGACAGGCAAAAAAGTGACGCAACGAAAATATCCCTAAAAGCGAACTCGTAAAACCATCCTCCACTCTCGGCCGTCCATGGATCAGCGCTAAGTGGGTATGCGTCCGCGTATGTTGGTAGAGATAAGATGCTCTATAACCCAGGCTCTGAGAGGGAGAGAGAGAGAGAGAGAGAGAGAGAGAGAGAGAGAGAGAGAGACAGACAGAGAGAGACAGAGACAGAGACAGAGACAGAGAGACAGAGACACAGACAGAGACACAGACAGAGACACAGACACAGACAGACAGACAGAGATAGAGACAGAGACAGACAGACAGAGACACACAGACAGAGGGGAGAGAGCACGCGCGCGAGAGAGAGCGAGACAGGCAGATATAGAGACTTTTAGAGAAACAAAGAGTGAAGAGACTCAGGAGAGAGGGAAAGAATGAAAAAAGAGACATACAGACAGACAAAGTGACAGATAGAGCGCGCGGGAGAGAGAGACAGACAGACAGACAAACAAACAGACAGACAGGACAGATTGACAGACTTGCAGATAGACAGACAGATAGACAGACAGACAGAGACAAACAGACACACAGAGACGGAGAGAGAGAGACAATAGAGTAGGGACAAGTTGTCCGTTCGATAAAATCACGTACACTTCAGCTGTATTTAAAATGACTAAAAGTGATTGAATTGAACAGCGATTCGCAAACTTTTTTCACGAAGGGCCAACTTTTTCCGCGATTTTTTTCGCGGGCCATTGTTATGAAATGCTGAATATTTGCGAAAATTGCATTTTCATTTATTCTGATCATAGGACCATCATATCTCTTCTGATTCAGCAAAAGCATCAACGTCTATGGACATACACTGTAATGCTTTAGCTGGATCATTTCAATGTGCTGATATTTTCATTTTGGTGACTGTTTTTTTCGATCTGTCATACTCGCGGCGAACATACAAAGTGCGATAGACTTTTAACAGTTTTTAAAATGATATTAATAATATATAGGCTTATAATATTAAATTAGATTTACTGAGCGCTACATCAATCATAGGCCCCGTGAGTCTTCAACCTATGCGTTGGGAAACTCAGAAATAAAACTTTGGCGAAGCCTTGTTTTCATTCGGTAGCCAAATATTCTATTGTGAGGTTTATAATGCTGGTCATAAATGCATAACCAGCTGCATTTCACAGCACAGACGGTTCATTCTTCTACAGTTTCTCAGAATTGTACTACTTTTCTAGTTGGGGGCTGTCCATTAATTATGTCAACAAATTAGTGAGAGGGGGTTTGAAAAAGTTTGACAGTTGTTGACAGAGGGAGGGGCTCAAGAGAAGTTGACGTTAGCAATTTCATTTTTTTACAAATAATAAAAAGTAGGAAATTTCATGGAATACTACTTATTACAATGGAAAAAAGGCCGACAAACAAAAAACAAGGTCATCATCACCACATTATGACACTTGATGAACAAAAGAAAGGGAAAATGTCTCATCGCTGCAAAAATAATAACCTTCTAACGTTTTAGGGGATCCGTCACTGGTCTTTGTGGGGGGGGGGGTCAAAAGTTTTTGACATAATTATAGGGGGTCACTGAAAGTTGACAGTTGTTGACAAGGGGAGGGGGTCAAAATCTGCCCAAAAATTGTTGACATAATTAATGGACAGCCCTGGTCACTTTAAGTGTTTGCAGTCCATAATGATCCTTTGGGTTAAATTACTTTGCTTGACTGAAAATCTCCCGTCTTTTAACTATTGCTATTTCATATTAGGATTAAGTGTCTATAAATAAGCAGCTACTGCGGTGTTAGTTTCGAAAGCGCTATAGAAATTCACGAGATTTCACTTATTTGCTTGCACCTGCCTAAAATATTCGGAGGGTGTATATCCATTTTGTCCTTCTGGTTTCGTATCTGGTTGCGCTGAGGACAATGAACGATTAACAGCACGGAAAATCGAGGTTGCGGATAAGATGGGAAATGAGATGAAAAGGAAAAAATCAAGAATTGTAAGGAAATATATTTCTTTCGCGAAGAGAATTTATAGGAGACTCTCTCTCTCTCTCTGCCGCTAATTACAATCTGTTTGTGGTAGACTAGCAGTCTGAAATATCAGTCGACCGTATGCAGCATTTAGATAAGAATTTCATATCGAACAGAGAGATTACAGGAGAGTAAAAGTGGATCAGTGCACTGATTGATCCGCTCAGTCATTGATCCATCTTCCTTTTATCAAGCAACTGCCTGAAGAGTTGCCGTTAATTTCCAGGTCTAGATTATCGGAGTCTTTGATGCTTTCCTTGTTACGTGTTGTCCTCCTGTTTTCTTGCGGATGACATCTATGAACCACAAGGTCAGGCAAAATAGGCAGTCGCCATAATGACTGAGTCACAGTTTAGAAAACAGACGGACAAACAAACGTACTACCGCTTTGCGTGCGTGCTAATGCGATCAAAAAGTCAAAGTCCTTCCCCGAGCCTCACGTACGGGCTCATAAGGCGGCGCTGATCTCCGTTTCTATAGCCCTCAGCCAGGCGTGCAATGCCACGGATACGGGGCTAGTGTATCGCACAGCGTACCTGTTTGACTTATCGCGGAGATTTTTACCACTGCTCCTCATTTTACCACCGCGAAAAAGGCTGAGTCGACCTTTATAGGGCTCCTGCGGGACTCGAACCCGTGACCTCCTGCTCCATCGTCCAACGTTGTTAACACTCTGCTAAGTTCCCGCTCCGCCCCTAATGCGATAAGTAAGTAAAATCTCGTAAATCAGTGTTTATTCTAGGTCTTCTCTGGGGAATTTCCCTCCCACAAGTTTGTTTTCCCAAACTTGTTTTAAAATTTTGCAAGTAGTATGACCTCCCCAATGTCTGTTCCCCCTTTCCCCCCAAAAATTAAACTCGCCCCAATGTCTAGGTGGCTAGAACAGCCACTGTCGTAAATTCTATAGCGCTTTCGAATTAGTAGCTACTTGATTATTCCTAGGCGCGTAATCTTAATATCAAATATCTATAGCCAAAGGGGGATCAGCCAGAGAGGATCATTTTATCCGAATGATCATCATGGTTGGGACGTTGCAGCTAAGGAGGAAATAATTTGATAGATCAGTGGTTCTTAAACTTTTTCAGGCCACAGACTGGTAATAACCTTTTTTTGAAGCTGGCGGACCGCCAGTTTAAATGACGCGCACAATATATATATATATATATATATATATATATATATATATATATATGTGTGTGTGTGTGTGTGTGTGTGTGTGTGTGTGTGTGTTCAAATGCTAATCATGTAATATTGACTCATTCACCAAAATGTTGGTAATGACACAATTAAGGATGTACGTTAAGAATTTTATACTGTGACGAGCAGCCACCTAAATAGGTCTCGTTTACTTACTTACTTGTCTAGGGAAACTACTGTGGCACTAACTCGTACATTTTAACTGACAAAACTATTCTTCTTATAAAATCTCGCTTTAATCTTAATTAAACATTCACTCTTCCGACATAGCGGCTATCAATAGGCAGTGCTATATAACTCTAATCAATGTTTTAAAACGTCCAGCGACAGCAACTATCTTAGCAACTAGTTACTAATGTAAATAACAGCTGATAACAGCTTCCACACAAAAAATCAATGAAAATGAAACAAATGTGCCCTTTGCACGAAAAACCAATTCGATATACGAATTCACGAATATTAAGCGAACTGAAATCTCGGTTCAGATTTAAACAATAGCAATTTAAACTAAAACAACGAAGAGCAGGAACGAATCGCTGCGAACGAACGTCCGCCTTCTTCTTCGGCCACCGTCGAACTCTTCTTCTTCGAAAAAGACGCACTTTCAAAACGTAACTGCCTTCAGCAACGGCTCTTGCGACCAATGACGCCCGTCGTCTCATCACGCCTTCTATAACGTGAATTCCTATTTGCTCACATAAACATAGAGCAAACATAATAAACTTCACATACAAACCTACCAACATTCCAATCATTTGCTATCTATGCTTCAATCTACCCCTTTATCACACCCCTAGCACTCGAGCCTACGTGGTGGATCACCACGTCAACTCAGATGCAATGGCTGTGACGACATCAAAAGGAAATTGCGAAGCAAACTTTGGCTTACACCAATTTCAACTTATCCAAAATGGAATTAATATTACAAAGGAATAAAACAAGAACCAACCACCGAGAACAACTGCAAAAATTATGCTATCTAAGTGGTTATATCACAAAACTATCCTAACTTAGCTTAAGCTACAGTAACACTTACATTCTATTTTACTTTCAACACTTACTTACAACATCTAAACTAGTTACTTATCCTACCTATTCTGATGGTCAACTTAACTCTATAGGACATCCATACATACTTAAGTATCAATAAAGTAAAAGAGTAAATCAGTCTATGAGCAAAACTCATAATCATTAGATGCTGTATTAAGCATAACCTAAGAAACTCAGCAAAACTACTGCACTGTACTGAAAAATATATAGGCTTCCTATCGGGTCTCAAGGGACTTACATATCTCACACATGAGAATGTCTTTGGCATTCCCCTAATTATGCGCTTCAAAGGGGCTTGACCCAACAATACTGGATCCTTGCGACCATAATCCTCTAAATTATAGACAACTGACTTTCCATCAGCTTCCACTGAGATGCTATGTTTAATCATGCAATCAACTGACAATTGGGTATGTTCCCCATTGACAACTTTTGTGTTGTCAGGACTTAGTCTATGTGGTGAAACATATGCGGGTTGAGCATATTGTTTAAGCAAGATCTCATATGCGATAAGATCAGTCTGTCTAGGTTTATTGTTGAACATCTGTTCATGTTGCATAATCAGAGATTTCAATTCCTCTGTTAGACCTGACCCCAAATGTTTTGCTTTGTCCAGTCCCAGTTCTTCAAAAGAACACTGGACGTTCTCTGTTATTTCTATTGCATTGGCAGTTTCAAGTGGGTTTGTAACTGTGCATGCAACAGTTTTAACAAATTCTTGTTCACTTTCATTGTGAAACATTTTCTCTCTACCAACATGAAACTTCGAAAGATTTACATGCCACAACAGCATTTGTTTTTTCTTGACTGGGATGAAGTCAACGTAGTTATGCCTGATTTCTGACATGACATCACTACCTGGGACTGTAATGATCTCCTTGGGCAAACAACACCGAACAGAAACATCTGTCAACATCTTACCTACTATCTGTCCTGTATGCGCGGGAATGGGGATTGCATCTGGGTAATGAGCACACAAGTCCATTTTTGTCAACAACCACCTGTTGCTTGACTTGCTGTACTCTGGAACTGATTCTACGACGTCTTTGTCAATACGGTCAAACACATAAGTTATTCTTGGTAAGCTTTGGGATTGTTCAATGCTACCGTATTTACTTGCATTGAGTTTCTGGGATATATCGCATGTGCGTGCATATTCCTTAACATCTTTGTTAATTGATTGCCAATAAAAGTGTTTAATGATTCTTTGTTTGATTTTGTGTAGTTCTATTTGTCCGGACGCCGGAATGTCATGTGACAATTCTAAAAGACGCCTATGGATTTGCAATGGGGCAATGATCTGCAAAAAACCTAAATCCGACAGAACAACTTCCTCAAATAACATCTTCAGACTCTCATCAGTCTGTTGCAACCTAACTAGGTCATCATGGGACAAAGACAACTCTTTCCCAATAAATTCATCACATGACCCACTTGGACGATTCAACAAACCACTTGGCCGATTCAATAACCCACTTGGCCGATTCAAACTACCACTTGGCCGATTCAATAAACCACTTGGCCGATTCAACATACCACTTGGCCGATTCAATAACCCACTTGGCCGATTCAACATACCAATTGGCCGATTCAATAAACCACTTGGCTGAATCAACATACCACTTGGCCGATTCAATAAACCACTTGGCCGATTCAACATACCACTTGGCCGATTCAACATCCCTGAACCACCAACCACACCATCATCCGAAAAACTATTTGGATGGTTCAACCTCCCTGAACCACCATCAACAACATCATTAGGAAAAACCTGTGGAACTACTGGGCGATTCAACCTCATGGAACCCCCACCAACAACAACATCATCAGAAAAACCATGTGGGTCCTGGACACCACTGGAGTCACACGACTCATCAAAAACAACCTCCTCATCAACAGTACTTGGAGCTACATCATCAGCATCAACACACTGTGAATTTACAGTAGACCCCAATAAGTCGTCCTCAAACAGACCCTCTAAATTAAAATCAAAATTATAATAATCATCTGGATTATATGTGACCTCTGCTTTCTTATCTAATGAATCTTTCTCAAGATCAATTAATGATTTGATTTTAGCCCGAGTCACCACACATGAATCCATGAGTTCCTCATCAACTCGACAATCCACATCAGCTCCAATCAAAACATCAATCGAATGGGGTAATTGATAGATGAGACCACACAACACTTCTCCACGATGAAAAACACAATCAAGATTCACCAACACCAAAGGAATTTGGATAACATCCCCAGTTATACCTTTAATCAAACGACATTCGCCTGTATCTTTGTATTCATCAGGATTTATTCGTTCTTTACTGATTAGAGTCAGCGATGAACCTGTGTCACGAAAAGAAATGATTTGTCTTGTTTGTTTGTCTGCATTTACAATTGTAGCTTGGGAACAATAGGGTCTGAAACTGGTTGGTACTGTGTCCAAACTATGTGTAACTTGTTGCACAAAGTTTACGTTTGGACCAGCAAAATTTGAGCCTGACTCAAAATTTGCCTTTTCATTTCTCTGTCGTTTTAAAGCAAAACATTGGTCTAAACCATGTCCATTCCTATGGCAGAATGCACATTTCTGGGTTGAGGGCAGCCCATTTTTACCACTCCTGAAATTTGAATTCCTCCCCTGTGTATTGGAATGTGGAAAATTTCTCAAATTGGCATTATTTTCATCTGGCAATGTCTTAGAAGTGACATTTTGATTTAATTGATATCTCCAATTAGTGCAACTGTTGGCATTGTCTCTATCAGTGTTGTATCTATTTGTTTGGGTTGCATTGTGCTCATGTCTGTATGCATTTGGAGCAAACTTGTGTCTGTTGTATGTGTCACTGCTATTTGAATAGTTTCTGTGAATAGCAACAAACTGATCAGCAAATCTAGCTAATTCAACAAGTGAATTGGCTTGTTTGTCCATAAGCCAAGTTTTCAGAACATTTTCATTTACTTTGTTCAAAAATTGTTCCATTTTAAACAATTCTTTGATTTTTTCTGGGTCATCTTGGGCTTTATGACCAAGCAAAAATCTCTGAAAAGGCCAATTTAACCTAGTTGCAAAATGTGTATACGTTTCAGATTGGTCCTTGTTGAGCTGCCTGAACTTTAATCTATATGCTTCGGGAACTAATTGAAACATATTTAGGATGGCTTCTTTGATAAAGTCATAGTCTTGGACCTGCTCAGCAGTCAGTTCTACAAAGACTTTTAATATCTTACCACTTATCTGAGTTTGAAGCATAGCAGGCCATTTATTTTTCTCAATCTGAAGTTCAGCATTGTTCGTTCGAACAGAGTCAAGTAGGAGTCAATATCTGTACTCTCATTAAACCTAGGAGTGCTTTCCTAGCATTTTCACTAGCTTTATCAGAACTACCTGCACTAGTCCTATCACTACTTACTGACTCACTTTGCAAGGTCAACTTATGCAACTCAATCTTCTCATTGGACTGAATTTGAGCTTGTTGAATTTGAGCTTGTTGAATTTGAGTTTGGGTCTGAGCATCAAGTTGAGCTTGCTGAAGCTGGGCATCAAGTTGAGCTTTTTGAGTTTGAGCATCAAGTTCTAACTTACGCATCTCTAACTCTAATTTCTTAAGGACAATGGCCTCAGATTCTATTGGAGTATGGTTGGGATTTTGAGAAGTCCTACTGCCAACACTCTCAATATCTGTCTGTCTGTCTTCACCCAATCCTGTCACACATAATTTAATCAGCTTTGCCTCAATTGGTCCTTGTTACCCCTCATTTCGACCCCTTTGAAAGCAAATTTTCCCTTAAGTCTTCTACATTCATAGATAAAATGTCTTCAACCGACAATGCATCAGGGAGTGCTGGGTTTTCCATACTTAAAGTTATGCAGAATATACAAATTCAATGCAAAAACAACTAATCAAAACACACAGCAATATTCAACACAAAAGCAGTAATAATCAATTTAAACTACTGATACTACTTACAATGAACGGGGAGACAAAACTCAAACCCTATTTCACTCTTAAAATTCACTAGGCCTCCTCAATTAATTAAATAAAAGAGCCTAAAATTCTGCTTTTCTTACTACACGGAGTGGAGCAGCGTCGCCCGCTTATCCTTGTGCGACGACAACTTACAACTAGATTCAAATCTACCGGACCTGAGCCTACCCACATGTGACGAGCAGCCACCTAAATAGGTCTCGTTTACTTACTTACTTGTCTAGGGGAAACTACTGTGGCACTAACTCGTACATTTTAACTGACAAAACTATTCTTCTTATAAAATCTCGCTTTAATCTTAATTAAACATTCACTCTTCCGACATAGCGGCTATCAATAGGCAGTGCTATATAACTCTAATCAATGTTTTAAAACGTCCAGCGACAGCAACTATCTTAGCAACTAGTTACTAATGTAAATAACAGCTGATAACAGCTTCCACACAAAATCAATGAAAATGAAACAAATGTGCCCTTTGCACGAAAACCAATTCGATATACGAATTCACGAATATTAAGCGAACTGAAATCTCGGTTCAGATTTAAACAATAGCAATTTAAACTAAAACAACGAAGAGCAGGAACGAATCGCTGCGAACGAACGTCCGCCTTCTTCTTCGGCCACCGTCGAACTCTTCTTCTTCGAAAAAGACGCACTTTCAAAACGTAACTGCCTTCAGCAACGGCTCTTGCGACCAATGACGCCCGTCGTCTCATCACGCCTTCTATAACGTGAATTCCTATTTGCTCACATAAACATAGAGCAAACATAATAAACTTCACATACAAACCTACCAACATTCCAATCATTTGCTATCTATGCTTCAATCTACCCCTTTATCACAATACTTTTAATTAAAAACACCAGGTAAATATAAGACAAATAACACAAACCGCCTCAAAACTGAAATTATGTGTCAATTTCACTTAAAATGGTTAATAATTGAAATCTATTTCTGATTCTTTTACGGGACACCAATCAGTATTCCGCGGACCACCAGTGGTCCGCGGACCATCACTTTAAGAACCGCTGTGATAGACGACACGAAATAAAATGATACGGTACGGAGAACGCCAAAATTGACTCTTCAATTTGTAAATTATAGAACCGCAACCTGCCTCTTCGACTGGCATAGGACGTTTGTCGGCGTATTTCCTGCACTCCGTCAATCTAAATTCCAAGCGGTAAAAGGCGTTCATTTCACGCCCATCGATGTGCGAACTCTTTCGAAGTCTTATTTCACGGACCATTGGCACCGGCCACGTCCACGCATGCAGTTCCCATCGGTCGAACGCCGAATATAAAAACCGATGCGAAAACTAAACCCGAGATGTGTCCTCGACCCCTTCTTTATCTGGCGCCCACCTCGCGTCTCTTAACCTACATAATTGAGTCGTAAATCGGAGAGTATAGGCCTATAACAGACGTCATCTACTGGTTCGTTCGACCCCACGTGACTCCGACCGCGTCCGCGCCCCGGGAAACAACTGGGTTAATAGAACGACCGACCGGCCGTCGGAAAGAAGGAACACAAAATGACGGGTTTGACAGCACAACGGTCGAAAAGTCGGCGGCGTTCTTTACTGTCTCTCGCGTTTATCGCATGCCGTGGCATGGCGCACGGTGGCTAATCTCAAGGGCGAATAGCATTTTCTCAGATGCAGGAAAGGTGCCATCGGACCCAGGGGCGTAGCCAGGAATTTTATTTGGGGGTATAATGCGATTTGGGGGTATAAATCTTTAAAAACTTTGAAAATCTTAAAAAACACATTAAAAACTTTAAGGTAGCCTGATTTTTGGGGATATATATATATATATATATATATATATATATATATATATATATATATATACCGATAACACCCCCCGTCGCTACGCCCCTGGTCAGACCAGATTAATGTTTTTGCGTCAATTAAAGGTTGAATATTGAGAAAATAACTCGCATAAGCTAATATTTTTGCTCAAAGAAAGAATTTCGCTACGGAAAGTTGATTTTCTGTGAGAGATAGAACTACTGCCGCCATAAAATGCATTCAGTAATGCAATGTGACATTTGTATAGCGTCTTTTATATTTCTACTCAGAGGTGATAGTAGTCGTAGATTTTCAAAATAACGATAGATATCTAGGTTTAAAATGGTGTGCAAAAGTCTGGAAACACCTTTACGTGTTCCTATAATACTGCATTTTAAAATGAGTTATGCAATTAGTTGAACTTACTGCGTTGATATCTCGAATAGAAGAAGTATAGGTCCCTAATAGAGAAGGAAAGAAATAGAAAAAAAGTGAAATAAAAAGAAAAACAAAGCAACATTAACCCCTTAACTGGGCGCCCCGAGTCACGCTCGTCCATTTTACATTGAGTTACAAATAGTTGCCCATTTAAGGGGTTAAGAGCTGATGCGCTCTTTCATGTAATAGGATCGTTTTTCAAATTGCGCAGTTAATTCTCCTAAACACGGACAAAAGATTTGCGTTCTAAGTTCGCGTGCATTTGCGTCACCTGTTGGTTTACCTGTTGCTTCAGGTGTCAGAGCCAAGCAAGTCGATTTAGCGTACAGACTTCCGATAGTAGGTTATTTTAAGTCCGTTCAGCTACCCGTTGCTAACTCTTTTCAAAGACTCGGAGAGCCATTATTGTTGTTATAATTATTATCGATCCCAGCGCTTGTAGGAACCACCCGATGTTTTCACGGTCAACCGGATTCTAATTTGGGAGTAATTTATCGAACTCGATGTCGGCTTGAACGCAGTTTATCGCCTCGGCAAGGAGACGAATAACGCATAATGGTAAAAACGAGCTTTGATTTTTAGTCACACAAACTACTTCATTCTCGACATCCTTAATGGGCAGATTACGTCCGACACGAACGGTGATAATGTGTCTCAGAGTCGTTTGTTAATAGGCCACGACATTCACGGAGCAGAGCTGGCAGCAGGGTTTAACCTAAGCCGTTTCCGAGGAGGGGAATTGCCCCTTTTCCCTGAAAATTTCAAATTCTCCCGGAAATTTTGGCATACTACGTCAACTAACAGCAGCCCCCTAGCTGACTCCCCCCCCGGCCTTGTCAGTTTCTCCCTCTCCCCTCCCGCGGAGTCCGGAGTCTAGACTAAACACTGGCTGGCAGTAACTGAGCCGAACAAGTATTATATATCTACGGCTTGAGCCACTATTCACCTGAGCGAGAGAAATTTACTGCCGTTCCTAATATAATGTTTACAGGTTTTATATCCAATAGAAAGATAGTCGGTCAGTGTTTATTCTAGCCACCTTGACATTGGGGGGGATTTTGAAATGTTTGAGAGGCAAGGTCTGAGTCTCCACACTTTTTGGGGGGGGGGATTTCCATCCCCAGCCAACATATAAAAATTGGGGGAATTTTAAAATTTAAATGGGAGGATTTTAAAATTTAAAACTGGGAGGGGGAATTCCCCCAGAGAAGGCCTAGTATAAACACTGATAGTCGGCTAACTAATAGTCTGAAAGTGTGAAACTGTGTCTCGGGCGCCATCTGCAGGTAGTGATTTCATTAAGCGCTGCGTAGTTGAAAGTCAAGAGAATTTTTTAGAACCGAATGACAATAATCCTATTTCTCCTCCTTCTCCTTCTCCTGCTCCTCCTCCTCCTCCTCCTCCTCCTCCTCTATCTCTCTGATCCTCCAACGAACTGAGTGCTTTCAAGTTCAACCCTAAAACATATCTCTGCGAGATGATATTTCCTGAGTAGTCTGCCCAGTCGTTTCACGCACTGATTGATTACTGGATTTGACGTGACCTTTTGCGGATGAATTCTGAGTGGGGAATGACCGGGAACCGCTCCGGACATTCGCTCCGGAAGGATAGTGTGCAGGGCCATATTAAGGCGGGGGCTGAAGGGGTGATAGCCCCCCGGCCCATCATGAAAATAAGCCTACTGATTTTCGAGATAACCTTTTTTTCTTGTCAGAACGATTTGGAAGGGAGATAACCTTTTTGCTTGTCAGAGATTTTCAGTATAGGCGACGACCTTTTTTCTCAACCCCCCGGGGTTGTAACACATGTTCTATACACCACAAAAATATTATAAAATTGATACCGTTTGACATTGGCCTGCAGAAGGAGTATTCCTACAGAAAGCTATAGATATGAAAAATTCAGAGGAGTGATAAAACGAATAATATCGACATTTTCTTGTGTCCCCATCTTCACTGCATCAAACCATACTAAAACTGTCAATATATTCTGCCTCAGTTTTATTCTAGAGCGTTCCAAATGCCACGAAAACACTATATACTAAGCCAAGTCCAAAGTCCAAACACTACTAAAGTCTAACCGATACAACATTCATGTATATCTCCGAAAATAAATTATGTTAAAAAGAAATAATGTACAAATCTTGTTAAAAATTATTATTAGAAAAGGGATGCCCCTAAATTTGTATTTTGAAGGAAGGCCCCTAAATTTGTATTTTGAAGGGAGGCCCGGTACCAATGTACCAGTTGGTACCGTGGTAAATCCGTCACTGATTATCATTATTTTATTATTGTAAGCCCTATGGCCAACGTAGCATTTTAGTTGTTTGGAAATTCCAAGCATGATGAGTTGCACCCAACAGATGTTCGGCAGCTGACGTTTGTTAGTTCTTGGGGTTCATGGAGTCTGAATCTTCTTGATTTCTTGGTTATTAGATTGCTTCAACCGAGGTCAACATTCTCATTCAATACTCTCCTTATGGTATGGGGGAGGGATGGAAGAACTGCCACGAGCTTCAGAGTAGCGCTTCGGTATTTTACCACCGACCTACCTTTTCCATTCCTCATTATTTCTTTTTTAAAGTAATTTATTTTCGGAGATATGCATGAATGTTGTATCGGTTAGACTTTAGTAGTGTTTGGACTTTGGACTTGGCTTAGTATTGAAATGAATGATCCTAGTTTTTACTTCTTTAAGTGACCATAATGGCGTGGGGGGCTCCATGGAAATAGTTATACTGGGCCGCCAAAATGTAAATCCGCCACTGATGATAATAATGACTAATGTGCACTTTATTTGTAGAAGCTTTAGTACTCAAAGGCATCAATTGACAGTACTCAGAATTAGAAAAGGACCGGATAGGCCTATGTAGGCTATTTTCTACCGGATCCAGATATTTTGGGTTAACATTTGCGCGATCCGAATCCTAAGCGAATGTTACCGCACACGGCTATTACAAGGCTATGTTACAAGGCTATGTTACAAGGCTATGTTACAAGGCTATGTTACAAGGCTTGTGTTACAAGGCACCAGCTGTCTTAAGACCCCCTGCTTAAAACTAATCGAAGTCCCTTGTCTTGTATTCCCCAAGAAATTCTCAACGGTTTTCGCAAATCCCACGATCGGATCCGGCCAGAATAGGGGCCGGTCCTCGAGCCATCCTCGTGGCTACGCCAGTGGTAGGTACGTGAGTGATTTAACTGTTTAGAATTCAAATGTCTACCATAGTTGATGGTTTGTTTTGTCTTTCTAGATATTCTCAAAGTTCAAGTCCCTAGCTAGAAGAACTGTCGTTATCTAACCTGGGAAAATGAAGCCGCCTTTTAATACTTATTAAAGTAACAATATAACCAAATTTTCGGACTTCATTCGTATTGACTCAGATTGTACAGCATATAGGTCTATTGATAGCGAACTGTAACTAATGGTTTAATGCGTCCATTTCGTAGACTTTGCGATTCGAATTTAAGCATGGCGACAATGAAAGTTCTACTGTTGCCACATAAAACTCTTTCAAATGGATCGACTAAAACCCGGTCTAGAGGTCATCTTGATATCCGCTAAGATAAAAGTTTATGTCGCGCATCTAATAAAAGCGTTACCTCCATTCGGAGAACAACGCTGGCAACTGTAACCGTTGATCCGTACTAGCGACCGTGAAACGAATGTTATAGATTGACCGCGGTCACCGTTACATCGAAGGAAGGACAGGAGGAACCAAAGGCAGTGGCGTAGCCAAGTAAGGGGGTTGGAGGGTTTTGACCATAGAATGTAACGGTGAATGTAATGGCGTATTGGTGTATGTAAGAGGTGACGACCTTTTTTTGCTTGTCCGGATTTTTTCGAAGTTGGTCACAGTCAAAACCAAAAACCAAAACCCCCTTCCGGAAATCCAGGCTACGCCACTGACCAAAGGAATGGGCAACAGGGGACCCGCCGCCATATTCTGACTGGTACTAGTCGTGGAAATTGCGCAAAATCGTTGAGAAATTTTTCGAGAGGGTTATGTCCTGTAGGATGTCCTCTTGTTTTCTAGTAGGTTTGTTCCTGTATTATCCTGCGTTGTCTTGTTGTCATTGAGTCGACAAATACTAACAATACTTTGCAGTATACAATGCCGTAAATGCCTCGTTCAGTTACTGTACTCAGTACTGACTAATCCTGAAGTCTAAGGGGTCGTCCATAAATGACGTAACGCGATTTTGGCACTTTTTGACCTCCTTCCCTACGTAACGCGACGTAACAAAAAGTCAGACCCCTAAAATATGACGTAACAACGGGCCGACACCCCTTTTCGTCTTCCGAAAAGTCTTGACAAGCAAAGAAAAGGTCATTCATCCTTCTATTTTTCCCTCTCCAAACATACTGACAAGCAAAAAAGGTCATCCTTGTATTTTTCCTTCTCCAAATACCATGACAAGCAAAAAAAGAAAAGGTCGTCACTTAAAAATTGTGTGTTGCGTTACGTCGCATTTACGGAACCCCCTCCCCTCGTCACACTTCGTAACAAATGTCCGGACCCCCTCCCCCTAGGCGCGTTACGTCATTTGTGGACGAGCCCTAATAACTATACAGTACAAGACCAAACTATGTCCTCTAGTGCGTAGGTTTCTTTTAAAGGTATCAACATTGTGATTCAATACTATCTTCTCACCAATTTATTCCTTCTATCAACCACTCCACCTCTAAAACAATGCTGCCTGTCTCTCCCAACCCGCTTCTAATACGGTCCTTTTAAGTTTGCCACAGAAAAAAATCTCGCTTTCCAGTTTCAGCTTCCACTCCTGAGCCGATAAGAAAATCCGATTGAATGGTGATGTTGTGTGCTATTTAACATGAAATTTACGTACAGGGTCTCTAATCGTTTCAAAATGAAGCTGATATATATAATTATTAACGTTGATATAAAGGCCACAGAAGGCAATCGTGAAAGCTATCGTTATTTCCCAGTAGTAGGGGATTTCGACGCTGTGAGGATCTCTGAACACTACGCGGGCAGAGAATTTCGAATTTCGGGCACGAGAGTATCTGTTGTCCAGATTAAATTGAACGGCAGTGGCGTAGCCAGGAATCCGGAATTGGGGAGGTGCACATCGACCTTTTCAGCTAAAAAGTCTTCGTGTGAAGCTCCCGGCGCTTTGGGCTTCTTTCGTTCATTCTCATGCTACCCAGGCCCTCCGAGAGAAATTCCGGGCCCCTGTGCAGAATGGCCGACGGGCCCTTGATAAGTAATAATTTCTTGACGACCTTTTTTTGCTCGTCAGCCGTGTTTATTTAGCACTATGTCCCGGGCCCCCTTGCGTGCTCGCCGGGCCCCTCTGCTGAACTGACATTTTAACCGTTCTTTAGTGTTATTATTCATTTTATTGTTAATTATACATATTCATCATCGGCCCGGGCCCTCCAGAGTCCAGACCGCCGGGCCTCTGTGGTTTGCCCCCTGCTCCCCTCTTTTGATGCTACCTGGTGGCTATGACAGTGCCTAGGAGAGCAGAGCCGGCGCTGGTTTCTTTTTGGCTGGGTGGGTCTAATGCAATCTACACAACCAGGACCCGACTAAGACTACTCCGCCCCCAAGAAAAACAAATTTCTTTGAGGATTTGCACTATTTGCCTCAGGTAGCCCTGCCGAGGCTGGGTGGGTCCGGACCCGCGGACCCACCGCCCTCAGCGCCGCCCCTGTAGGAGAATCAGACAATCGGTAGCTATTACTGTAAACGGAACCTCGATTGATTCCGACCGTAACAACAGTGCGTCCCGTGTCATTTGGACTCGACAACCGGATCTGTCATTTTGTGGCTCATCAGTTTACACGCGCCGGGGAGGGGAGGGGGCCAAAAGCGGCCGCCATTGTAGGAGGGCATTAGTCGGCAAATTCTCTCTTCTTTCTTCCCAGTGTGTTTGTCCCTGTACTGTCATTGATTTCTGTCTCTAATGACGTAAGGCTTATCTGGCTAACAAGTCCCAAGTCAATGCAAAATTGCAGCGTTTTGGTGCATCGACCCCCTTTCCACCACTTCTATTTCATCTCCTTGGTAGGCTACTTACTCTAAGCGTCTAAAATAGGCAACTATTGCAGCGCCATTTTTAAAAGCAATATTTAGAAGCACTCTTTTCGAAAGCGCTATATGAATTCACGAGCTTTTACTTGCCTAGTAAATCGCCAAAAAATTCTTTTTCTATGAGGTCCAATTTAAAATGCTAGATAATTAATTTCTAAAAACTCGTAGACCCATGTATACTGTATGTTTGACTTTATTTATTGCTTTGCTCGGCTGAAACAGATGCAATCGAATAAAATCCTACGGCTGCGCTGACAAGATTAATGTACAGTATCACGACTGTACATAACGCGTAGCTTCCTTCACACGCGTCTCGTCTTTTGTTGCAGTGAGCAATATACATCGGCGTATCCTAGAAATCGCAGAAGGTCAGGCCAGGGGTTATTTCTAGGATTATCAATTTGGGGGTGTCGGTAAATTCTGGAGGTCCTCTGCCAAAAAAGTCTGACACACAGAAAAAAGAGGTCATCCCATAGCTAAAATCGGGGGGGGGTGTCGGTCTCAAATTGGGGTGGTGGTGTTGAGGGGTGTTATTAGGGGGTGTAATAATATCCCTGGGTCAGACGCTGTATCGAATCAGCGCAATAATCCGGCGAGGACTAATAACACCAGCGAAGAAGCGTTCTTTGGTCGTTTAGTGAACTGGACGCTTCGGATTATGCTGAACACACGAGCCCCCTGCTCTCTCTGTCTCTCTGTCTCTCTGTCTGTCTCTCTCTCTTCGTTGACTCGATCCTGCATTGTCAACCGCCAGAGGTCGTCGCAGAACGAACGATGATCGTCCGATCGGTGATCGATAGCGATCGAATTAGAACGATCGACCAAATCGGATCAGAGAGGACGAGAGATCCGTGTGCGTGGGGACCGCGATGGCGAGAACACCTCGAGTCTTCAAATGGATCAGACTGCGACAAAGAGTCTACGACGAGGGAAGCGCGTTGATTTCACCGACGATTTATGAAGAAGATGAAGAAGAAAGAAGAAGAAGAAGAAGAAGAAGAAGAGGAGGAAAAGGAAGAGGAAGAAGTTTGTTTTCAACACAAAAAAATTCACAGGACATGAGACTCAAGCACAGAGATCATGTAGAAAAATAAATTGAGTATTGAATCCTTACTTACAGTAAGTAAGTAAGTAAGACGAAATTTCTATTTATCGTATATCTGATTGACATGCATTGCTCGCAACTTGAATTTGCAAAAACTAACAATAGACTCTACAGTTTTTACCTTAATTAAAGATACATTTCGGTCATAAGTACCTACTGCCATGACGTTAGTAATTTGCGGCCAGGAAACTTGAATGTTGATTTTTAAAAATCTCGAAGAGTGAATGACATACTGAACGCACATTCGATCTAGTCAAATAATATAATTTAATATAAATTGATCCGTTTGAGTGTTCTCCTCTGAGGCGAAAGTTTCTTACGGACAAAGCTACTTGGAAAACGGGTGTCTTCTTTCGCTTCCGTCCAATTCCCTTTTCCGGCGCTCATTCGTTCTTTCGATTTCATTTCGACGCCTCGCTTTGCTTTGCCTTTCGGTCGCTTCCTTTGTCGACAAACCAATCTCCTCAGAGCCTCGTTCCGACTCTTCGCCGTCCCATCAGCATTCACAGTACTTCCGCTTGCGTCACGTGATTCGACCGAAGTCCCCGCCCATTCAATTACGTTGCCTTTCCAGCGGGATATACTCGGTCTGGCAGAGCACAAGTATATTAGAGTATTTCTAATTTTCTAGCGAGTGTACACAAGTGCTGTACCACTGAAATAATATCTCTAGCTGTCTAGCATACAGTTATACTTTGTTATAATTATAATCCTAGTGGTTTTTACAGAGGATAATGCATCCTAAACCACTTTAAATCACCTTATTATTATTATTATTATTATTATTATTATTATTATTATTACTATTACTATTATTACTATTATTACTATTATTATTATAACTATTATTATTATTATTATTATTATTATATTTATATATTTCAAAGCAGACTGCGATACTGGTGTGGAAAGGGCATGTATTTATTGTATACAGGAGCCTTTTGAAATGTTTTAAAAATTCGATCTACGTCTCAACAGTGTATCTGAAATGTTTAACATCGTGGTGTCTGATGAGCCAACTGTTGAATCAGGTAGAAAGATCAAGAGTTTAAAGGTCATTACCTAGAGGCTATACCGCTATGCAGACGCACTGTCAAATCAGTTATAAATGTTGAGCGCCTGTTGTATTTCGAACCCTTTTCATCCGGCAATATGAGTCCAGCTTGTAATATTTATAATACACCTACACACACACATACGCACTATATATATATATATATATATATAACAATTCACGTGCATATATATATATATATATATATATATATATATATATATATGCACAAGGACATGTATGTGCGTAAGACGTCTGCACATGCTTCCAATATCGAAGGTGGAAAAGGAAAGGTTAAGAACATGAAACTGGTTCGCTGAAAAACAGGCGTTCGAAAGAATTCTATCTCTAATGACAGTGGCGGTTCCAGGATTTCCTGGTGGGGGATGTAATGAATTCATAGGAAGTTGGTGGTGGGAGTTGAAAAGAGAGGGGGAAAAGTCAATAAACTCTGAAGAAAAGGAAAAAGGCTGACAAGCAAAAAAGGCAATTTGTTCCCGAATTTTACTAGACTTTTACCGACAAATAGGTTGACAAGCATGCAAAACAAAGGTCACCCGCAGTTCCCCCTCCCGTCATTTTACTTGAATTTTACCCAAACATAGTTTGACAAGTAAAAGAGTGTCCGGTGCGGGATGCATCCCCGCTCATCCCCCACCTGGAACCGCCACTGTCTAATGGTTCTGTTAGCGACTCGTTGAAACTGTCGTTGAAAAAGAGTCCTTAATATAAAGGATAGCAGGAGCTCTTTAGGTAAAACTAGAAAATGACAGACACGCACCTGCCTTGACTATTTAGTTCTCAGTAATTATTAAATACCGTCAGATACTTTTCAACTCGCTCTCTAACTCTCTCTGTCTCTGTCTCTGTCTGTCTCTCTCTGTGTCTCTCTGTCTCTGTCTCTGTCTCTCTCTGTGTCTCTCTGTGTCTCTCTGTCTCTCTCTGACTCTCTCTGACTCTCTCTGTCTCTCTCTGTCTCTCTGTCTCTCTCTGTCTCTCTCTGTCTCTCTCTGTCTGTCTGTCTGTCTGTCTGTCTGTCTGTCTGTCTGTCTCTCTCTCTCTCTCTCTCTCTCTCTGACACACACACACTGTCTGTATATCTCTCTGGTCTCTGTCTGTCTGTCTGTCTGTCTGTCTCCCTGTTTCTATCTATTTATGTCTCTCTCTCTCTCTCATTCTCTGTCTGCCTGTCTCTTTCACTCAGTGTCTGTGTCTGTTTGTGTCTGTGTCTATCTATCTGTCTATCTCTCTATCTCTATCTATGTATCTGTCTCCGTCTCCGTCTCTGTGTCTGTCTGTGTGTGTCTGTCTGTCTCTCTCGCTGGGTAACGTGACTTCATGCGTCCTGACGTTGACGTGAGACCTTTTTGACGTGTTATTTATACGCTCTTTGTGAAATGACCCGCGCGTCTTACGGAGAAACGGACAAGAGACTTTGGGGAATAGCGAACCGCCGCGTATAGCCTATAGCCTAACTGACGAAATGTTGCTTCGACCACGAATCAATCTTATCATGACCGGTCTGCTAAAGCGTTGTCCGTTCCTTGGCTGTTTTCTTTACTACATTATAATTATCCGGCGCTGAGAATATCGAAGATAAGAAGTTACATGTATCACGGTGCTGTCAGCGGGTATAAAAGACATGTCTGACAATGTATTACTCGAGAAAACGCAAATTCAAAGGCTGTAGCTTTAAAGGATTGCTTGATGATAGCGTGCGATCTCATGACACAGTCAATCAAGCAGGGTTATTTCGACGCATAAAGCAAAATTTTGCATCATCATCATCATCATCATCATCATCATCATCATCATCCCATAATAGGCTTATAAATTTTATGAGGTAGAGAGAAACGCAGCATTTATTAAATAATGAATTATTAAAAACACAAATCTTTTTCGTTTATTACAGTCTTGTTTGGCCCGTAAATTAAGAAGCGGCTTAGGTCTTTCACGATCGTAATCAAATTTTGCTAATTAAGATGTCAAGTTATACCACGATACGCTAAGAATGTAAGAACAAGCTGAGTGTTCTAAGTGTTGGCTAGCAGTTGCGCTTGGAAGGAAAATGCCCAGTTTTGAATCAAGTCCCCTTGTGGAGTACACTTTCGGCCTTTCGAACTCAGGCAGGTAGAACCCCCACCCCAACCCCAACCCCAACCACGAAACATTTCTTATTATTAAGAGCATTTCTATAGCGCAAATATACGCAAAGCAGCAAATGCGCTAAAGCAGCAAATGCGCTAAAATCATAGATGTCATCACATTATATTTAGTATTTTCGCAAACAAAACAGTAATTTAGAGTAAGAGTCAGCCAAGACTTTTGAACACAGGAAAATGTTCCTAAACCACTTTAAACCAGTTATTATTTTAAAATATCATAATAATAATGATTACCATCATCATCATCATCATCATCATCATCATCATCATTATTAAAGAGCTTCAGGTGAGAGCGTAGTTTGAGAGAAAAATTGGTCGTTGGTTCAGACCGGTCAGTTGCATTGACACATGCTCAATGGGCCACTGCTGGGTTTTCAGTCTTGGCATCAGCTAGGATTCGTTCCCCAATCGATGAATAACGGAACCATGTCCGCTCCAATATTCTTCCTGTCAGAACGCATCAACTGCGGCTTGCGAAGCTTTTTGGAGGATAGTATCTCTAATTTAATTCTATCATATCTCCGCCACCTCTATCCATGTAAATGGGGTGACATTATCGAATTACTTTCCCTACACCTCTCTTCTTGCATCTACCTCTGTTGCGTTTCGTTTTCTTTCACTCCAGTCCTAGTAACTCATTCTAGTTTCTGCTCTCGTCTGCAATATTTCTTATATTGAACCTATTTGAAAACTTGTAATTTACCCTTGGTCTGTTCTTTTATCAACGCAAGAACTTTGATTTAAAATGGTGACGAAGTTTGAAACCGCGGACTGCTAAATTTGCTTCAAAGTTCAAACCATTGCTTTGGTGTTTCTTAGGTTTCCATCTGCATATAACTAACTACTAACTAAAGAATTTACCAATGATTGCACTTTTAAGAGCGATAGCAACAAAGCCGAGCGTATAGGCTAATAATAATAATAATAATAATAATAATAATAATAATAATAATAATAATAATAATAATAATAATAATAATAATGTGATTTAAAGTGGTTTAGGAGGGTAAGTAAGCCTGTGTGAAAACCACTGTATAGTAACTCTCCGCATTCAATAACCTAGTTTTTCGAGATAGCCTTTGAATCCGTTTACTGTTTCAACCGTCACTCCCACGTCGTCCAAACTGTTCCATTTGTCCACAACCCTTTCACTAAAAGAATTTATTTCTTGAACCCACCCTCTGCTTAAACAATTTGCATTTGTGGCCTCTTGTGCGGTTATAGTGTGCCAATGTAAAGAATCGATCGTATGGCACATCTACTTTCCCAGTCATTATTTTGTATGTTTCTATAAAATACCCTCTCTCTATTCTCCTTTCGAATGTTGTCAATCAGCAATAATGAAGTCTTTTTACGTGGCTTAAGTTACGGCATCCATTGATCATATGCGAATGAAAGTATTAATATCAGAGAACAGCTAATAAATGAGCTTCGATGTCTTAATATAGAGTTCATTTGCATTTATTCGTTTAGTTGACGCACTTCTGAAAGCAAAACTCACTTTGCAATTTTCCGGCATCATAGCCTTACATTCAAAAACGCATGTAGCGATAATAATAATAATAATAATAATAATAATAATAATAATAATAATTATTATTATTATTATTATTATTATTATTATTATTATTATTATTATATTATTATTATTATATACAACTGATAAACTATCGTTTTTATTTAAATAATGAATTCAGCAAAGCTTGTTAAGAATTTATAAATGAGAAAATAGCGATGTCTTAATAAACTTCAATATATATATATATATATATATATATATATATATATATATATATAAATCAAGGCCACGTTAGTAAGGTACAATTGGCACCGTAAGAGTGTAATAAATAGTAGCAGTACCACCGTATCACGTGCAATAGCAGTAGCTATATAGTAACTGTTTTTACTGAATAAGTTTAAGCAGATTAGCTGTTAAACACCCGAATAACAAAGCGAGACAAAAAAGTATACAGAACTACAGATAGTCTAAAAAGACCGCAATGGCAGATGTTAATGCTATACTCGGTGCAATTCTCGTGCGTATTTCAGCGTTCGGCGACACTGTATAAGAAGCGCTTTCCAGCACTGAATCCACTAGGCATATACGTGCTGTAAAGTCCTTAGCCGTTCGGTGTTCCCTATGACACCAGGTTGTTTGTACCTGTTTGTGCACCTGTTTATTGCTTACGTCTGTCTACTCGTGTGTTTTATATAGCGCCCTTATGGCAGTGGCGGCTCCGCCGGGGGGCCAGAGGGCCCGTGCCCTTATTGAGTGCCTGGCCCCCTGTTGGGACCCTATACTTAATGCTACATACATTAAACAACAAATGGTTGGCCCCCATGATTAGAAGTTGCAACCCCAACGCTCCCCTCCCCCCACTTGCCAAATCCTAGAGCCGCCACTGCCTTATAGGCAGACAGCTACAACATACATCTTCGCTGTCTGTTACTCGTGTGAATGACATATTTTCGATATGCTATATCCAGGGTTATTTCTAGGATTATAAATTTGGGGGTGTCAGTATATTTTGGGGGTCCATCCTTGCCGAAAAAGCCTGACAAGCAGCAAAAAAGGTCATCACAGGCTCAGATTGGGGGAGGGGTGTTAGAGGGTGTCGGTCTCAAATTGGGGGGTGTTGGGGGGAGGGTGTTAGGGGTGTAAAAATATCCCTGACTAAATCGAACCCGAATAGATAGTGCAACTCAAGGCATAGTCATGGCTCCAAAAATCAAAAAAGCTAGCTCCCGAGTTCTAGATGAGATGGAATTATTATTTTTTAAATTTATTTTTATTACATGTTTGTTGGCGCACATTAAGTCATTCACAAAGTGAAGAGTTGTATGTGCAGAGCAAAGTCATTGCTGAACAACTTGCCCGAAGTCGCCAGTGGCGTAAGCCTGGCGTCAACATTGGGGGGGGGGATAAAATCGTTCATAAAATCAGGTCAGACCCCCTTTTCATCTCCAAAAAGTCTTGACGAGCAAAAAAGGTCATCCACAATGAGTGATTTACCAGATTTCACCATAAGGCACAACAAATTGGAACATTGGAGGGATAATTGATACTCTGTCCCCCTCTTACTAATTATTGGGGGGACCGTCCCCGCCGTCCCTCTGTGTTTTACGCCCATGGAAGTCGTACGCAGTGGTTAGGGTGAGATTCGAACCCACTACCCTCCGGGATGCGTGTCAAGAATTCTACCGCACCCAAAATAGGAATGGAAGATTCAATTTAAAAAACACAAAATATCCCACTTGAGATTGATTGGGACAACTTATTGGATAGAATTGCCAATATGAACTGCATAAATTAGGCCCGCTGAACCACATTAAAACTATCAAATCGGACAAAATATCCTGTATCCGAGGACGAGTTTTGTTTGCACAGCCAACGTTGCTTTGTCCGGTGGCGTCGTCAATAGATGGCGAAACTGTCCGACGCGGACTCCGCCTGATACATGTTGACGATCAGCGTCTGCATCGGCGTGTCCCCGATGGCCGTTCGAAAGAAGACGTCTTCGATGGTCTTGGCGCTGACGGCTCCGAGGGACGGAAGGACCAGCAGCAGGCGACCGAACCGCAGCGGCTGCCCGGGGTAGGCCCCGTCGATGTACTTGTTCAGCGACAGCTGCGCCTGATCCCTGAGCGCGTTGACGGCCGCTCGATCGGTCAGCGAAGAAGGCCCCGTCGACGATCCTCCTCTGTCGTCGTCGTCGCCGCCGCCGGGGGTCTTCAAGTCTAAGATTTATTCACCCAACGAAAGACCATAGACTCGTAATACCATAGAAATTAAAACTCACTGGAAGTAGTCTATATCTATGGCAAAACAATGGCGGCTCCGCACGGAGGTCCGGGGGCCCGTGACCCCTAATTGATTGCATGACCCCCCTCCCAGTGACCCCCTGCTGGAATCCTATACTTACTAATACGTACTTAAACTTAGCATGATTTTAAGTGGCTTAGGAGGCACTACTGTCTGTGTGAAAGCCACTATAAGGGGCGCTAACGGGACTTGAACCCGCTCCGCCAGCCTACCGCTCCGGAGCGTAACCCACTCTGTCATCTTCCGTACCCTAGCAACAAATAGCTGCCTCCACGTGCTTAGAAGTTTCCACCCCAACGGTCCCCCACTTGCCAAATCCTGGAGCCGCCACTGTGGCAAAGACAGCGGAAAATCGAAGCCAATTCGCCGCCATGAAGCAAACCGCTTATGCAGGAATTCAGTCTGTTTCTTGCTGAGTGCAGCTAAGCATTCTAGTTAAACTTAACCAATGATCAAGCCAAATAATATTACAAATATAATTACACAAGTACAGTATATGCAATGAACTGCAATAGCCAAGCCAAGCTCAATCCGATCCAGCATGTCTCTTGGACTGTATACTAGTGTAGAGGCCCATTACCAATACCAAACAAGGAAACCTACAATACATTAGTTGAATTTTAAACAGTCTTGAAATTGTCGGTACGGAGGAAATGTGAAAACTTTCACGCGACTTTCTAACTTTTATAACATTTTATTTTGATAATTAAAGTTTTCAAGAACCCTTCCGCTACCACAGTATGTCGTTGAGGCTGTTAGCTCAGTATTCAAATCTTAGCACCTATTATAATTATAGTAGGCCTATTAGTAATTTCTTCTATGTCATTCCATCGAGTGACAAGAATTATGCTATGTATATTCAATCAAGCTGAGTGACTTAAAACTCGAATGTGACTCCTTCGGAATTTTTGTAACTTTTGCGCAAGACTGATTCTGAAGCGTCGAATCAAACCTTCGCTAGAAAATAGAAATTAGATCCACTGCCCTACACGTGAGTCACGTGACCCTGGCCCATAGACATGCAAGAGTTTCGAGAGACATCTCGTGGTGAAATATTGACTCCGCGAATCAAATGAACAGGGAATATTATTTTGACGTCAAGAATTTAGTGGCTCCATGTAGGTCATGTCATGGCTTGAATTCCTGTCCCTTGAGATGAGAAGGCACGCGACGTCACACCGCAAGCGGGGAAACAGTCCAGACAGGTGCGTAGCGACGGGGGTATATCGGTATATATATACCCCAGAAGTCAGGCTACCTTAAAATTTTTAATGTGTTTTTTAAGATTTTCAAAGTTTTTAAAGATTTATACTCCCTTAAGTAAGTAAGTAAGTACGTAAGTAAGTAAGTAATCTTTCCTATCACATTATATCCCCCAATCACATTAAATTTCTGGCTACGCCCCTGAGTCCAGACCTACCTGGTTCGAAGGTCACGATGCCTCGCAGACAGGTGTATTCGGTGGCATCAAGATGCATCGTCTGGAATTTCAGAACGGTTTCCTGAAGCAATCGAACTTCGGAAATGATGGACGAATGACTGCAGTCAGAAGCAGCAGTCGGCGAATTGGCATCAACGTTGATACCTACAACAACAACAACAACAACAACGATAACAACAACAATAACAGCACCAGCAACAACAACTATAACAGCAACAGCAACGCCAACAACAATGTTTTCGGCATTCTGTCAACCGTCGTGCATGGAGAAACGCAGACAATTGCTCTGTCAAAATTGACACACTCCGCGTCACTAAGTATATAATATTCGATTGCATCAGAGGAAAATTAATTAGATTCATAATTTCCTTCCGCTCAATAAGTCTTTAGCTCAAATAATTAATTAATCCTTCATTTTTTAATTTAGCTCAAACGCATCATAAGACACGTTGGCGTTGCGCTTTTTGCTATACAACCAGTGGCGTAGCCAGAGGTGCGGCGGATCAGGGGGCGCGGGCCACGCCGGGCGACACCAATTGCAACATCACAAGGGGTGACAAGTGACAACGAAACGTTAGTAGTCTGTACATTAAATAGACTCGGCGATTACTTTTGTACGCATGAGCTGGCACAGGAGGACCCAAGAAGGTCCATGGCGTGATTTTTTGTGGACGGGGGTGACACTAAGGCTTTACTGCAGCGTGTGACGCCAACCCTAGTGACGCCTCCCGCGCTACAACTTCTAAGTCGTGGTCTAGTTACCAGAGGGGGCTCTATAGGGCCCCGGGGCCTTTTCCCCCTATTGTATGCCTGACCGCCAGTGACCCCCTCGAAGGTTATATTCTTTTTGAATGTGCTGATTTATGAAAAATAGTTGACCCCATGCTTAGAATTTGCCACTCCAACGCCCCACCCCCACTTGCCAAATCCTGGAGCCGCCACTGCTAGTTGCCGTGCGTCTGTGCGGCCTGTTTTCATCATTGCATTAACAAGACTGTGATGTTTTTTGTAGATTTTCCGTTGGATTTGGTTCACACCGTTGTGGCGATTATTGTCTCGAAAAGACTATAACTATAGCTTTTTGCGTTGTCTTCGTTACCTTACTGCAAAATGTCTTGGCACGACGTCTCGACCAGCGGATCGTGTCCAGAACTGTCTTGATCCGCGTTCGGGAACTGTCTTCGTTGGTTTCTCTGATTGTCGGATATGATCGCGGAGTTCGTTACCGGGTGTCATGTTCTGGAAAATGTGCACTATGATCCACACTCCACAGTTGGATTCGATTTATTAGCCTCTTTTTTCATTACGGTTTTTACCCGCCGTCCTTTCCTGTCATGCAGAGTCAATCAGTCATAATCTAGGCAGAATTCTTCTTTCTTTCTTACCAAATCCACAGGCCAGTTTATCAATCGCCTCTTTTCGCTGGAAGTATTTTTCACAATGGCAAAAGTGACGCGTTCGAAACATCTCTGCCTTGTTTTGGAAACGCTGTGATTAATATTAATATAGGCCTACCTCTGCAATTTTAAGGGACTTTTATCTGAAAAATCTCGACTTCCTCCAAAATACGCAATGTCAAACGATCATTGATAGCAGTGGTTAAATTACTTTTTCAGAAGCGACGGATCT